>KZ825472.1:295326-379116 GCA_003184685.1 Aspergillus indologenus CBS 114.80 | reverse complement strand
GACGACAATCCTCTCAGTTGTCTTTCGCCCATCGAAAAAAAAAAAAAAAAAAAAAAAAAAAAAAAAAAAGAAACTGCCCTATAAGGTGCTATGTATGGAGGGCTCAAGATGGAGCCACAGAATTGTGATCATGTTGTGTCCTGCTGTCACCATGGTCTAATGGCATATTATCAGCTCTATTCCTTTTGCTCTTGGTCCTATCGATCTTCAGAGCGCAGAGTCCTTGCAAAATGTGTCCAGGGTGCATGTCGAGCCTAGCTCACTGTGACTGGATCTCTAGCTTTGATCCGTCTTTCTTCAAGAGATTACAAATTAATACTCATAATTGGGGATTGTTCTGATGGGATGAGTTCATATTAAGCATAAACATTTGACGTAAGTGAACCTTGGATTAAACCAGTCTATCTTGTTAGAGATCTTGAGTCTTAGAAAATGAAAGGTCCAACTCCTGAAGTATGGTTTTTGACCTGCGCTGGAATCGATTGGAGCGAAAATAAATGGTCATCATTGTTTTATCGTGGAAGAGGATAGCTCATAAACGGTAGCACAACCATTACACAAGAGAAAGGAAGAAATCGCTGCATCGTAAACTGAGAAAAACACCAAAGCAAAAGCAGTAGCCGATGGCCGATGGCCGACAAGAATCGAAAGCTGACAGATATTAGATATTACGCTAAAATGCCAAAATGATTCCCACACATCATCGGGAGTGCGACAGGCGGGGGCGGCGGGTTTGCATCAGGGAGCCCTGCGGCGCGGATTGAATCTAGATCAAGGCTGAGAATCCGGCCAGGAATGCGCCCACAACAGTCACCAGACCGTAAAGCTGAGCCATGTCTGTCGATGACCGGGGTGCTGCGCCCTCATCGGGTACACCAGTGAAGGGTGCCAGTGAGGTTGTGGTGGAAGCAGCAGTCGCAGCAGGAGTTGAGCTTGATGTCGAAGTGCTATTCACCCGCTTGGGGTCCTGCGCACCACAAGGGTGCTGGCTGCGGCAATCCGATTGGCAGATGGAATTGCCGTTGCAGTTGGTGACACACTCATTGTTCTCTTCTGTGCAGATGAAGTACGGGATCGTCTGAGAATATTGTGAAGAGTTCGGGCTTAGGCCATTACTGCAGTCACAGACATATTGCAATGTTTTCTGAGAGCAATGATTCAGATGGTTAGACGTGCTCAGCCTGCAGGATCAGGAAGAAGGGTATCACTCACAGGATCGCAGGTATTCTCCTTTGGCTGGCTCGTCGTTCCAGGCAATTGGAGACAGAGGAGCGGGCATGATGAAGTTTGAGCCTTACACCATTGGGCTTATCAAAGTAAAACAATTAGTCAGTATTGCGGGCAATCGCATAGTACTCGTAAGCAGCTAGGTGACGACATACTTCTCGTATCAATTGGAATGTCATTGACATTGATAGTGTAGGAAGAGTTCTGTCCATTGGCAAACAGGACCAGGGAGGCGACAGCAATCACAGAATGCAACAGATGCATGATGACAGCTTCAAATGGGAGGTTAGTGACTAAAGAACGATACTTTTCGGAATAGAGTCCCTGTCGCTGCAGGGTCCCAGCGGTGATCTCCTGAATCTTGAACAAGATCTTCGGGAGGAAATGCCAGACGATGGATACCAGAGGGTTTGGAGCAAGCAAGAGAGAGGGAGAGAGAGAGAGAGAGATAGGAGTGGGCTTACAGTAATGGGATGGGTCAAGAATGATATGTCAAATCTGGGCCAGGGTCCAATGTGAGAGATCCTAGATTGAAGGCAGTGAAGCACGTCCTGGCGAGTGAAAGGGGCGGGGAGGGGCAAGGGTTCAGAATTTATGATTTCAGAAGAACAAAGGGTGAAGAAGATGGGTGGGGATTGGGGAATGGGGAATGGTGCTGGAGGCTCAGTATATGTAGTTTGTCCAACATCTTGTCTCGTACCACTTGGGTTTGTTACGCGAAGCGAGGTCGAGGTGGCGACGCTATGTGTTGATTAAGCTCCAGACGGGATACTAATGGAGCCAGCCATCCAAGAATGCACTTGGTATAGTATAGTATAATGTAGTAATTAGTGCTGGATGGTCGTATTTTCCTAGTCGTCAGTTGACTGAGATAAGTACTCCGTACAGTAAGTTAACTTCGTCTCCTCCGTAACTTCCCCGAGGTCCGTGGCAAGCAAGCTAGTTAGCTAGTCAGTGTTTATGCAGATAGGCTGGAAAGAGCCGGGAGGGCAAAACAGGGACATGCTATGCTATGCTATCCTCGATGTTTTGTGTTTGACTGGGCGAAGTGCATGTTACAATCAGCCCCAACCTCAACGCAGAGAAGGGGGAAGGGGAAGGGGAGGGGGAGGCGACGAGGGAGGAGACTCAAGATTGCCCGGCAGCATCAGGAGAGAGCAGAGAACCTGGTATGTCGATCCGGGGGCCACTAGCCGATACGACTGACTGACTAGACTACTAGACAGTCTATCTAGTCAGTACGGACGAAGTCCATACAGTACTGTACACAACCTCCCTTTTATCGTTTCCAGGCTGGGATGGAGTTACTATCTTTAGTTTAAGACCCTAGTGGCTGGCACTTGGCTGCATGCATTGCAGGTGCATCCGTGACCATCATGCTGATATTTGAGGATATATGCAGTGCTGTAAGAGAAGTAGGAGGAGGAGGGGGGGGGAAAGAAAAAGGTGATAGTGGTGGGAGCATGTTTCAGTGAGATGCTGGTGACTACCTAGCCTTTGAGTATCGCCTCTTACTAGGGGGAAAACGACAAAATGTCTCAGTTGCAGAAGGGTAGAATCCCTCATAAACACGCTGATTGGGGCCGGACCCTCTTGGCTTTTTCTAGTCTGGACCCTGAAGGCAGCCTAAACCATAAATGGCATTTATCTCCATCCACTCACTGGACTAGTTTCCAATTGCTGGCTATTCCGACTCGCCGACACTCTTCAGACTTCGCAGTGTACGGAGTAACTAGCCAGTCTGTCTTCAAACTTGCTGACTTGTTTGCAGGGAATGGAGTGGGGGAGTCACCGTTTGATGGCAAAGACTGGGGCAGTAAAGTAATATATGGAGGACGGACGTATACGGAGTACAACTCAACACAGTACATACATAGTAATGTAGTGGTTCCAACTGCTCACATGACTTGCCGCCTTTCTCGAGCAGTAACTTAGTCGTCCCGTGACCGGGATGGAAGCTGCGGGAAAGTTGCCCGGTGGTGCCATAGCAGTTCCAGTCCTCGTCGCCGTCGGAGTCTGCCGAGGATGGATGATCGCCGCTTCAATCATCATGCTATCCACCAGAAACCATTCCACAGACCAAGAGACATTTACACTTATGACGCTGGCACTGAATTGTTAGGCACTAAAAGCGAATTTCTTGGATCATGTATGTATGTCCCACGGTCTGAAACATTTTCAACAGGTATCTATCTTATCAGCTCCTCTTCCCGTGATTCAATTAATTCCCCCGCACTTTCTTCTCTTTCCCCCCGTTCGTCCAACGTACAGTACTAGTCTACCTACCGGATAACGCCCTGGACGTGGCTTATTGTGACCGGTCATCGGTGATTCTGGCATGCATCTGACTGTATTCTGTACGCCAAACGGACACAGACCCTCTCCCCCCTCTTTCAACTCCTCTGCTTGGAACCACGGGAAAGCTTCGAGGGCTGTTCTATTCAGTCTTAGTGGACGTTGAGCTTGACCTGCGTTAATCTCCGCTACCGGTCATTTTCCTCCTTAAGCTTGCATCGTGATTGACCTGACCTGACCTGACCTATTCTTAGTGACAGTCAGGATCGTCTCTGCCAAATCTGCCGATTGACATTTAGATGGATGGAGCCAGCGAATGAGGATACTGGCCTCGTGCCTTCGCCGCACCCAAACTCACCCTCCACCGAACCTTCGGCTACCTCCAGCACAGACAACACCATCCCGAACACAAATACATCTCCCTCCAATCCACCCATCAACGGTGACGACACTACTTTCCTTCAAGCTCGGGATGCCTCGAGTAATGAGCGCCCGATTTCCGGGATAGTCCCTCCATATTGGACTCATCACAGAGCTGCTTCCAGAATCTCCCAAATATCCCTCGACGCTAGCCCCGCTATTACCCTCGAAGACCACACGGAAGATCCGGAATGTGAGACTAGTCGTGGACTGTGGGCGAAGAGCGTCTCGGTTGATGATTATGTTGTCGTTCAAGGAAAGACGGGGATTGGATCGTACGTGGTTTGGAATTGCAGGGTCCAAACACTCGATGTGAGTTAGGGCGTGCCAAACATGCGCTGCTGCTACTCTGAGCACTGCGGAACGTCGGTCAGGTGCTAATAGTTGCTCTAGGGTGGCCCTATAACAGTTCGCTTGAGGTCGGTTTTCCGCATTGTCGCCTATAGCCAAAGTTGCTTAGTACTTATTATTCCGCTCAGGTATTCGGAGTTCGACGACTTGCGACAACGCCTCATAGTATCATTTCCGCATGCCAAAAACGCCCTTCCTCCCTTACCTCCTAAGAGCGTAATCTGTATGTGTCGCGCAAGCTGCATAAGACAGTACATCAGCTCACTGATCCCTTTAGTCAAATTTCGCCCTAAATTTCTTGAATCGCGTCGCGCTGGTTTGGAATATTTCTTGAAGTGAGTTGCGCCATGGGGTGGTAGAACTGTGCACGGATGCGACGAACTGACATTATGGCTCAAAGCTGCGTTCTACTGAACCCTGAATTTTCTAGCTCTCCGATTGTCAAGGATTTCCTTTTTGGACGGACGTGCTAAGGGGATCCTGCTCTTTGCCCTTACCATAAACAACCGCCATTCCATTACAATCACGACGTCAATGAATATGACTACCTATTCACCCCTGGTTTCATGTCTTCGGAGAAAGGAGGCAGATATCCTTTTACGTATATATATTGCATTCAACACATTGTGCCGACTCAAACAAACTTCTGTGGAGATCTTAGCGACCATTACAATCATTCATCTTTCGTCTTATCTTGGACATAATTAATATCACAGACTCTGTTGGGGATGCACTGTGATACATGTTTGGCAATGGCTTATATCGATTCGATACAGTCAGCCTTGATCCATCACTTTGCAGAAAAGTCTCTACGGGATTAGGGGCTCATATGATATTTCCTCGAAACTCGGAGTGGCCATCCGAGTAATGTGTCAACCATTCGCCGCCGTCCCGAGGAGTGAAGCTTATACCTCTGGGGTGCATGCGTCCCACGTGCTACCCATTGCCCATGATCTGGAACCAATGAGGCCTGGAGCCTGTCTAATTATATTCAGCCGCACATCACTGATAGTATCGGAGTAGCGTGACGTGTGGGCCTCATTCGGAGTCGTGCCTCACACATCCTCATAACTAGTGCAGCTAGCTTTTCTCACCGGCCGCAATGACCACTGATGTGTGTGCTGTATCGCTATCATGTCCCTTTACCTTCTGCATGTGCTTCGAATATTTCTTGCCCGCAATGAGCCACCACAGTAGCTCGAGAAACAAGAATCCACCGACACATACACATGTATAGTTCATGTTCGATACTATTCCAGCTAACTGTCAGCCAACGGGTCCTTATATTTCGTAGGCCGCTAGAGACGGCCTCTCCATAACAACTGGGTCATTCACTTACCGGTCACAGGCATCTCATAAGGGAACGAAAAGAACACTATGGCGAAAACCAACCAGGCCACCGTGATGATATTGACCGTCATCCCCACGGCAAAACTCAATGTAAAGGGGCCGTGATGCATGGTTTGCCGACGGAGCAGGACGTTGGTCAAAATCGGCACAAGATAAGCGAAGTTGTTGATCGTCCTGCGTTGCGATGATGTCAAAATCAGCTCTGGAGCTTCCAAGATTTCATGACTGAGTGAGGGTCACATACACTGCAGAACTCATCATTGAGTTGAAGGCTGTGCTAGAGCCCAGATAAATGCACCCCAGAAGAGCGACGATGATGCCGACAACTAGCTGGGCGTTAACCGGAACCCCATATCGAGGGCTGACTTTCGAGCAGCTGCAGTGGCCGTCAGCATATATTCCCTTCGCTGTTGGGCATTGGCAAGGCTTATATCAAAAGACTCACAATCTCGAAAATGGAAGACCGCCGTCTCTAGCGAAGGCCCAGAACATTCGCCCCGTGCCTGTTCAAAGGGAATGCATTGTTAACATGAATACTCGGGGGGTTTCAAGGCCCAGGCACATACTCAGTTGCGAGCCAATCATG
The DNA here is from genome assembly GCA_003184685.1 of Aspergillus indologenus CBS 114.80. NCBI lineage: Eukaryota > Fungi > Ascomycota > Eurotiomycetes > Eurotiales > Aspergillaceae > Aspergillus > Aspergillus indologenus. The sequence goes on along the minus strand of KZ825472.1, from coordinate 372,887 downwards.
CACGGGCCTACTGCCACCCACAAGAGGAAAACAAGCGCGAAAGCTCCTCCTCGGCTCTGGGTCGCCTGGCGAAAGATCTCCGCCAGAGGCAGGCCCGTGGGCGAGTCAGCAAGAGTCGTGTAGTCTTGGACCGAGAACATCAAAGCTAGGAGATAGGACAATCCGGTCACAAAAGCTATGCCAAGAGTGCAAGCTTATACGGAGTCATAACACCTATCAGCGAGACTGTATTGGATATAACCTCGGGTTGGATAATGGTTACTTACCAAGAGCCAACGGAGCATTCCTTCCAGGCTGCGAGAGGTCAACTCAACCGAGTCAGCGCCTCTTGGGGAGGGTAAGTACATACGTTTGGCATCTCCTCTGTAATATGCTTTTGATGAGAGGTCAGCCAGAAGCTTCTTAGATCAGGCAAGTCTGGCAGGGTATGGCTCTTACCGTGATCCCATCTAAGCCACCCAGAGAATACAGTGGATTTACCAAGCCGGTAATAAAGCAAATGACATTATTCTCCCACCCAGTCTCATTGATCCAGGTGCGGAACACGAATTCAGCATCATTATGTTTTGGGGCAGCCGCCGCCACAGTAACGAGGATGGCAAGCCAAGCCAATTGAAGATAGCACACTTTATCGATTGTGAAACAGAGCGGAAAAAGTCAGTTCATTCGCAAGACACAGAGAACTTCATCAGCCGAAGACTTCCACTTACGCGAGAACTTGTTGATTGCCGGCATCCACTTATTCCCAAACATGACAATGGCGCACGTAAGAAGATTGAAACCTTGATATGCCACGAACGTCATCCATGGCTGCAGCACGAAGTCGGTTTTATACAATCCAACGAGGGCCATGAAGTTGGATGCGTAAACCAGGTTCGTCGAGGCCGTGGTGAAAATCCCTACCAAAGGCAGTGAGCAATGGTCTGGCACAATAGGCTGTAGGGGAATAGAGCCTGGCTTCTGCATACATCCAAAGACGGTGCTCCAGCCGGCTGCGAAGCTCAACACATCGCTATAGCGATTTGGGGCGATCGCTGCAATCCAGTGATACATCCCACCTTCCACCGGATACGCCGAGACAAATTCCGCCAGCGACGTGGCCAAGAAACACTGCAGGATGAAGACCAGGATGAATCCGTAGATCACTACACGAGGATCGATCGTTAGCTCATGTGGTTTGATATTTCTCTTTTGCTTCCATGGTGCCAGGAGGGGGAGGGGTGGGAAAGCCGCATACATGCGCCAGGTCCTCCCGCATTGATCGAGGTGATCAACCCCAGTCCGAGTCCTATTGAACAGGAGAGAATTTATCAGCCAATAGGTCAATTGCGCAACTCCCACTCATAGGGCTAGGTAGCCTTGGTGCCTCCTCCCCCCCAGATGCATGGAATACGAAAGACAACCCCAACCCACCGGTCCAAGAAATGGTACAATTGGCCGCTAATCCAATAAGACTCCATACCGAGAAATGGCGTTTGAGCTCCTGTTTATGTCCTTGAGGAATGTCGTTACGTTAGTTGGGTATCGCCATCATCGAGACATAGTCAGTCCTCATGCGCAGCGGGAAAAACGCATCCAATCCAGACGTACCCATCTGCGCCAGACGCAGCTCATCTGCATCCTGGACTTGAACGCTGCCGGACCCATAGTCGTCGAATGGTCGCGCCGGCACAGGCGCCGCGGCCGTTTTGGAATCACCCATTTCGACGCAGTGTGGGGAGTTAGACGATGTACTCAGGATGGAGGTAGAAGTCCCCTCGGAATTTGGAAGGAAGGAGGAGGGGGAGGGGGAGGGGGAGGGGAAGGGGAAGGGGGGAACGAGTGCGTTACTCAAGGGATGCATGCGCGTGAGAGAGCCCTATAACCACTAAGTATAACCCCATCGTTTGCACCTTATCAACCTTATCAGAATGATTGGAAGGTCTGCTTATCGGTCGGTGGCACTGGCACCGGCCATCTGGGGGGGAAATCGCCGGTTGGCCGAGTGAAATCGCCGGAGAATAAATGGGTCTGGAGTCTGCAGTGATCTCAAGGGAAGAGTACGAATCAGAGGGCCATTTGCCGAGGAGGTATTCGGACTAAGGTTAGGTAGGTAAAGTGTACTCCGTATGGAACTAGTAGATGGGATGATAATCGCATTAGATTGAACCGAGGTCTTGGACTATACCAGAAAAGGTTGAGTCTCTGCGAAAGAAACCCCAATGGTTCTAGGGCTCGACAAGATGATGTGGGAGTGAACCTTTGCAAGTCATTAATATTATACTGTCTGTCTATGATCTATATATACTGACACCTGTCCATCACCAGCCCTTGCTTTTCCTCGTGTCCTATTTATTGCAGTCATAAGTTCATCAATCGGTAGGCCTGAGACATTATGGAAGAAGAAGACATGAAAATCATTGAGCCAGGACTTTTTATACATCCCCGGTCGGTCGGTGCAAGCAGTCATTTAATCGTGGAAATCGCGAACAAGCTCGACCGAGGGTTCCCCTTTGTGTATTGTCACCACAGTGGGTTATCGAAGAGAATGATGAAGCATCACGTGAAAAAGGCGTCCTCGAACGGGTCTATTCAAGCAGGTGAGGAGGACCTTTAGTTCACCGTTTAGCTCTTCGATCAATGGCTCTTGTAACCACCTTTGCTGGGGTCGGCGCTAGGATTGAGAGGAGCAAGTGTCCCCTCTCCAAACTCGCGATACGCCTGTTCTCTCGCGATGGACTTGTCACGCCGGATGGTCAAGCAGTTGATACCCAAGAAAGTCGTGATTCTGTTGATGACGAGGAATGCCCAGTGCATGTATGCGACGAACGCTACCAAAAGGTAAAGACGTAAGTAGAGTAGCTCGAAAGACGCGCTCACCATCGGAAGGCCCAGACGCGGTAGGTTGGCCAGGATAGCACCTCCGATGAGTGGTGTCTGCAGCACCGTCCAATACGGGAATGGCTGTCTCAACAAATGAGCAAGAATGATCTTAGTCGTCATGCGCCCAAAGACGAAGGAGATAGTCCAGCAATACAGAACCAGTCGGTTCTGAGCTAGCAGAGTCGAATACGGAGAGAAAAGCCAGGCAAGGTTGCAACCAGTGAAGACGATCATGGGCACCCATTCCTTGAAAATGGGGGTAATGGGCAGGCCTTGTTTCCGGCGCGCAGCCACAACATTGAGGACACAGCCAGGAAGATGGCCAAGAAAAAACGACCCAAGAAGAATGGGAATCCACAGGTCCTTCATGGAGTTGTTCCCGAAGATGTGCGGGTAGTTCAAGAACTCAACGATCGGTCGGGACCAGATCTGTGGCCCGTAGACACCTGACGCGATCATGATCGCAATCGCGATAAGCAGACCCTCGGTAGGACCGTTGAAGTAACCGAGGTAAAGGGTGTGCGTATGATACGTTTCCCAGGTTGAGAAATACATTGCGAGGCACGGAACCAGAGCTGTGTATGCACCTAGTTTCGACGAACCGTAGCCCATCGCCGCCGTCTCAAGTAGACTAGCCAGGGTGCAGTTCAGCGAATCGATGCCATGGCTGCCCAATGTTAGTTCCCTATCGTCATATCATAGATAGACAAGAATGCTTACTCAAAAAGCTCTCCCAAACCACTAGAGGTGCCGGTTCTGCGCGCTTGTTTCCCATCGACGTTATCCAGAGTGGAGTACCTTGCGCTGGTCAGTGACACTAGAACACCAAGACCAAGGGTGCAGACTCACATCCACATGCCAAAAGCGAAGCTGTAATATAACCAAGAAGGAACCTTCGCACACAACTGTTCAGCCTCGAGGAGATGGTACACTGTAGGGTGGTGATCTTACTGGGCCCACAAGATCCGGCATATAAATCTCTATAAGCATCACGTTCCCAACGATGAAAAGGAAACCCAGTAGGGTGACCATATTCGGGGCCAACGAGAGTGGTAAAATCTCAACAAATGCATTCCACTAGTGTGTAGTCTCGAGGGTCAGACAAGCGGGCGCAGGCGATTCTTAGGGGCAACCTTACGTAGTGCCTAAGTATATAGTTCGAGATAAAGGACTTATCGACGCTCTGATACTTGTAGCTCTTCAGAGGCATCAAGATATCATCGGAAAGCGAGTCTTGGATCGCTACGAGACGCGCAGGGCCAATTAGCTCTACACAAGCACAGGGCTGGGGAAAGTACTGAAGCAGAATTGCATGGACACACCTTGGATCCTTCTGAAGATTACGCTCATTCTGAATTGTTATATGTATGACGAAGAATGCCTCGGAAAAACGATGTAGAATAGTCAGATATGGCGCATTGCGCGGTATGCAATTGAAAGGAGGAGAATAGTTCGCGAACAATCACGGATCCTCAATGTACCGATTGAGCAGGGGCCCTCTATGATTACGTAGTGCTGAACGCTGATGAAAAAGCAGCCAAGGGCAGTAAAGACGGGGAAAAGAGAGTCCTGCCTTGAGTCTGCTGGAGAGGAGGGACGAATGACTCTAGAGGGGGAAAAAAAAGGAAAAGGAGGGCCTCGGGTTCCAAGTTGGATGATCCCGGCTACAAGAAAGAAGGAAGAGAGGAACGGGAAACGGAATCACGTGTCTGCTACCGTGCTCCGCAAGCTTTCGGCGCTGGAAACGCGACATGGAGTGAAATTGAAGTGAACCTCAATTTCTGTGTTTTTGTGTTATTCCTTCTCGACGCCCATTCTGGGTCCTGCCGCTGGAGAGTGCCTTCTCTCTCCTGATACCGCGACCAAGACTATCGACCAAGCCGAGCTCAACTCACTCCGCCTTGTTCTGCTGTTTCCCCGCCGTTGAAGCTCGTCCTACCGATTCAGCCGATAACCTCTTTCTCAACCCTGTCGCCCAAGACCATTCGACAATCGCGCCCGAGGTGAAAGGAAACTGATATCAGGTACTGGTCTCGTCGCTCTTTGAGCCTGGACATGACGGTGGATGGTCAGTGTGGCGCTCGCGGCGCAGTGCACGACTGAGTATACCCTGCGCCATGCCAGGCGTCGTCGAGCCTCCCTCCGGGGCTCCTAGGCCGGACCTAGGCTTTACTGTCGCGCATCAGAAGGTTGAGCTTGAAATCGACTTTGCGACCAAAAGCCTCAAAGGAAAGACCGAGATCACAATCCACCCACATCACAAGGATCTTCGCGTATTACGACTGAACTTCCGGCAAGGCGAGCTGAGACGTCTGAATGTCAGTGGCAAGGTACCGACGGTCAAATACGTGGATCAGTATGAGACACTCCAATTATACGGCCCTCACTATCATCAACGTCTTTCGGCCAAGATAGATGGACTGCTCAAGACGCCGCCAGAGCCCGATTTGCTCGTGTCCGTCCCGAAAAGCGTTCGGATTGACGAACTCGATCCTTTCTCTATCGAAGCCCAGGATCAAATGACACTACGTGCTACAGGGGCAGCGGACGAGGGTGAAGGGCCTTTGAGCTCTAAGGCAGCAGATACCTCACTTCCGCGGTTCACGGCATTGACATTGTATATCGAATTCGTCACCGACAACATACGAGACGGGCTACAGTTTGTAGGGGTCGAAAGCGGCGACAGACGCTATCCTCATGCCTACACAACGAATTCGCTTGGATACGGAGTCGGTTGTCCGCTTTTCCCGTGTGTAGACGACCCTGCTTCACGTTGTACATGGGAAATATCGATCAAATGTCCCTGCACACTGGGCGATATGTTCGATCGCAAGCTGCGGGACCAAGCAAATCTGGGCATTTCTGGCCGGTCAAATGCTCCTGGACCATATATTGCCTCGGACGATGAGGGATTGGATGTAGCGGTTGTTTGTTCCGGCGATCTTACGGACGAGATTATCGACCCGAAGGATTCCAGCAAGAAAACAGTTTCCTTTGCTTGTTACTCTCCCCTCTCGGCACAGCAGGTTGGGTTCGCCATCGGCCCATTTGAGTACGTCAACCTAGCCGATTTTCGCGAAAGCGATCAGGATGAACAGCTTGGTCAAAATGCGATTCCTTTGCATGCGTTCTGTCTCCCCGGTAGGGCGGACGAAGTTCGCAATACATGTTTCCCTATGGCGAAGGCTATAGACTTCTTCTCACTGTCATACGGCTCTTATCCGTTTTCAAGCTACAAGGTCTGCTTCGTAGATGACTTGCCCGAAGGCACACTGCCAACGGCCTGTCTGTCCATCTGCAGCAGCCACCTGTTGTTTCCTGAAGAAGTCATTGACCCAATGTATGATTCGACTCGTACTTTGGTTCATGCTCTCGCATCCCAGTGGATTGGTGTCAATATCGTCCCAAAAGAGCCTGCTGACACTTGGGTCACAGTAGGCGTCTCTTGGTACATCACGGATACTTTCATGCGAAAGCTTTGTGGCAACAATGAATATCGCTTTCGCCTGAAACAGATGTCCGATAAAGTCTGCGATCTTGATTATGAACGACCATCAATCCATGACATGGGGAACATCCTGCACATAGATCCTTCTGAGATCGACTTCATCGCGCTCAAAGCTCCCCTCGTTTTGTTCATTCTCGACCGGCGGCTCACAAAGGCTAGCGGAAAAGCAACAATGTCTCGGATCATATCCCGACTATTCTTGAACTCCAGAATGGGCGACATACCAAATGGAGCCGTCACCAGTTCACTTTTCCAGAAGACTTGTGAACGACTTGGTCATGCAAAGCTGGATGCGTTCTTTCAGCAGTGGGTATACGGTGCTGGGTGTCCCCGCTTCCAGGCTACGCAACGATTCAACAAGAAGAAACTTGTTGTCGAAATGATGATAAGACAAGTCCAAGCAGACCCCTCTAGTACACGTGATCTGGACAAAAACGCGTTCATGCGCGACGTGAAGGAAGAGATACGCAACGTCTACGCCGGAGTTGTCCAGCCTGTGTTTACCGGTTCCATGACTATTAGGATCCACGAAGCTGATGGTACGCCTTACGAACACATTGTTGAGATCAAAGAAGGAGTCACCAAGTTTGACATTCCCTATAACACGAAGTACAAGCGGTTGAAGAGGAACAAGAGGCAGAAGGAGCGTGCAGCTGCAGCATCGGGTGGAGACCCTAGCGCTGAAGTACAGGAGGACGTCCTGCTCTATTGTCTGGGCGACGTATTACAGAGCGAAGAAGAAATCCAAGAGTGGAGGCTTGCCGATTGGAGCAAAGAGGACGAAGAGAGAATGGGACAGGAGTCTTATGAGTGGATTCGCATGGATGCAGACTTCGAATGGGTCTGCAAGTTATCACTGGCAATGCCAGGATACATGTATCTCTCACAACTCCAACAGGATCGAGATGTCATTGCGCAATTGGAGGTCAGTTCATCCCATACTTATCACACATGCACATGCTGACACTTTCACTAGTCATTGCAATACATGGCGGTTCAGCGCGAGCACCCGCTGATCTCGTCCATCTTTGTACGAACTCTTATGGACCGAAGGTACTTTTACGGCATCCGTGTGGCTGCGGCTCAAGCCCTAGTCAAGCATGCCAAAGAAGAGATCAACTGGCTTGGGTTGTTCCACCTTGAGAGAGCTTTCCAAGAGCTTTTCTGTCTCCCGGGGTCTCCAATGACTCGCTCGAACGACTTCGCCGATAGAGCTGCATATGTACTTCAACTAGTCATCCCAGAAGCTATATCCAAAGTACGCGACAACAATGGAAAGACGCCAATGAGGGTGAAGCGCTTCTTGTATGACAAGTTGAAGTTCAATGATAACTCCAATAACGAGGTGAGCTTCCTACTCGTAGCCATCCATATGTATATGCTCATGGTGTTGCAGTATTCGGACAATTTCTATGTCGCGACATTGATGGAATCGCTTTGCCACGCGATGCTAGGAAAAGTCGAGTCTCGGATGGACGACATGGATGATTTCGATATGGATCGTGTGCTTGAGACCCAGGCAGAGGATCAACTAGAGAAAGACGCTATCGCAGAGATCGATAGGTACAGAAGAATGGACGAATGGTCCAGTTCTTTCCAGAACATCTATTCTCGCGCCGCATTACGCTGTCAGATGCAACTTATGAAAGCCAACATATCGAGTCTCGATATGATGCAGTTCTTGCCTTACACACGAGCTGGCACCTATGATCTTCTGCGCCTCGACGCATTCGAATGTCTTGTCGAACTCGATCTGTTCCGGAGCCCTGAACTTCTGCGGTGGTTCATATTCACCATGTCAAGCGATTCTTCTGCTTTGATCAGGCGACGACTCCATGGCTTATTCGGCAAAGCCCTGGCGCCTGTCGCTTTCGGCCGCGAGGTGAACCAAGAACAACCCGCCAATGCCGACAACCTAATTATCGAGCAAGAATCCTCAACTGAGGTCCGCCAAGCGGATCTTGCACGGAGACAGACCGTTACCGGAGCCTTGGGGGCCCTGAAAAACGAAGTATCAGGCGACCAAGTTCTGAAAGAATCTCTCTGGGCTGCATGCAATTCTCCATACATCGGGGTACTGGAGCTCTCCGAGTTTGCTGATCTCTGTCGAGTTTTATATGACGCTGTCACGACCCGTATGGTTACCCTGAAGTATCCTCGTTACTGGGCCGTGAAGCATCTTGGAAGAGTGAGTCTTACCAGCGCACCAGTGCACACTGCGCACAGCGGCCTAGAAGTCCTGCTAACACCACACAGGGTCGATTACACTTCTTCCGATCGAGCAAAATCCGGACGACGCTTGCTCCATCGAAAGATTCTACAGCCGCCAAGCGCAAGCGCGAAGACCAGGCGATGGCACCGCCTCCCCCTCGCATTACATTTAAGAGCTCTAAGCTGGGCTCCAGTGCAACCCCCTTCAGTCCGAAACCGAGCCCGCAACCGACGCCAAAGTTGCACATTCCCAATCTACCCTCCCCTGCGCCCCAGGCGCCGCCACCGAAGACAACAACTGCTCCCTCAACACCATCTACGCCCAGTGGTGGGGGTTTCAAACTGAAACTGAAGTTCGGCCAGAAGCCGAAATAGTCTTTCCCAAAACAAACTCGATACCATTATTTGCCTAATTCGTTATCTCATTGGGACTTCGGAAGGGGGTCAGGTCAGGAGACGCATGGCGCGGGGTTGCATGGATCATTGCTATCCTTTTTGACATATTCTATATTCTAGAAGAACCATTACTCTATTCTGGGTTATTCTTAGGCGACAGATAGTTCAGCCGCCTATCTGTTGGATTGGGGTTCCGGCTTTGCAAAAGAAAATGATGATCAGTCTGGCTGTCAAGGATCATTTCTCCCAGCAAGTTTCACCCTGACGAGATTCCACCTTCGAGGCCTTCCAAACCTCAGTCCGTAATGAAATTCTCGTAGCCAGAGAGTCAAGTACATGAAATGCCCTCGATCATGCCATGCGAGCAAACAAACCCGTGAACTCCTTATTGCATTTCAAAACAATCCCACAATGAAGGTATAAAAAGACATTTCAATTTCAGTTTCCCACCGCCTCTGACCTCTCTCATTTGTCGCTTATACGCTCCAGAGCCTAAGGGACGCGAGTAAGTCAGTCAATGCAAACCACTGGGTGACAAGAAGAAGGGAGGAGGATAGAAAGACCCACCTCAAGCATAACAACGGAGTTGCCGCGAATGACCTATGAACATTCCTATATCAGCTTTTTCTCTGGTCCTGATCGTAGTCATCAAGCCATGATGTCCGCAGTAACATACCACCATGCCGATAGCTACCTTCTCGCCACCCTGCTTCTCTTCGAAAGCCTCATCGAGCACAATGTTCATGAATACCTGACATGCCGCGCGCCGTTAGTGACATCGCTCTCAAATTATGACGAGAGGCAATATGAACTGAGAGCACCAGGGCTCCTTCGTGCCCCAAGGCTCCTCCATCCGACGGATGATCATTCAAGGGAATAAAACGCACATCGTAGCCGCGCAGGATGCCAATGACTTTGCGGTTGCCGTTCAGTTGGCAGAATACCCGCTTCTCCATGTACTAGAAAGATCTTGTCAGCCAATCTCGATCCAGGGACAGATTGGGGCTCGGGGTTCCAAAAGGTCATACCTTCTTCAATTCCGGCTGAGCTTGAGGCATTTTGAGCTGGTTTGATCTGGTGGATCGTTCTATTATGTCCCGCTGTCGCGTTGCGGACTTTTGACGTACAGCAGCGGGCGGCGGAGGAGGGATAAGCTGGCCCGGATAAAGGTTGTTCCCGGGGGAAGCTTCCAACGAAAGAAACCCGGGGGCGGCGGAGGAGGAGGTGGAAATAGTGACGCCAGTGCTTGTTTGGGGGCCGCTACTTTTATTATTCTTGGAAGAGGGAGAGAGTACTTATACGGTCGGGATTTGTTTAAAATGAGCTCAAAGATTGCTAATCGCCGAAAACCTCGCAAAATCGGAGGAGATGACGAAGATAGCGATGGCGGGGAGCAAGGTTCGTTGTTGAAACATCCAAATACTGCTTTACATTCTAGCAATGACAGTGAGATCTGACTACCTTTAGACTCCGGCCCCGTTGTCAAGCGCCCGTCGAATTTCAAAACGAAACAGAAGTCGAAATTGCGTCTCTCCTTCGGCCCCGGCGAGACGTCCATGACGGACAACAGCGGCGATGGCGAGAATGAGAGTGAGGTAGTAATGCCGAAGCGACATGCCTTGGGCCGACGGGTTTTGGAGAAGAGCGCCTTTCAGAGGTCATTGACGCCGTCTGGAGCTGGCAATCCTCCTTCCTTGAGGGTTGGCCCCGAGCAAGATCGGCCGAGCTATAGCCAGGACTATCTAAAGGAGCTGCGCGAGTCGACCCCTTCGACCCCGAAGGCGCCAAGCACCGAGGAAGAGGAGAAGAAGGAGAATACGATCGATGTGGCTGCGAAGTTTGGAGAAGTGATGAAGGTATCAGCGCCAGCGGCCATCCCCAGTGAAGCGGAGATCAGGGAGAAGAAAGCCCGGAGAGCACGTCTCGCAAAGGAACATGGCAGTCTTTCGACCACGGAAAAGGATTTTATTTCTCTTGACGTTGGTGGCGAAGGTGACGATGATGAATGGGATCTACAGGGTCGACGGGAGCAAGCTGAGGATACCAGATTGGTCCGTGACGACGAAGATTTCGCTGAAGGATTTGACGAGTTTGTGGAAGATGGTCGCATCTCCCTTGGAAGGAAAGCAGAGCGCGAGCAGCAGCGACGGCAACGCGAGGAGATGCGAGAACTTATCGATGACGCCGAGGCACTCTCAGAAGAAGACGATTCGGATGTGGAAGAAAAGGCAGCTTACGAAGCTAAACAAACACGAGCTGCGATGGGCAACAATCATCGGGACAATATTGATCGGCCAAAAACACCACCTAAAGTTACCTCGCTTCCGCGTCTTGCTCACTCCCTCGAGCGACTGCGTATGAATCTCGCCGTCCTTGAAAAGTCCAAAGCCCAGATGGTCGATCGCATGGAAGAATTGCGGAAAGAGAAGGCCGACATAGCTGTCCGCGAGGTGGAGATTCAGGTCCTGATCAAAGAGGCTGGCGATACCTATGAAAAGCTCAAGCAGGAAGCTGAAGCATCGTCGGGTGTCGACGGCAATCCATCAGCAGCTAATGACTTTGCGAATTCCCGCGGCTTGGAGGGCTTGGGCGCATCAATGGCACCTTCAACGGCAAGTGACTCGGAACAGGAATCCTGAAGGCTCACGGTGACTACCTTATTTGTTTCTTCGTGTCTGGATCTCGTTCATTGTTCCTGCCTTGACAGACCGACAAGGCCCCAGCTGCAACCCCTCTGTTATCAAGCCTTTGCTCATCATCTCACTGTCCCATCACATCATGACCGCATGTTTATCTTTGTGATACCCACCCGCATCAGAACTACTCTTTGCCTTGTTGACTCGGTCGAACATGGCTCCGTCACTCTTTCTCTCTTGGTTTCACCAACCGTTGCGTAAGACCGAGTGTGTTGAAGAAGAAGAATCAACTGCCCCGTAGGCCACCCTATCTGCATCTCGGCTGTGCTTCGACTGATTAAGCGAAATTCAGATGTCAGCGAAGTGTGATACCGTTCATTGAATCGCCTATCGACGAGAAAGATGGAGAGCTTCCTCACCTCTATCATCATTCTGATGCAACTCCAATTGAACTGTTCTTTGACCTCTTCTTCGTTGCCAACCTCTCAACCTTCACAGCCACGCATGAGATCAATAATGTAGATGGTTAGATTTGAGATTCCCTTCTATCAGCTCGTGTTGACCGTGGTCTAATGAGTCCTGGCAGCGTTGGGGGCCTATGTTGGCTTTCTTGGGGTTGTCTGGTTCACCTGGCTCCAAGTGACCTTGTTCGATATTCGGTTCGCTCGCGACTCGATCTTTGAGCGAATCTGCAAAGCGATTCAACTGGCCGCAATGGTGGAATTTGCGTCGGCAGGGACTCGATTTACCACTCGGGTGCAAGACGAGAATATCTGGGCATTCCAATCATTGAGCCTGATACTTGGTGTCAGTCGGCTTCTGCTTTCTATACAATACACTGTCGACGCCGTTTTCCTGAGCAAGCGTATGAGGTCTGCGTCTAAAAGAGTCTACTTTATCGCTGCAACCTTGTTTATCACGGGATTCATATACTTCTGGGTAAGCCCGCAACACCTAAATCATGCATCCGCGTCAGGATCGTTGGGAAACTGACCTGCCAGTAGATGTACTTTGCCTTCCGCAGCCAAGGTGTGGGCGGCACATACGCCTGGATTGTGTGGTTCGTTCTGTTCGCCATAGAGATGTGGGTAGTCATGTGGACGTCTTCCGTGAAAGCAGGGATCGGTCTTCAGGACACTCATCTGAACGTGAGAATGGGGCTACTGACCCTGATAATTATTGGTGAGGGCGTCATCGCTATCACAAGGATTGTTAACAAGACAGTCGGGCCGGGAGGATGGACCAAGTGGTCGTTTGCTCATATCCTCGGCGTTACGACTAGTGTGGTATGGATCCAGCCATGGTCTTTCCCGTCGAGTCCGAGACATACTAACTACTTGGGAATACTTAGTATTTTCTGTGGCAAGCGTACTTCGATCTCTCCCCACGGCGTACCATGGGGAAGTTTTCTCAGCAGATCTGGGCCCAGCTCCACTTCCCGTTCCATGTCGTTCTCATTCTTCTGCTCGAAGGCTCTCAGATCCTTGCCTTGACCCTGGACATCACTCTGAAGCTCAAGTACCTAACTGAGACGATCTTATGGACCTGCGAAGAGCCAAGACCCATGGCAGAAGAGGCCATTCATCTGCTGCGGACTACCATTGCCGACATGGAGATCAACTATAGCCGGGGCGCGATCAATGAACAAATATCCATTTCCCGACTGTTGGATGATCTGCCCTATCAGCCCCTGTGCCCATCGGATGGGCCAGATGAATTCTCTGCCACTAGTGACCTTCTCAGTAACCTGGTCGGAAATGTCACAGCGGCTTTGTTCTCCAGCATGGGTATCATGCCCTCCAAGAATGCAGACATTGGATCGATGGGCAGTGATCGGTTACTGCGGATGTACATGGAGCTCCTTAGCTTTGTCTATGTCTATTACTTTGCGGTTGCAAGTCTCGCCATGTTCTTCTTTGCTGCATTCGTCTTGTTGACGCGTCGCCATGCCCGCGGCATCTGTGCTGCTATCAGTGTGGCAGTGCGGGTCTGTTTTGGGATATTCTTAGCCGGTCTGATCAGCTTCTCGCGGCACTTTCCGCTCGTTTACTCATTCATGACATCTCCGGCTATTCTGTATGCCTTTACTCTTATTCTTTTGACTGGTAAGTTGAGATCGTCCGTCTTGTCGTGCAGTCGTTTTACTAAGCCGTGTTCAGTGCTCTTGGTTGATCGATTTCTGGACCGTCATGGTGCGCGCATCAAGTCCAAAATGGGATGGAAGCAGTCAATCGAAGCCCTTTGGTAGCCCCTTCAGACGAGGGAGCTGCAGGACGGCTTTTGTGTCAATCATTTCTACATGATTTCTAAGGATGACTGTGACAAATACAGTTCATCCCCGGCTGTCGCCACTTGTGTTTGCAAAAATCCATTCCTATTCCATTCTATTGTGGGTCATCGTGGGCAAGGGCCACGGGTAGAGCACAATATGTGCAGTACTGTAGTAGAACCTGTGTCTCAGGCCGTAGTGATTGCGCTCATCTGGTAGATAACTCCCAACCCGTAGTAACCTTGTCCCCCATGATCAAAGAACAAGATGACACGCCACTGTCGCAATGGTCACGACGGCTAGGATGGACGGTCTGTTGGCAGACTGGGTACTCAGCCACGGGAACAGACATGAGAGATCAAAACAGTCTCGTTTGAATTCCCCTGCCCCCCACTCATTGCTCAGCTTTGTAATTTCTCATGTCCCGTAGAAAGATAAATGCGAACTAAAAAAAAAAAAAGAACAGAAAGAAGAACAATTCGCTTTCCCCTCTTCCCCGGAAATTTTGAAAAAGCAGACCGAGTAGGTAACAGTCCGATGGGATGGAAAAGGTCTCCCCCCCCCACCCCCAAGGATGAGTAATGAGGAGATAGTAACTACAGAAATGTCCACCGAATCTAAGCCGGAAGCAGCAGGGGTGGGAAAGCAGCACCTGGCAGGGATCCCCGGGCTTTGGGGTTGGAAAGGAAAAGTACGGGACGGAGTACTGTTCATTGTCACTGTTGAATTCTCGGCCATTGCCATTGAGGCCCTCTCTGTGTTCTGCTTTTTATTTTATGGGTTTTGTTTTTTATTTTTTCATTTTTTTTTTTATTTTTTTACAACATTACAAATGAACGAGCAATGAGTCTGGTAGGTAGGCAGTTGCGGACTGGTATAACCTAGGTACATACGCACAATCAAGAAAGTGACCAATCGAATGCCTGCCTCCAGGCATAACTAGGTAGGTACCTACCTATAGGTTCTATGTACAGTCCTATGTACTACTGGAGACTACGCACGGATACCCTGGCCGTGTCACCATTGGTACCCAAACCCGAAAAATGGTTCGGGGGGAGGGGGATAGAAACTGACAACCGAAATGTAAGGACAAACCGAGAGCGACTATGGAGAACTACTGACCTTGAAGAAAACGGATCGAGAAGAGAAAACCCCCTGTCCCGGGCCCCGGTGGCGTGGCTCGTTGGTATGCCCGGGGGATCTGGGACCTTCCTCTCAAGGTCATCATCTACAGCACAGGGCTCCTTGACTTGCTTCCGAGGGTGGTCCCGGTCTGGGGTCTGGGGTTGGCTGATAAATAGATAGATAGATAGATAGATAGATAGATAGATAGATAAAACGTGATCACTAGCTTTATCATGGGTCGACCCCCGGAACAGGCATGGGGGGGCTGCGTAGCATGGCCAGGCTCAATGATCCTTGCAGCGGAGAAGGATGTGTGAGAAGCTATAATTGGAAGTGGGTATATTGAGTGAGTACTGGTGGGGGCAAGGATTTGGGGATGAATGAAGGAAGGAGCATAACGCCTACCGACAGCCGCCGTGCCGTGGCCCCATTAGCAGCAACACGAGCGATCACTAAGCTAATGACAAAGGTAAATGACGGCGGGTATGTAGAGCGGGAGGGAAGGAAGGAAGGTATACTGAATAGGGCCACCTACAGGTAAGCAGGCAGGCAAGCAGGCGAGCCAAATCAAGCCACAGATAGACAGGCATCCAGACCGTTCCTTCGCGCTATGAACGGGAAGCACTGAGAGAGAAGTGATAGACCGAGCGATAGGTCAACAACATCTCATCTGGACTTCCATGGGGGAGGGGGCACGGTCTAGTCTTTCGTGCGTGATCTGTCTGTCTGTCAACCCGCCGGGTTGCAAGCTCCGACTGTGTGTATCACCGCTGAAATGTTGCTGATTGGACCGGGAAAGGCAGGGACGTTTGAGGGTGGGTTGGAGGGAGGGATAGAGGATATATCCTGGTTGTTTTGGTTCGGATCGCGGGAGTTCATACGCGAAAGAAGAATGAATCCCTTTCTTCCAGAGAGCTCTGATTTAGAATACTCTTTCCCGCCCCGTCCCATGTTACTAGCCATGGGTTGACGATCAAGATCGGGATTGACCTGCAGATGCAGGAACGTTTCGTCGTACGTTGTGGAGTGGAGGGAGGCCTGGGGGAGCAAGTCCAGTCGACAAGCGACCAGAAATTAGTAGAAAAAGCAAAAAGGATGGGGCATCAAAGATCTAGTCACAACACAAAGAGAAGAAGACCAGGTATACTGGCAGATCTGCCGGGGAATTGTGGTGAATTCTCCGATCAAACGTCGCGGTGGATGAAGTAAGGGAAGCGGACAAAGCCCTATATGTAAGTATCCGAACTGGTTGCCAGCACAGCCAGACCAACCACGCCCAATCACAGATGAATTCCAGCTTAATGACAGTGGAGTCTCATCCGGGGTTCCAGAAAGAAAATTGCCCTTGACAGTTGGAAAATTCTGATTCAGATCTGACCAATCGACTATCGATCCTTGCCAGTCCTGTTCTTCGTCGCCGAACGCCACGAGATGAGTTTCTATTCGGCTTACGATTCTCCTCCCAGAGGATCTCCACGGTTGAGCCTTCCGGGTGAGAGCCTGATATGATGAAGAGCCGGGATGAGAGCTTGGTCGTCGAGGTTTTAGGCCCTTTCGGTCGGATTTCACGCCTTTTCGGCAAGCCATTCAAGGGGACATGCTTCAGTCCTCAATAACTAGGCCGGGGAAGCGGAGAGAGGGAAAGAAAGAAGAATGCCGTTCTGTACAGGACAAGGAAGGTGGCTCCGGAAGTGTGGAGGGACCTCAATTTCCATATCGCAGCATCACGACTGTCAGGGATATGGCATTGGAGAAGGACTTAAGGGGCACATCGCTGCTGCTCTTCCTCAATGAGCTTAAAGACTGCCCTGGAGATTTCTCGAGAGCTACTCTCTTTTTTCTCAAGTGCCAACGTTCGCGTCTTGAATTAGAGACAGTGTCTTAAGCTGAACGCATTGTATATCGCGACGACCCCATTGCGTCGGCTGCGCTGGAGTCATAACACTTGCCACAAAGAGCGTTGACAGTGACTGAGACATTGTTCGCTGTTGGACCAAGTGGCGGAAAGTGACCAAGTCTTGGATACCGGGCTGTTCCTTGTCCCTTCCATTATCATTCACACTCACTACCATCTTTCCTCGTGCAATCTTGTTTCTTTCAGCCGAAACACAGCAGGGGCTAGCCTTTCGATTGGGACTCCTTGAGGGTAAAGGCATTGCAACTGAATCTCGCCTCCGAGTGCAACAGACCAATCGCCTGGTCTATGTTCTGAGTAAGTTGACCGCAACTCTTCAACAACAAGTGAAACCCTTCCATATGGAGTCCGATGTGCTGAGTGACTGCATCGCTGCCTGCAGGCGCCCTGACTCGCCCGACAACGCGCATGATACGGCATCTAAGTCCAGTTCTCGTTATTCCAGGGGAACATACAAGCAGTCAAAGACTGGAGCGGTGAACTGAGCGACGAAGTGGAGTGTGGCATCTTACAAAACACCGCCTATCTTTCCTCGAGAAGGTCGATAGCTAGGAAGCAAGTCACCTGGCAAGCATCTTCATTTATTGTCAAGCTCTGACAGATTTTGCTGAAAGTAGGTTGAATACAATCCTGTGGTTTTTCAGGTACTCGGCGAGTTGAGTCTGATACTGTTGCCTGGTCAGCCCTGTTATCGAAGTCGCAGCGTCCAATGAAGGTTGGCCAGCGTTGTTCGGAAAACATCGAAATGACAAACACCTATATGATGATCTCAGACTCCCTCAAAGAGAGAGAGATCTCCTACTGGTCGATCTACCCTTCTGCACTCGATTCGGCAAAGCGTGAAGAGCCACCTTTTCACGGTCTTCCTCTTCCGACCATAGCGGAATCCTGTTGCTCGTACATGCCTGCCAAACGGAGTCCCCTGCGAACGGACTGCGATCAATGTGAACAGCTTGGAGTTCCCTCAGAGCCGCTGCAGAAGGTGACTGTAGCTTATTCTCCGGATCTATGCCTGGACGATGCTTCTAGCGCCGCTAGTCCTCAGAGTATCAAACTCAACACGAGCAGCGTGGCCAACGAGCCGTTCTTAATCCCACACAGAGCTTTGGGCTCAAAAGAGGCCCTAATTACGTTTGGCGTTAGGGACAGTGAGTGCCTGTCAGCCGACCACCTCGTTAGGGTCGCGCATCAAGAACCAGGAATAGCCACCAGCAACAACGATGCTGAAGTCCCACTGCCGAAAGTCGAATTGCCATGGGAGTATAGCCCTGTTGTGGCATTCAGTAACAGCTTCAGCAATGCAGAAGAGACGATAGATACCGCCAGTGCCCTCACCTGGTCCATACCCGAAGTCCATCACGTCTCATGTGTAACGCACACCAGGGATATCAGCCACGGAGAACTGGCATATTCTACACCCTGTGTGTCCGGCGCAACTGCCCACTCATGCGATGATGACCTTGGCGGTACCTTCGACCAGCTGATCTCAATGCCGGATAACTCTCCGGATGACAGTCTTCAGTCCAGCCAGATCGGGTGGTCGGACACTTCAAGTCCCTTAGCTGGAGTCTGTCCTAGCCAAACATGCTGTCCTGACTTGCTTCCGATTCCGGAGAGACAAATGACAAGTCAGGCACCAACCTACTATCAGCCTCCTCCGACTTACTCTTATCAACACCGGGACTCGTCCACCTTTGCTCCTTCACATCATCCGCTCCCCGCTCCATTCCAGCCACAGTTGTCCCCCACCGATGGACATGTATCGGTTGGGATAGGAGGCGCACTCCGAGGATCCACGACGCGCGCATCCGATGTCAAGAACAAGCTCCTGATCCAGTATAAGCAGCAAGGCCTTTCGTACAAGGCCATCAAGGAGGTTTGCAACTTCGCCGAGGCCGAATCCACCCTTCGCGGCAGATATCGGACTTTGACCAAGCCCAAGCACTCTCGAGTGAGAAAGCCGCAATGGCAGGACAGAGATGTAAAGTTCATTTTTCCCTTTTGCATTGTTGCTCGTGCGTTTCAACCGTGGAAAGAATCCCGTATATTGACCGTGATTTTCTTTCCTCCGTCCCCGTTGCAGATTCAACTTCTTTGTGAAGCGGTGACCCAGTTGGAGCATGGCCGACAGGCGTCGCGGTGCCCGTACCTCTTCGATCATCAGTCGCGAGATCTCGCCCTCGTCCAGCCGCCAAAGGTGTCCTGGAAACAGGTTGCGCTCTATATATATGAGAACGGAGGCTCATACCTTTTTGGGAATGCGACGTGCAAGAAGAAATGGTGTGAAGTGCATAAGGTGAAGTGTTGAGGTTCGAGTCCCGGATTTGAAAGAGAAATAAGAAGAAAGGTTGTCGCCCGGCTGACTGACCAACTTGATTGATTGCCATTGCCGGTTTCGCTCTTCCCGGTAGGAACGGCGGTGGATTCTTTCCCGTCTTTCAGTCTGTTTGTTCGCCTTGCTCTGAATAGCAGAATCGAGATAGAAGAGGGGGAGTCTTGAGTGTCGAACTACGATGTAGAAATCGCTTGCGTGGGCGGCAGGGGACGTCTATACAATCAATCTAGCTGTCAATCTACTCGTATATACTACAGTTCCCTTTCCGAAAACAAACCAGTGGTATTATATCTCTATCACATAATCACAGGTATTAAACAAGGTTTACTCCGTAGATATGTGCAGATTCAGTAACGTTATGTGACTCGTCTAAGCAAGCTAGAATAATGATTCGCAGTGAGACGTCTTATAGCTGCGAAACCTCCGGCAGATTCAACTGTGGAAAGCCAATCGTCGAAAGCACATTGCTCAACGACTGCGGATTGCGGCGCAACTCGGTCCATTCGGCCTCGGCCTTGACCATGAGGGTTCCGGCCAGGATGGTGCCGTTCAGGGCGACCACTCCAGCCTCGGCGACATCCGCACTGGCGCCAGGTTCAACTGGGACGTGTGCGCTTTCCCTTCTCCTGGGGCAGATGATCATCGAGGACTCGGTCATGGCGAGATTGTAGCTGACGACGGCGGGGCCGGTCGTCTCTTGGGCGCGGCGATTGCTGTTGCTGCTGTTTGTGGTGGTGGCGGCGGCGACGACGGCTGCTACCGCAGCCCTGTACAGAGAAAGATACGTCGCGAAGAGGGTCTCGCTCGAAGGGTTTGGCGGCAACGGGAGCGCGAAGTGGGCAAAGGGAACTCGATCCGACCGCCGATAGCCCCCAGACCCGCCGGGGGCTGCCGGCTGCGAGGTGGCGGCGACGATATCTATCAAAGGCCGCCAGTCGTCCGAGTGCTTCTGTTGTTGCTCCTGCTGGGCCATTGCTTCCACGGGGAGGAACTGCAGGTGCCTGTGCGGTTGACTCGCGCCACTCTCGTCGCCCGAGTTGAAAAAGGCGAACAGCTTCCTGCCGCGCGCGGAGGACGGTTCCTCTGTTTCGGCCCATGCTTTGACACAGGCATAGGCGGCTGCGAGGTCCTCCTTCTCCAGCAGATCCGTCTGGGCTTTCCAGGCTTTGGTGGCGAGGATGAAGTGGTTGGGAATCACGGGGAATTTGTTGAGGACCAGGAAATGGGTCGGATTTTCGCGGGGGATCTGAGCTATGAGAAGCTCCGGTGACGGGTTCTCGAAGGGATCGAATTTCGGTCCGCTAGGGTTGGCGTTGTCGTTCTTCGGGGTATTCGATGGTTTCTTGGCGAGAGCTGGGCAGTAACGAAGTTGATACTGGGGCAAGATTGGGTGAAGGTGTTAGCCAAGTTTGCGCGTAGCCCAGGAACTGATGGCACAAGGACATGATTTACCGGGATCCCCGAAGCATGGAGTGTCGCGAGCTGGGTTGGAGAAAAGAGGAGATGGCCAGCATCTTTGGCGGTTGTGAATCGTCGACTGACCAGAGCCGGAAGACTCTCCGAAAGACCCAGTTGCATAATGTCGAATGTGTGCAGTGGTGTCAGATGCTGTGGTGCAGCTGCTGCATTCCTTTCCTGGCAGAGTGCGGAGTTTGGAGAATGGAAATGACGACTTCCTCCAGCGCGGCGGGATGAGGCAAGAATGCGGGGCAGGAACGGCTAGCCGAAAGAAGATGTTTGGATGCAGGCACGGAAATTCAATTTGCCTCCGGTATACAATGATTACCTACAATCATGAGTCATGAACGGCATTGCTTGAGTCGCATATGGAGAACTTGGAATGAGCAGAATCTACACATTTCTAGGCATGTTAAGCGCGTGGTAGCCACAATATATCAAAAGTACGGAGAGCACGACCTTGCCGCATAACTCTTGCCTCCTGGCCGCTCCTGTATGTACATCACAACTCAACCAAAGACAAGATTATTACTTACATAGACACTTGAAGCCATACAGAAGACAGTTCTCTAATACTATAGTTTTACTCTGTCGAAAGCAGCATATCGTTCAGAAGCCCTAATCATTTCAGTGTCCGGTACATGTGGAATGACGTCACTGGCAATGCCTCTCTTCTTTCGACACACTCAGTAAGGATTCCCATGCTTCAACAATACGGCCTGACTCTTGTCATCAACAACCCGGATGATGCAGTGAGATCTCACCCACCCGGAGTCCAGACTACCTCGAATGCTTCCAGAACATGGTCTGGAGCTGTTCTCGTAACCTATAACCTCTAGTTAATGCTCAGCAACGGCCCCCATCAGCCACTTTATCAGCCACATCCAGAAACGGGATGCAGACAAGCCTCTAGCATTGCATAGAACCATGTACATGTACTGTATGTTGTATACAACCAGGAATTATCACCTTATGATCTCCTGAAGGGCAAAACCCCTACCCGATACTTCACATATGATGTACAGTACAATACATACATACATACAACCATACATACAGTGTGTGCAATGCAGGTCCAATCCGGGGCGGCCGAACCAAGAATTTGGAATTGGCTCAGCCAGCCTCTTCAAGTTCCCACCCCGTCGACTGCACTTAACCCCAACCAGTATGGCTCGTGCATCCTTGATCCATCTTCCCTATCGGCGCGGCCGGGGCGTTCCCACTTGCCAGTCATTCAGTCATTAATCTTCCCATCCCAGAGCACGTTTACCGGGGGTTAAGCCCGTCCCCCGGGTGCCCGCCATGTCCCGCGTCTGGTTGTTAGTGTAGTTAGGAGTAGTTAGTTCCTCCTTTGGCCATGTGTCACCCAAGCTAGACTCGAATTCTTTACACTTGGAACTGTGGAGAGTCGGCCGGTGTCGCTGATCGCGATCTTGGTGATAAGTGGACCCCCACGAACTCGATCATGTTTTCATCACCACAGTTAGGTAAGCAAGATGGAAAAGATGATCCAGATGATCCAGATGATCCCCGAGGATCTACCTCGATCACCCAAAGAGTGCAGTAGTGAGTGGACAGACTTTACTCTTTGATGTGCTCATGTCCAGGACTTGCAGGTATCTGCACCCAGCAACAGCAGCAGCAGCAGCAGCAGCAGCCAATCAGCCAAAGATTGGCCAGGCATAAAATGAATGTATGGTTCGGCATCTGCCGTTGCATAGAGCAAAGCACTTCAGTGCTTTGCAGTCACAAATTGGGCGGTTGTGGCAGGGGTGTGGTGCGTTCAGCCACGTCTTCAGCAACCGGGGTGACGTGGTGTCAACCAGTCACTCATTTGTTTGTGCGTGGATGAGGCTCTTTGTATGACTTTGAATGCTCGCGCTTCGCTTTGAGAAACAATGCTTTGACCCACGAGTATAGCCTTCAATGGACACCCAAATCGATCACGAGGTAAAGAGGGTCTGGACAGTTCTGATCCAGTGGGACAGGGTCTCGGCCGTAGTTGAGGTTCGTTCTCCTGTTGAGAGATTCCACTAGTCCCCCGTCCGGCCTCATCATCTGATGCTTGGTACAGTACAATCATGATGGTTTAGTGCCGCTCACGACTATCCAAGTATGGCAAAGATGACGCGAAAGTCCAACCTTCTCACCCCAGCGAACCTTCATATGGGATCAAGCCTTTAACTTTGTCAACACCATGCAAGAGCAATCCCAAGCACAGCAAGGAGCTTGGCCCCATCCTTGTTGTAATCCAGGCGATGATGCAGATTTGTTGATTCTTGTTCACCAATCTGTCCCCATCATCCTACCACCGGGCAGAAAAGGGTGGTCCAAGGTAGGTAGTAACAGTCGGGATCCCGATCGTGGATTGTTATCAAGTGTAGGTACGGTAAGAGAGATAATGCTGATTGATTTGTTCTTCTGCTTCGCTTCCCTCAATCGCCCATTCGCCGGATGGACATTCTGCTGTGACCCTCCTCGTAAACTTGATTGGGCGCCCCTCCTCCCCAGTCTAAAAGACCTCGTGGCATTGACAGCTGCGTGGCTTGAAACGGATGGAGGAGGACCACCCAGCCAGTCGGTCGTGATTTCAACTAGCATCGGGATGGGGCCAGAGGCTTTTGCACCAGAAAAGAAAAAGGGGAAACTCGGGCCCGGGGAAGTAGGACCAGGCAAAATTCAATGCGATGGCTAATTTTTTTTTCTTTCTTTCTTTCTTTCTTTTCGGCCGGTGAGTGCCATATGTGAAGTACTCCATCGTGTACCCGACAACGGTTCATACTTTATTCAACGAGCCGAGCAGTTCAAGGGTGGCACTTGTAAGTGACTTACAGTACTAGTCGTCTACGGCTGGGTCCCATACTACTGATGTATTTAGGTGTACTGAGTAATGTGGCAAACATGGACGAACCCACCCTGCGACTCTTCACCCCCAGACCCCAGACTTCTCTTGTCTTGCTCCTGATCATCACCCCCAATGCTGGTAGCCTGGTACTGTCCATGTAGTCCCCACCAGGATAAGAATCCTGATAACTTTGTCCTTACCTCACGGAGTAAAGGTTTGCTGGAACATGATTCGCTTGTGTCCAGTCAACCCCTACTCTCCATGCTTGGAAGTATATTGCTTCTTATTCCTTTTCTCTAATCGAGCAGAACGATGAATGACGACTACGCATGATGTCATGAATCAATAAAAGATTGCAAGTGACATACACACCATAATCGAAAAGCCCCTATTGTCGTATCCATCACATGGTTGGCTACGTACCCAACCCAGTAGTCTTCAACCATTAAGGTACTTAACCTTAGTATTGACATCCGGCCCTAGCGCCAACCACTGTTCGTGGGCGCTTACAAAAACAATCTACAGTACGGACCTTCGGGACCGAGACCCAAGTCCCTGAATCTAGACTAGGCGATGACCGACACTACCCAAGCCAAAAAAAATATTCACAATCTTATCAGGGTCTTCGCCAAGGAGCGAGCACACAGCAGTACGATGGTGGAATTGAGATTGTCCTCGCTTCGAGGCTCACCCGGTTGTCCATCTGTTATCGAACCCTTACTAATGCGATTGATTTATCTTGGCTTTGGCTCTCAAGCCAAAACAAGGACAAGCTAAAGTGACCGTGGACAACTACTGATTGATATCAAAATTTAGGGAACTCCCGTGATTCCCGCGGTTTCCTTTTTAGTTTTCTGAATCAGGGTTAGCGCGGTATTGTCTCGGGGATGCCGAAAAACCAAAAAACCAAACTCCCAGAGAGCGAACTGGCATTCATCATAGGACAGAAGGTTCCAAGAAGGAGGGGAGGGGAGGGGCCCGGACCGCAGATCCTCGGGCTTCATGCTCTCTGTCTGCCCTTTCTGGTTTGTTATCACGATCACGAGTGAACTCACTTGACTACTATAGTCACTACATAAGAATTCTGAATTCTCTCTCAGGAACCCGGGAGCTCAGAACTGTTGAGTTGAGTGCTTTCCCAAGGTTCAACCCCAGAGTTCCCAGCAGTCCTCAGTCAATTGAAAAGAACCTGATGGGGAAGACAGACAGGATGGTGTGGGGCGGGGGGAGGGTTTGGGGTGGTTTCCACAGGGCAGGATCTCCTAGTGCAATACCTCCGGGTGACACCGCTGGCCTCATGGTGTAAAATACTGTAACTTGTACATGCCATGATGCCACTAAAGACGGAAAAAACACACTAGAGAGGGTCCAGCCAAGTGGTGTGGCAGTGTGGCAGTGTGGCAGTGACATTTTTCTGCTCTCTCGCTCTTCCTTTCTCCGAGAATCTCTCCCCTCGAGATCTGTCGCGACTCGCGACATCCACAATCGGAGTTCGCCAGACTCGTGGTCTGTACACTAACAACACAGTCTTAGGCGCAAAGGAGAAAATGGGTCCCTGTCCCACCTCCTTACCCACCTTATTTCCAGCGGTCTAGCCCGCCACATGGCTTTTTTTTTTTGTTTTGTTTTTTGTTGAGTCCTGTACTGTACACTGCAGTTTAGAACCGCAGCATTAGCATTATTACTGATGATACCCAGTTCGTCTTCCTTATCTCAACCAAGCCACATACCGAAGGCACGCGGCGAACCGCACAAGAGCTTGGCGATTGTGTACTGTACGTATGTACCTGAATACTTCTTATGCCCGGTAACTTTCCGACAATACGCGATACCATGCATACGCTGCATCATGCATCTGGTATGCATGCAGGACCTTGTGCTTGGATAGCGCCTGCTCCCCTGAGAACTCCCACACCAGAAGCGGAGGGAGGACCAGGGGTTCGATCTCCATAGTACAGTACTGTTACATATGGTATTTCCTATTTTGCGTATTCTGCATAGAGTGGACAGGAAAGAACAAGTGGGTGGGAGGGGAGGTGGAAATGTCACTCCGAACCCTAACCATGGTTCGGGGCAACTTTGGCATCAGATCGGAGAGCCGGATCCATGGAACGCCTCCCTAGAGTTACTATACAGTAGGACGTCACTAAAGTAAACTACTGGACCTGTTAATTTGCACAAAATAGGTTGCGCTTTACTCCACTGGACACAATGCACATATAGTTATCCATATACTATGCGGACATCGTGCGGAGCACACACACTAGGAAGGCCATCGCGTCAGGCCGGAGAAGATGTACAGTACAGAACACCCAACTAACGATTGTGATACACCAACCTCGTATCTTGGGATTCAGACCCCATGAAGACAATCGTGGGGAGAGACAGATGGACGGTGGGTATCGCCATTACCAGATGAATGAACCAAAAGGGAAGAGTCATACTGCGGTCATTGACACCATGCGTCAGGAGCGCCCCTCCTTCAATCGTGAGGATGCAGTCCAGAGCCAAGTGTTCGTACCTGTATTAGCGCGTGAACCATGAGCCTTGCAGGAGGCTGTGGGGGAGGGCCCGGGGCGAGGATGGGCTCTGGTCGGGAGTTGGTCGGAGCAAAGCTTGAGCTTGGTTCGTTGTCTGTCCTTGCCACCAAAGCATTGGACATTGGCGCTTCTACTGCACAATTAACCCTAAACCCCTAGTGGAACTGCCTTGCGCGGCTTCTGCGATGGCGATATGCTGGTGTCCTACGTCAAGTGAGTCAAATCGGTCTACCAGGACCTATGGGAAAAGCGCGACCGAACACTCAATGGAGAATTCCAAGATGTAGTTTCCAGTTAATTGATGGCCTTTTTCCAAGGTGCACTGTACACCTTGGGAAAGTGAGACACCCTTCTGCAAAGGGCAAGCGAGCAAGGGTACTAAGCTACCTATGATCATGGTTCCTACAATGATCAGCATTTCATCCACCCCGAAAGCATGTCGTCACTTGCTTTGCTTTGCACAAGGAAAGTACGGTACCACGATCTACGCAATCCAATCTTGCCTGCAAAGAGAAATCGAAACTCAATGCACGGAGAATCACATCTCCAGAGCGACGGGGCAAAATCCGAGTGACAATTTAGGGACGGTACTCCCCCACTTCAGTTCCTAGTCCAGTGGAGTCTCTACTAGCTTCAGAGTAACATGCATCCGCATTCTTGGTTCTCACTCGAAGCAAGAAGGGACTCTTGTACCACGATAGGAAGAATATTCAACCTATGGACGGTGCGGTAGCCTTTTTCGACGGGCCAGGATTTAGACTTTCTATTGTCCAAAAGTTCCAACTGGCTTCCCAAATGGCTGGATGAGAAGTGATACTGACGGCTTGTCCTGAGCCCTTTTCCCCGTCGAAGCCCTGCGAGATGCGATGCGTGGCAACGATTGCATGGCAAGACATGCGTTGGTGTTACACGGATTGCGATGCGGGCAAAGTGATACAGTACTGATAGTACAGTACAGTACAAGGACATTATATGGAAGCGTGCAACATCGAACTCCCAGTAACCGCATTCTCTTTGCTTACTCTTCTTATTCTTGCGAGGAAGACGCAACATACGACATTTCGAATGCTCTGCATAGAAAAAGGTTCAAGGGGGATTCGGTCGATGTCTTGCACAAGAAGAGTCAAGAAGATGCCTCAACCACAATCTGTAAAACTGGATGATCACGGGACACCCTGACACCCTGATCAGGCCGCTTTCCAGATTCGGTAAGATAAATCGCTGCCCGCGGCGGTGGTCGATCTGCCGATTACAGGTTCGCTCAAGCGTGGGGAGAGGTGGACATTAGTCAGGACTCGGTCTGTGTGCATGATGTGCAGGGCCAATACCCAACTAAGGTACAGTACTCCGTATAGTAGTTATGTGCCTAGTAACCTTTGTCACGGCAAGACTGGAAGTCAATGGGGCAATTGATCGATCGGGCCGCACGCAGGCATTCCAAAGCCCGTGGTCACCGACAGGACCCCGCGAGGACCACCTCATAAAAAAAAAAGGTTCCACATGCATGCCGTGGTTGGTTGGTCCGCGGGGAGTCCCAACTTGGAGGGACGATCGTCGGACAAGCTGCAGGAATTCAGGCGATGTCAACGCAAGTCCCGACATACGGTGCGTGTATTGATACTCCATACAGCTACTCCGTACCTCCCTCTGTATTCTGGAGACCGGCCAACCGTGCGACTACAATCACATTGATTCTGAGACATTCGAGATTGAGATCCATCCGAATCATTCAAGGGGTTTGCAAAGGAGGCAATGGAAATCCTGCGAGCAAGATACAGTCGATACGGGGCAGCGCGATACCCGCAAGATTGAGGTGGAGAGAGGGGTCTCGGGGTCTTCTGGGTGACGGAATCTCATGCAGGGGGAGGGATCATGTGATATCATCACTGTTCTGCATCTTACCCAGAACAGGATTTATAGGCGAGTCCTGTGAGCAACTTTGGGTGCGGGCAACAACTGGAACTAAGGACCGGGTACCTTGACTCTACCAGGCATCCAAGGGAGATAACTTGAATTGTGCGGACATCAGGTTGGGAATTCCGCCAGCCCGCAGAAATGAAGGGCAGTCATCGAGGAGATTAGCTCGAAGTGTGCATGCAAAATTGAAAATTGAAGCCTGATCTTCGCCCCGCTTGAGTCCTGACACTTGACAGGTATAGCACGGATCTTGTCCATGATCCGACGGCGACAACAACTTCCTGAATCAGTCTGTGCTAGACTGCCAGCGTCCTATACCGTACCTCTGATCTCTTTTGGGAATGATGTGGTACCAATCAGATTGTCCCATAGACGAATGCAGGCAGTCCCCTGTGATTCCACTAGCTGTCAATCCTAATTACTAACCGATGCATTTTCATATAGAACAATCTAAATAGATTACCTCGACCCAGTAGTGCACTGCACTAGTAGGCTTAATTAATCCTCCAGAATTGATCCAGATGGGAGGTATGATACGCCACTTGCTCCGCCGGGGAGTCCCCTTACTAGCGGTAGGCTCCGGGCCTTCCGAGCAGTGAGCACTATGATCCCGGGGGCAGTCTTTAGGCTGCTTTAGCAGCAAAGATGGTGGAGCTTCTCTCGCACTCCAATTTACGAGTCTTTCTTGGTGATTAGTAAAACTGGAGTGATGGTCGGGGAATCGGGGGAGTCCGTTTGGTTGTTAAGGGGAACGTGGGGCAGGCCTGATCGATGGACATCACGGCCCACAACACACCCGATTTTGGTTGAGCAGCTGTCAAAATCTCCCTCCAAAAGTTTATATGGCGACCCTCTTTTTAATCTATCCCTATCGATAGATCCGAAAACGCAATTAAGCGATCGTCTGTGAGTGTGTCTCTCCCACCCGGAAATCGACCTAATGATCGAGCCGTGTGAGTGTGACAAATCATCCGCCATGAAAATGGAGTTCCAAGTGCCAAAGGCAGTTTGTCTGGCCAAAAGCCTAGCCACCGAGTCACTTCCAAGTTCCCAGCGACTATGGCATCATGCTTGTCCGAGATACCAAAATTAGCCATGCACCTAAGAATGGATTCTCATCACTGCGACGTTTCACGCCGGTTTCAAGAGCTGCACGCCAGATGTTCTGGAAGCCTTCTGTGAGCGGATCTGACTGGCGACTCGCAGTTAATGCCAGGGGTGAGCATCCCAGCGCTTGGGTAGATGAAGTTCCGACGGAGTATATCCATCCATCCATGCGGAATTGCGGATGTTGTTAACGCCCCGGGGCCCCCGGCCCCCCAAGACAAAGCAAAAGAAGCATAACAAAGCCCGCGGGAAGAACAGCTTACTAGTCTGGTCTAGTCCTCTGTTTCGTTCAATAGTGCTATCTTTAGACCGGACTTGGTCGCACCAACTAGTAGGAAACTAGCCTTGCGCGCTCTGGCGCCTGTTTTCTTTTGTTCATATCACACTAATTGGTTGTCGGGTCGAATTCCGCCCATCATTCACAATCATCCTGGATCCCTGCAGCCTTTCTCTCCCCTCCCCCCCCTAATTACCACTATATTGGCGGACAGTCGTAATTGGATGACCGTGACCGTAATTGGGGGCCGAAATCCAAAATATACTCCGGAATGATACCTATCTGTTTGCCATGATACCGATGGGGATGTCCGAGTTCTGGTCTGCCATAGTGGAACAGGAGATAATCGAAAGGTGGGGAATGATGCCCGTTGTATGAGGCACTCTCTCAGATCGGGTGCCGAATTCGGCGATGTTGTGGTTATCACCACAGAACATGAGAACAGGCCGTCGCTTTTTTTTTTTTTCTTGAGCATGTCTCAGTTGCACAATAGTGGTTAGATATTGGGAGTTTTGTCTGGGGCGGGGGCGGAGGAAAGAAGATCCATGCGACACGATATTGTTGGTCACCTCGTATGCAAACAGCGACCGATAAGCGTGAGGTTGTTTTCTAGCAAGTCGCGCTTGTCTCCCCCTTTGCTTGGATGGTTTTTGTCATCGATGGCATATACGGGAAGTTACTTGCAAGTTTCATGAGCGAATTGATAACCGGGGGATGGTACAGCTCCGCATTGTGGTGATCAATGGTCTGACAAGCTACCCCTAACATTTTCCAAAACCTAGACTCTGGAGGTTGCATGCAGCCTTTGTTTAATGAAACCGATAGAAAGCAGGAGGCTCAGCTCCAATGCCCACCTTCCTTTTCCGGATTCGAGAGGAGTCCTAAAATGTGCGTCTGTAGGGAACGCCCAACAGGCCCGCCTCAAATGAATGGGGATCTAATCGGGGAGCCGCAGACAGATCACCTCAAAGCATTAGTCGGCAGCTCTACCTGAGACACGCAGCCCTCCTGATGAGAACGAATATTGATTTGGATATTAGACCCTCATGATTAAAACCCTCCTCTCACGGGATCAGATTGTTACAGAGAAGAAAGAAAGAAAGAAAGAAAGAAAGCTGCTAAGCTCTTTCCGTAGCGCCGAAGCGAGCGGTGATGCATATTTCGCCCCCAAAGTCATACCCCTAACTGATGGAGGAATCCTTCATGGAAGGAGGGAGGAGAAAATCCGTCAGCATGGTATTTACTGTACCTCGAAGTCGTTTCTTCACACCCCCTCCCCCCCCCCTGGAAGCTGGATCATTTAAGTTACAACTTTTTGGTCGCAGGTGCTAATGCCACGTGCTGGGAAATTACCCGAGTTGGGTTGGCAGCTGTCATACACACCGTCCTACCTCGTGTCGATGTTCACGGACACAGCCGTTGCGGTCCACTCTTGAAGCAATGAGCTCGGGTCTACGACGGTCGTTTACTGAACACTTAGCGTAGAGGTCTGTTCAACACGAAGAGATATTTCCCGCGATGATACTAGTACTCGTACTCGAACGAAGAAAGATCAGGAGATGCTCAGGTATATTTATCGGATTTACGTTTCAGATCTGCACGCCTCTCGCCTAGTGCAGGGATGACAGATTGATTGACAGGTGATGCGCGCGGAGTCCGGAGTACAGAGAATGCGACGAGCGAGTTCTGGAATGTTTCAGGTTCGAAATGGCGGACAAAGGGGGGGGGGTGCTCAACAAGTCGGAAAATACTGAGTGGTTTGAGTAGCAGGGTGTGATTTCTGCCCCGCAGCACTGTGATGTATTTTTTCTTGCCGCCATGTGACTTCCAGTCACTGGACTTCAAGGGATTGCGGTGGACAGGTGGTCAATACTTAATAATCCGTATTCAATATCTACCTTCAAAAGGATTGGGATGCATGGATGGTGCTAGCAGTCCGCGGGGCTGGTGAATGTTCCCCCTACGGTTTCAGATTTCCAGGAAAACAGCCCTCCGGGGGAGAGCGATGGGTCCATTCGAGTTCGCGATCCAGCGGTGAGAAACAGGCTGACTGCGCCTCAAATGCGAATCCCCGAGCCCGTCATGCACGGGGATCTGCCAATGGTAAGGCGGGGAGATCCGCCGACTGACACATCATAGGCTGTTGGGGTGTGGCTCAACCCAGCGTGTGGCGCTGTATCGGTCGCAATGGCACGATCTTCACCGCCGACCCTCCCTCGCTCGCTTTGATGCTCTCTCGGAGAAGAGCGTCGGCATCGCATCCGCTCCGCTCGGTTTAAATTATTGATGCTGCTGCTGCTGATGATGATGATAGTTACCGGTCATGATGTAGGTACTAAGTTATGTCTATTGTCTGGGTGCCAATCTGCACGTGCATACTTGGCACCAGCTCTGCAGATTGTTTACTTCGTACTTTACTTCCTATAGCCAATACTAGTGATACCGTCCGGTCGCTGTCGCAGGAACCCCCCTTTATCCTGCAGGATGAATTGGTTATGTTAGGTTCCAAGGCTCTGGTAGCTACAAGGGCTGTAATCATCCTTGGTCACTGTTTCTTGTCCTTCGTAGTACAATTGTAGTATTATCAATATGAATCATCGAGCACTGTTTCTCCCTCGAATTTGCATCATAGCGTAACCGCCATCGAGTGTATCCTCTCTCTCTGTGCCGCTTTCCGGACTGACAGTCTGCAGCACTCCTGCTGAGCCACACTAGACCCGCACACCCCGGCAGCCTCAATTCCGACTACGCACTGAGGATGAGTACTCCGTACGTCTGCCATGATCGCTGTCATGATGTCATTTAGAAAGAGATCACCCCTTGTTTGTTTGTTTACTTCTTAAAAAAGATATACTTGACAAAAATACAGTATCAGAGTAGAGGAGATACCGAGCGAGTCCTATCGCAGTCATACCAGTTTCCCCACCAAAAGAGTTCGGTTGGGCCCCGCCAGAAGAATCAGGAGGAGCATGTGACCCTTTTGTGACGGGCAAATCCTTAGACTGTCAGACCAGTACACTTACAGATACAGAGCTTTGTTGCGGCTCTAAGGGTAATTAAATGGCGGCGGCAGGTTCGTCGGCGTCCACATTGGGGTTGGGTCCAAAGTGAACCTTTCAGAGCCTAGAGGTCTGTCCCACGTCCCGGAATCCGGAAGCACTGTCACTCCTCTGGAAATCAATGGAGCCCGGTGATTGGGCCACTCGTCTGCTAATCCCATGGACGCTTCATTTCACCATCCTTCGCGGTCGGCCAATCGAGTGTTTAGGATCCGAGATGCACGTTTTTCTTTGTGACGGGGTGGAGCTGAAACTAAGATCGTCGACAGGCCCATGAGTTTGGCGAATTGTGCTCGGAATTGACGGCCAAGCCCGAGATCCATCTGCCCTAGTGCTTTGCAACTAGCCCCGTTCGGGGAACGCCCTGGACTCAGACATTGTTACCCTACCTTACTGAGTTACTGCGTACTACTAGTGGAGTGAGGATGATCTGAAGTCTGACCCGAGTTGACGGGACGATGTGCCCGCTTGTAACATGGGGTCAGGATTGACAGGTCAATCACGGAAAAAAAAAAAAAAAAAAAAAAAAAAAAAAAAAAAAAAGAGAGAGAGAGATTCAGATAGATGACTTCAGGGCTCTTGCCAGTCAATCTTTTCGGTTGGTTTCTAGCTTGGACAATTTTCGGGGATAGGAGAGGTCTAACAACATACGATTTACCTTTGTAGCAAGTATGAGGAATGGTCGACTATGGAGACAATGCATGCTATTCTCCCCCGGCCGGGCTCCTGTCATCACGATAAATAATACTCCAGAGCCGACCAGAGCGCGGAGATGTCAGAGATACTTAAATCTCAACCAATCGCGCGGTCTTGAGGACCAGAGTCTCTAGTCAAACGGGCCATCGGCATAGCCAAGCTCTTGTGAAAGGATGGTTGGTACATTACTATCTGTGCCACCACGGACTTCCCGACAACAAGATGCGGATACGAATGTCAAACCCGCATCCAAGTCCGGCGACCCCGTGTGTGCCTGCAAAATGGGTCTCACCGACTCACGTTTGAATTGTTCTCTCCCTTCTTGCTACAGTTGATAGTCGAAAGGCTCTTGACAACGCCTAGAAGCCTTTTCTTCTTCTTTTTTGACCCCCAAGGAAAGAAGGTGTAGGTGATCATGATTGAAACAATAAACAAATAAGATCTTCAATTAAGCATAACAGATAAAGTGCATGGATGACGATGGGTTGGAAAAGAACCACCACCACCACCACCACCAAGCCCAATGGTTTTGGATGGAGGGGAGGGGGGGATGGGATGTTTTGGACGAGTCGAGTTATCTTTTCGATATTCAAGGTTGGTGGGTCTGATTTCCATCTGGAAAATTTTTCCCTCTCCCTCTCTTTCCTCTTTCTTCTTTTGTCACTTTTTGTGTTGGTAAGTTTGTAACCCCAGAAAATTCTCCCTAAATCCGCTTGATCACGTTATGAATCTTTTTCAGATCCCCTCCCCTCCCCTTCCGATTATCAATCGAGATTTCCATCCGATCCTACCCACCAGTTGCTGCCGTGCTAGCCTGCCTCCCTCGTTCTACCGAGTATAGCAGGGAAGCAATGATCTACACCCCAACAAAAAGTAGACCGGAATTATGGTTCAGGACAAATCCGGATCGTGTCGGGGAAGAAGAAGCCAGGGAGGGGGAAGCAGAAGTAATTCAAAATTGAATTAATCATGGACCAAGGTTGATATGATCGCCAAATGTAGCAAATAATCATAAATGGTAAAAAAGAAAAGACGATTCGACCCGACGGTGTTCTGGGCAGGCAGTGCAAGAGAGAGAGAGAGCGAGAGAGAGCAAGAGCAAGAGCGTCACAGCATGCAGGCAGGCAGGCAAGCAGGAAGGCAAGCAGGCTTAGCGGTAAAGCCGGCGTAACGAGAGAGAAAGAAGAGCGAGCCAAAAATACCAGGCTCGGTTCACTGGCTGCCCTGCCCCTGCTTCTTTTACTGCTGCCCGGCACTCCCCACTTCCACCCTTCTTACTTCGATTTACCCCTGTTGCTTTTTATTTTTATTTTATTTTGTTTTATTTTATTTTTATTTTTTTTTCTTTGGTTTTTCTTTTCTTTTTTACGGAGTACTAAGTACTGTACACGGGTTGATCGGTCTGTTCGATTTCTTTCCTACCGTACTGACTACCGTACTGTACTGCCCTCTTCCTCCACCCTCCACTCTCCATCAACATCATCATCATCATCATCATCGACGGTACCATCCACATCCACACTCACATCCACCCACTGCACCCACACCCACCCCAGTCACTTTCGATGCGCGCTAAGAAATGACTCCCCTGTCCTATCCTGTATACTATGAATGGTCATGGTTTTATTTTAGCGTGGTTTCTTAGTTCGTGCGCAGTAGTTGGTTTCCCCCCCCCCCCCCAACCCAGTCTTATCCACTATGAGCGCAAATAGTAGCATTCAACTTTCTTGTAGGGCCAGCAATCACATAACATTTAACAATGCTTTTACTCCCTCCTTCCCTCGTCAACTTTCTTTTCCAGTCTATATCATTGTTTTCTTTTTCTCCCTCACCCCTCTCTCCCAATTCATCTTTGGCTCTCGCCCTCACTTGTCTTGACTGTCACTGTCAACCTGTTAATTGTTGACTGTTGACATCGTCCCGGTATAGACATCTCTTCCCATCACCAACCAACCTTCCCTTACTTAAACTCGTCACCACTCCCCACCACCACCCTGCAAATTGCAGCGAGGCACAAAGAGAGTTTATCGCACACCTTCGCGCATTGTATCCACGGATCGCTCTATCGCATCCAAGGAAACACCATCAGGAATCGTAGGTTCCCCCGCGCGGCCCGGTCCCATTACCGCACCTCCCCCGAAACTCAATCACTATTCAGTATGAGACCTCAACAATAAGATACCTCAACTGACTCAGTTACCCTGCAGTTTCAGCGCTCGCTCTTACATACTCGACCCTAATCGTCGAATACACTGTCTGCATACAGGCTACCACTGCGCATTCCCATTCGGACGTGCCTGCACAACATGCAGAGTCAAGAGTTCACCGATTTTGTCCTCTGTCCGGCTCAATTCACCACCGACAACAAGAAGATGCTAGCACTGGCTCTCGAATCTACCAGACAACGGCAGACTTCCTACATCCCACAGCTCGCAATGGACTCCACGTTGGTTGACCCGTTCGCCTTCCCAATGGATGGCATGTGTGATTACGGGCAGGCACACGATGCCTCTGCCGCATTGCAACCACCCTACTATGACACTCCTGCCATGTACTCGGACGCTTTCGCTCCTCTCCCCAAGACTTCCAGCTTCCCTCCAATGCCCGTCACACCTCCTTCCCTTCCGCTTTCCGCCGATCACTTCATTCCCGGCCTCTCTACCGCTTCTGGACCTTCTATTCCGAGTGCCTCATCGTCCGCCATGGGGTCACCCCACTCAGGAACAGCACCTTTCATCCAAGAGGAGTGGATCCAGACCACCAACGGTCTGGGACTCGCCGATGCCCTCATGAGCGACTTCTTCCCCAATGAGTATGTCAGCGGTATGACGGACACGGATGGTTTCTATCAGAAGAAGTGGATCGAAAATTGTGTCGGTTCGTACTTTCCCCTCCCTCCACTTCGAGCTTAACCCTCATGCTAATCATGAGTGCTGAACAGATCCTTCAGTAATTCAGCCCAACTCCCAGCAATGCCACCTTTCACCACCTGCCATCTCGTTCCCTGAGCAGCCTGACTACATGATCGCACAGGAAAGCTTCTTCCCCCAATCACCTAATCCATCTCACTACCAGCTTGAGGAGTCCTACCCCACCACGCAGCCATTTCCCCAACAGCAAGCCGAGTTCGCGGCTGCTTCTCCTATCCCCACCATTCCTCGTTCACTCCCTGTATCCGCATATCAGCGAAGGTCGTCCGTGGCTTCAGTCCGGTCCCGCCTGTCTCAGCCCAGCCCGGCGTCGAGCAGCCTCGATTCCGATGATGAAACCAAGGAAAAGGGCCGATGCCCTCATCCCGACTGTGGACGAGTATTCAAAGACCTCAAAGCCCACATGCTTACTCACCAGTCCGAGAGACCTGAGAAATGCCCGATTGCAACTTGCGAGTACCACATCAAGGGGTTCGCGCGCAAGTACGACAAGAATCGGCATACACTCACCCATTACAAGGGAACGATGGTGTGCGGATTCTGTCCGGGATCTGGGTCGCCCGCTGAGAAGAGTTTTAACCGGGCGGACGTCTTCAAGCGTCATCTGACTTCAGTGCACGGCGTTGAGCAAACGCCCCCCAACTGCCGCAAGCGAACCCCCGTGGCTTCCACCGCCAAGAGTTCCCCTAGCCATAGTCAGGAGGCTACTGGCAAATGTTCTACGTGTTCCATCACTTTCAGCAATGCCCAAGACTTCTACGAGCATCTGGATGACTGTGTGCTACGCGTGGTGCAACAAGAAGAGCCTAGCGAAGCCATCAACCAGCAGCGCCTTGCCGAAGTCGACTCGGACGAGGAGGTGAAGAAGACTATGGAGAAACACATGCTACTCGACACGGCTGGTACCGTGGATCGTTTCAGCGACGAAAATGACGACGATGACGAAGACTTCTACGAAAGCCCCAACCAGCGGCTGGCTAAGAACTTCCTGAGAGTTCCTCGGGGCAATTCCACCGCCGGTGCTGCTCGCGTTATCCTGGGCAGCGGCAATGCCGTCACCAAGCCCTCCGCCAACAACAAGATGCGTGCGACGGCGACCAAGCGGCGGAACAACCGTGACCGGTACCCTCAGTCGTGGGGATGCCCCAGCAGCAGCATCAAGACCAAGAAGCGCGTCCTCTGTGTCTTTGATGGTCAACGTCGTCTCTGGAAGGATGAGATGATGCTTGACAACGAGTTCGAAGTCCGGCTCAAGCTCCCAGGTGGCGCCGGAGATGGCACCAACCGGGAAGCATACGTGACCGATCTGGACGTTGAGACTCTGAAGCGTGCCGAGGGCGTGCTGAGTGCCAACGACGAAGAACGGGGGCCGTGGCTCAGCGGTCCAACCACGCAGATGATCGGTCGACCGGCCGTCCCACTACCCGACGTCGCTTATGCGCATGAGAACCTCGACGAGTTGATGGCCTAAACCGCCTCCCCCTGAAGCAGCCCTGCTTTGTATTCTTCCCCCTTCCCATGCTTCCCTCATGTCTTTTGCATACCCGTGTCTCCTGGAAAGCGAGCCCAATTGATATTTTTTTTTCCCTTATGTGGCTGATTTGCGTTTCAAAATCTTGACTGATACCATCATATCCATGTTCTTTGAGCCCCATCCACTGTTTTGACTGATCTTGTCTTTTTGATCATGCTGTATTATATATATATCCAAACGGCTGAGGAGCACACCCCGGCTGGACCGAGGGTCTTTTTGGGACCATGTAATGCAAAAGAACCGGTGTCCCATTTTATTGCTTTG
This sequence comes from Aspergillus indologenus CBS 114.80, assembly GCA_003184685.1. Classification (NCBI taxonomy): domain Eukaryota; kingdom Fungi; phylum Ascomycota; class Eurotiomycetes; order Eurotiales; family Aspergillaceae; genus Aspergillus; species Aspergillus indologenus. The sequence continues at coordinate 335,003 of KZ825472.1, read as the reverse complement.
GAGAAGTAGCTCTAGCTGTAATCGATTTTTCCTGCTTACATAGCTATATCGTGTACAACTATAGTTGAGAAGGGCTGCCGCCGCGTGGGCTCTGAGACCGAACAAGTAAGTACATATGTGCACTTTCGATGTTCAATGCTGTAAGCATACGCATATACGATACGGTGGGCATCTCCAAGGCCGCAGGGCTCCCCCACCCTTCCGCTCCGTTGATCGCTACACATCGTGCGGAGCGAACGCTGCTTTGTGCGGTGCTGTGCCCATGAGACGAACACCATGTTTCTCCGCTCGACCCCCCCAGGAATGAATGTCCTGTTCGTTTCCCGCGATCACGTTATTTCTGACTGGGGTTCTACCTTCGAGGATTTGCCAGGTAACAGACAGACCGCGAGATGATACGATACGGGCACTGGACTGGACTGGACTGGGTTCAAGTCTGGGGTTTACATTCAGCGGACTGGGAGGGCCCTTATCCGGGGTGGCACTTCTGATAACGACGGTTTGTATGTATGGGGTCATGGGCTGTGGCTACGATGGGAGAAGAGAGGGAGTCTTGGGTTGGAAAAGGTGAGGATGGACTGGAATTGGCATTGGAAGGAGTATGCTTGCTTGCTTGCTTGCTTGGGTGGAAATTATGGTATCTTGTTGGGAAGGGAAGGAGGGAGGGAACCTTTGGTGGAACCGATCATCCTTAGGCTAAGCCTGCTGCTTCTCCAGCTGGCGCTCCAGCTCCATGCTCTCGGCGAAGGATTCCTTGAGGGCGGCCACCTGCTCGGCGGGCGGCACGACGCACGGCCGGCGGGGGAGGGCGCCGTAGCCGCGGTAGGACTGGAGGGCGGACTTGACGGCGACGAAGCCGCCCTGGATGGCGAGCCAGTCGGCGCGGGCGACGACGGCCTGGAGGCGCTGGGCGTCGGCGACGTGGCCGGCGCGGTAGAGGTCGAAGACGCGGAGGCAGGCGCGGGGGAGGAGGTTGGCGAGGCCGCCGATGACGCCGGCGCCGCCGGCGACGAGGGTGGGCAGGGTGAAGTCGGCGGAGCCGCCGAAGGTGCGGAAGCCCGGCGGGGCCTGGGCGGCGACGCGGGCCAGCTTGCCCGTGTTGCCGCAGGTGAGCTTGACGCCGACGATGTTGGGGTGGGCGGCCAGCGCCAGGATCGCGTCCGACGACAGGTCCACCCCGGCCGCCGCCCCGGGGAAGTTGTAGAGGAGCACCGGCACCGGCGACGCCGCCGCCACCCGCTCGAAGTGCTCGCGCACCGCCTGCGCCGTCAGCAGCGCCTGGTAGTACGCCGGCGGCAGCACCAGCACGTAGTCGCCCCCGGCCGCCGCGGCGTCCTCGCACAGCTGGATCGTCTCCCGCGTCGACGCCGCCCCCGTGCCCACGATCAGCGGCTTCGCGGCCCCGCCGTGCGCGTCCAGCGCCCGCCGCGTCGCCGCCGTGATCGCGTTGCGTTCCTCCCGCGAGAGGTGCACCGCTTCGCCGTTGCTGCCTTGCACGACGAGCCCGGTCACGCCGGCCTGCGCCAGGTAGGCGGCGTGCTGCTCGACGGTGGCGAGGTCGAGGTCTTCATTGGGGCGGAAGAAGGCGACGGTCGGGACGTAGATCCCTGGGGCGAGGGGGCGGGGGGTGCGGGCCATGGTGTATGTATGGGGTCGGTAGTTGCGGCGAGTGTTGCGATGAAGGACGTCAGTTCGGGTCTGGATGGGTATCGCGCCGACGGCGGGTTAGCTTCCAGGGTGGAAATCGATATGAGGAGAGGAAACTCGGATCAGCAAGAGGGAGGTAGAAAGGGTATAAGAAGTAAGAGAGGGGAGGGGAGGGGAACAAACTCACCTGGATCAGTTGTTGGATTGAATGAACCTTGAAGCCCTGATCGTCCCTGCTTTGCTTTCTCCATCCACCCCCACGTTCTCCCCCACTTGACGAGGAGGCCACGGCGCGGGGGGAATTTCCTCCTCTAAGCTTCGGACTATTAGGAATATGGAATCCAGTGCGGGAAAAGAATCTTCATCCAGGCCATGGGAGGGGTCTCCCCCCACGTTGTTCCTCGGATACATGTGCGAGTAGCTCGGGCCATGAGCATGAATGCATCATCGCATCATCTCCGCCCACAGTTGGAGCGGAGAAGGAGGAGAGATGGAGGAGGATGTGGGGTGCATAGTTTCTATTGGACCTGGGGGAGAGAGGGGGAGAGAACCCTTGTCTTTATCATTGGGGGGCTGTCAGTGAGTCTGTCATTGCGTCTGTCGTTCAGAGGGATTGGGAGTGTGAGAGAGCAAATGAATGGATGGGTGATTGAAGTAGTGAAGTTGAAATGGGAAATGGAAGAAGCAGAAGCAGAAGCAGAAGCAGAAGCAGAAGGCAATAATACATACAGTATGGTCATGTCAGAGACAGAACCAGAAACAATACAGTACATTCCTCAAACTCTCTCGCGCTCTCACTCAACTCAGTCACTCACTTTCTCTCCCCAAATTCCAAATCCTAGACTGCAACCTCCAACTTCACTCACTGTCTCTTTGCCTTTCTTATCCCCGACTTCTTCTGCCAGCCTACCACCCTCATAATTAATCGGTCGGGAACAAGGAAAAGAAGGAATCCCGAGCAGCTTCAACTCCTCCGACCAGAACATGCTCCTGTCGCATTGGCAAATCTCCTCCTCCTCCTCCTTTTGAGCTCCTCCTCCTCTCCTCTCCTCTCTCTCTCTCTCTCTCTCTCTCCCTCCTGATGTCCACCCGTGTTTCACTGCCTCGAACACTCGATCCGCCGCCGCCTGCCAAACGAGCTCGACTGCAGGAATCCTCTGCCTCGTCACGGCGTCGCAAGAGCTCCCCCGATCTACTCGACGTCACCAATCCCCATTCTCATTCTCATTCTCATCCTCGACGATCGCATATTTCCTCGCCATCGCCCGCAGCCTCGCCGGCTCCTTCCCCGCACGCCAAAGTTGCCGCTGGAGCGCAATCCCGGCGGGCGTTGACGCGCCGTCCGCTGGTCTCCTCCAACACGACCACGTCTCCCCTGTCTCCCAATACTCCGCGACACTCCGACCGTCGTCGCATTCTACGCCATGAGACGCCCGTCAATACTCTCCCCCCATTCTATCTCCACCAGGAGCGTGAATCGCCCGACCCCCTAGACACCATTTCTCCCTCCGTCTCCCGTCGAATCTCCCCCGTCGGTCGCTCCTCCGCTCCTTCCTCCTCCGCCGCTGTTGCCGCCGCCGCCGCTGCCGCTTCATCAGCCCGTCGCCCGCGCCGTCAAGCTCCGCCCCCAGCACCAGATGCAACAACCATTCACGAAGATTCACCAGCTGCAGTCACACAAAAATCAAATCGGTCCACCCGCAGCGCGGTTGCTGCTCAGCCGGCCGCTGAATCCCCTCCCAATGCGCGGGAGTCACGGCGCTCCCTCCGCTCCAACGACACAGGCTCTCGCGCCCGCAGCGAGCTAGCGGCCTATTTCCCCAACTATGAAGAGCTTCTCAGCCTGGAGCCGCCAAAAACCGGTATGTCACGAACATCAATGATGAAGGTCTCCACGCACATCAAGGCTTACAATACCTGCTCCAGAATTCCTAGCTGGTAGCACCACCATCAAACTCATCGATGACCTTCCTGCCCCGATCGTTCCTCAAATAAAGTCCAACTCAGAGTTAGAGCTGGACCGTCCTTTCGAGAATCCGCTCATCAACCTTCACAATTGCGAAGTTATCTCTCTCCCCGAACCTCCTTCGTCTCCGTCTCCCTCCTCAGACCCTTCTGCCGACCCTATCCCCGAAGATCCCCTCGACGAGAGCATCTTCTTCCGCGCGCATCGTCGTAACGAGCGCCAGGAAAAGCAGCTCCGGAACATCGAGCGCGATCGAGCTCAACATGAGAAGCAAAACCTTGACCGTCTCCTCGACGAGCTTCAAGGCCATGACTGGCTCCGAATCATGGGCATCAGTAGCCACACCGAGCAGGATAAGAAACTTTACGAGCCCAAACGCGACTACTTCATCCGGGAGATTTCCGCTGTTCTCCAAAAATTCAAGATCTGGAAGGAAGAGGAAAAGCGCCGTAAGGTAGATAAGGATAAGCCCGCCGACCAAATCACCGCCGATGCGAAAGAAGCAACCGCGACCACGACCACTGCCACAGCAGCAGACGACCGAACGACAGCAGACGCAGAGGGAGAGGGCGCCGCCGGTCACACCACTGCAGCAGCAGACGGAGGAGGGGGTGACGCCCAACGCTACTCCGGCGACCCACCAGACCCCAACGACGTCGATGCCTGGGCTGCTCGCCAACTTCTTCAAGAGGCTCGGTCTGCAACCACTGCAACGGGACCAACAGGCAAGAAACCCAGAACCACCCTCACCGCGCCCAAGCGGACCACCATCACCGCGTACTTCCAGAAGGCCGGCTCGTCCACGACGACGAGCACGGCCACTGTTCCGCCTTCTCCTCTTCCTCCTCCACCGCCGCCATCCGACCCCAAAAAGCCATTCACGTCTTTCTTCGCCGATTCAGATACCCGCAAAGCAGCCCTCTCGGCCTACCGCACGGGCGCTCGCACGCCGTACGCCTTTGGCCACCGCATCCCGGACCTGCAGCCACGAGACTTCGAGCTGCCGCCGGACATGTTGACGCCCGAGGCCATCGACTCCTGTCGCCGGAAAAAACGGCGAATGAGACGGGCGAGTCGGGGCTCGAATGAATTGTAATTTTACCATACCATCAAGGGGGACTTGTTCAACAACCCTGGGGACGTATAGACTGCTGACTCCATGGCCCGGCTTTTTTCTCTTTCTTGCCTGACGAGCGCATGTGCGATCCATGTAGTATTCACATTTCTTAACGGAATAGAACTAATTAATACCTACCTGCTGCGGGCGCCAAACCTGGTATGCTGCCTCTGGGGCGAGCGGGGGCTGTTCTGCGTCTTATTGCCTATTCTTAAACCCATATTCCCGGGTGTCTTGCGAAGGCTAGAGCTGCAGGGACTATACAAGCTCCCTGCCGAAATGGAATTACGTGCGGAGACTTTCATTGACTCGATTCCAGTCCTCATAGCGCTTGTGAACCATGAACCCTTATATACAGTACAGGTTCCGCATGACCGTCCTCCCTGACAGGGCACCTCCTCCCGAGACTGGCAGTCAATGTTTGGGAAAGGAAAAGAAAACCACGCAACCAAGGAAATTATATCTCCGGTTCTGAGATGGAGAGGAAAGGCATCCCACTCGTCGGGATTGTCGAGTGTAGTCGGATAAAAACTTGAAAGGTTAGTAGTACCATTTGAAGTACCAGCCCTTTCAGGTCGCATTTTCCGCGCACGAGAAGCTCATACTGCTAGGATGATCGTGGATCGCTTTGCCAGAGACATATAACCCCAGAAAGCACTATCAATGAAGGTGGTCAGCCTGAAGCGTTGCTCGTCCGGGGAGTGGATAGTGTATGTACCAGACACGCAGCGACAATGAAGCTAAGGATATTGAGCATAGTCAGGGCGATTTTGCGGGGCGAGGAGAACCACTGGCCACGGTTCATGTATAGCCAGAAGACGCCACTGCAGCCGAATGTGAACCAACTAGCGAAGAGGGCAGTCTACCTTGCTTGTTAGTGCCTTGTAAAGCAACCAGTGCACATTGCTGAGGGAGCAGTGGGGACCATACGATCAGGCTGAGCAAGTTGCTGAACACAGGGATGGCTTCTGCGATGATCCACGCAATCACCCACAAACCCAAAGCAATACCGACCCAGGAGCTGATGGCGATCCAGTCGCGCTTGTGAATCCGATCAGTGCCGGCGAACACGCGCAAGTAGATGTACTTGAAGGCGATGTGGCCGTTGATCACGCCAGCGATGATGATCTGGTGCAATCTATGTCAGCGACCCAATACTGCCAATGGTCCCAGGCTGAAGCGATAGTCACTCACAGTGGGCAGGGCAACGCCGTATGCGACTTTCGCCACCATGGGACTAGCGGAGCTCAAAGCAGGTGAGGCCACCTCTGCACCACCGTACCGATAGATCACGACAGCTGCAATGATGTACAGCGAGATGTCGAAGGTCTGCAGCAGACATAGTGCCTTGGGGAAGTCCCGCGTATCCTTCAACTCCGCTGCTAGCCCGAAGTAGGCGGCATGCCCAGCTGGGAAACAAAGTCAGCGCAGCTGAGCGGTGCGAGGTGGTCTCGAACTTACAGAAAGCAAAAACAATGTTGGTGATGGCACCGAACCCATGAGTGAGGTCAGTAGGTACAGTGGCTTCCACGCCTTTCCCGGGATGCAGGAAGCCCACCCCAAACATCGTGATAACCACCGCTGACAGAATGCTGGCGAAAGCTATTCCCAGATTAGCTGTCTGGGCCAGAAAGTCCACCGAGCGAGCACAGGACGCATACAAACGAACGAGAGCCAGGACATCTTTACTAGCGTGCGAGGCAACGAGCAAATGAACGAGATGATCAAGCCGACGACGCCAAAGACAATCGAACATGTCCCGTGGCCAGTGATGGTGTTCATAGCGATGATGAAGGTAAGCAGATGGCTAGCCATCACGAACACCAGGAACAGAACCTGGCCAACACCAAGGACCTCTCGGCCAATCCTGCCGGCGATCACCTCCCCTGCATCGGCCATGTTGCAGACCTGGGGGTACCTCCACTTGAACTGTCCGATCACATAGCCAGTATAGGTTGCCAGCATTCCCAGGAGGAGTAACGCAACGATGGAACTGTGTGAACTGTTAGCCAGTCGGATTCCCAACTACATCCGTGGAGAAGCAGACATACGGAGCTAGACCCAAGCTAGCAACAGCAGCAGGCAGAGACAAGACACCCAGGGAGACGGTTTCAGCCACCATGAGAACACCGCATTGCCTAGTATACCGCAACAGCAATGATTAGTCGGACAAGGGGTGTGTAACCGTGCAGACGAAGATGGCATCACATCACATACCACCATTTGAGGACTTTGTACTTGACCTCGGCGAATTCCTCATCGCCAAAGGCATCCTGTGCCCTGGAGGAAGTAGAGACCTTGGACCTCTCGTCTACTTCCAGCGGTGCATCACCGGCCACACTCATCTTCTCCTGATGCTGGGGAGTTGAGGTGTCTTGGGAATCGCTCATGGCGAACAATATACCTAATTGGAGAGTGGATTTGGAAGTGAGCTCTGAGGAAGAAGGGCCGAGGCAATCTCGTCGAAGAAGCTAAAGAGCATGAAGAACTTATCAGTAATGAGTGGAGAAGTCAAAGAAGGGGTCTGTAACGAAGCTGCGACAGAGAGGAGTAAGAGAGGAGTAGGAGAAGGGAAGGTACGCAAGAATTGGCCAGGAACCCACCGGAGGAGGAGGAGGAGGAGAAGAGAGAGAGTAGGAGGTGCAGTGGCCGGCCCCCAGTTCCCAATTCAGTCATTCTTCTCTTCCAATTCATTTCCTCTTCCCATTCATTCTTCCATCTTCTTCTTTTCCCCCAATGCCTTCTCCATTTCTTTACTCACACTCACACTCACACTCACACCCACACCCACTCTTGCTCGGTGGTCAATATCAGAAGATTCAGATTGCCTGTGGTAGATATACCACACTACATATAAGCTTTACGCCCACGCGTGGCTGCAAGCATTGTAAGCCACCGCAATGCAGCAATACTCACCGGCAATCAAGTTTTGATTAGAACAAACATCATGACTCAATAGGATTCCCAATTCAACAGGCGATCGCCTCGAGCAAGAACAATCCTGCCCGCACCCAATGCAAACGAATTGGCGTATGGTTCCACAGCATCGGTCCAGCTGCAGCTCAAGGCCGATCTTGGATCTAGAATGAATCCTTGTCGGACCGTTTTCCCGGCCCTGTGCTGCAATTTGGTCATCATTTGTAACACCGTCGGATGACCTTTCCACACGGGGCCATGCAAATCAGAATTCTGAATGCAAGCTGCACTGCATCCAGAAGTCACCCGGTCCATTGAAACCCCCGACTTCCCTGCAGTTCGACGGACAACACACCTACACCTGCTGCGTTATGCATCCTACTGCAGTAGCCAGGGTTACGCTCCAATGCATGGTGTCTATTAGGGAAGATCGGAGAACAAAAATGGCTTGGATCCTTCAATTGCCGAAGAAAAAAAAGGTCTTCAAGGCGAGAAATCTCTCTGATGGCCCCGGCGCTCTCCCGCTCGAGCGCCGCGGTTGCCCTCTCCCCCATATATCAAAGTCAGCCTAATGCTCCGCACCCTATCCCTTGATCATGCTTATCACGCTTCACCGACATCCCCGATGATCCACTCCCTAAAGTACCCCTCGCTTGGACTCAACAAAGAGGGATTTTACCCCTCAGTTCGCTTGGCTCTGACTATCCTAGCCGCGTTAACCTACTTATGAAGCCCATTATGGCGCTGCTGCTGCCGATGCCGTAGCCTTCTAGGCTTAGGGAACTTATATATGATCGTACTCGCATCGCTCTGAAATCCTTGATTGTTAGTCTCTGCGAGCTCAGCCATTGCGACAAGAACCCAAGATGAACAACAGCAGAGAAGATGAAGAGCATGGTAAACTCTTCCCCAATCGAGAGGAGGGTGCAACATCTCAGACGCCCCTCCTCGGCTTTAAAAGAGCACAGGACAACATGGGCCGGATCTTGAGCACCAACTTCAGTGCCCTGACGGCTGGGTTCAATGGTACAGTACATGCATATACATGCTACCTCATACTCAAAGTATACCATAAATGCTAACATCTTCTCTCATCGGAACGGTTAAGATGCCGCTCTAGGAGTTCTGATCCCTTATATCCAAGTGACCTACCACGTCGGCCTGCTTCAGGTCTCTATGATCTACCTCGTCAACTTCATAGGGTGGCAGCTGGCCTCCTTCACCAACATCCACATCTGCTCACATATCGGCACCGGCGGCACCCTGGTCGTTGGAGCCACCGTCCAATGTATCGGCTATGCGCTGATGTTCTGGGCCCCCCCATTCCCCCTCTTCGCGGCCGCTTTCTTCTTCACGGGCTGTGGCGTGGCCCTACAGGACGCACAGATGAACACCTACACAATCACCGTGCAAGACGCCCACCGGTGGCTTGGGATATTGCACGCGGTGTACGGGGTCGGCACGATTCTGGCTCCATTGATCGCCAACACCATTGCCGCGCACACTCCGTACTGGCAGCACTACTACCTCGCCACGATGGTGGTCGGCGCTGTGAATCTCTCGTTTCTGGCTTGGACGTTCCGACAGGGCCTGTTCCAACCCAATAACAGGAGTGCCAAAGGCAGCGCCGCTCGTGACCTTAGAGCGACGTTGACAAACCGGACAGTGTGGATTCTGAATGGGTTTTTCTTTTTGTATGTGGGCGCGGAGGTCACGGCGGGTGGTAAGTCCTTCACACCCATATGCTGAAAAGGCAATGCAGTTGCGATGACTACTCATTGTGACTAATCCCAGTCTTGTAGGATGGCTTGTCCAGTTTCTCGTTTCAGTGAGACATGGTAATCCCGAGAAAGTAGGCTATATAGCCTCTGCGTTTTGGGGCGGCTTTACCGTTGGGCGAGTGGCTTTGGCAGATATCACTCACAAATTTGGCGAGAGACGGATGGTCTTCGTCTATATGACATTGGCTATCGCTCTACAGTTGGTATTTTGGCTAGTGCCTAGCATAACGGTCAACGCTATTACGGTGTGCCTTCTGGGTAAGCATTGATTCATGCCAAGAGGCTGCCACACATAGACAATGCTGACGCAGACAAACCACGATTTGTAGGCTTTTTCATCGGGCCATGCTATCCGGTCGGACTTTACATCCTTACCAAGGTGATACCACAGGACCTGCACGTGGGAGCCATGGGTAAGTATCCTTTGTGCGAGACACCATAGACATTAGACTGATAGGCAAACAGGTTTTACTGCGAGTTTTGGACAGGCAGGATCCGCCGCTTTCCCATTCATGACGGGCGCCATAGCCTCGCGGATTGGAGTCCAAGTCTTGCAGCCGATCATGGTGGGATTGCTTGTTGGAGTTATCGCCTTCTGGTCTTTCGTTCCCAGACAGAATTCGAGGAGTGCTTGATGGGGTTATCAAGCACAGGAGACCCGAGACATCGCCCATTTGCTTCATTGATATGTCAGCAGCGCCGTTCTTCAAAGGCTGCGGAATGCTATGTTGTTGGGTAACCCTTGGGCATAGTTCAGTTGTATGCTTACGTGCAGCCTGAAATGAAACGGGCATGACTGAGCGGGAGGCTGAGAAGGCCATCATCAAACAAGCCGAGGGCTTGCTAGCAGCAGGCCATATTGTTTATGATAACTGTGCTGTGAGTGTATAGCCAGAATGATTCGAGCCATTCGTTATAAGTCTAAACCGTGCTTAGTATAAGACCATAGATTGAAGCGTAACGAGTCTTGGGAATGAAGGATATTTCAGAGAGAAGATTTTAGTCGTCATAGCCTCACACATCCGCAGATGGTATGGCGTTCCGACTAAGGATGACTGATACGATGTTTTCATCATGGAAGGTGGATGCAAAAGTGGTGGAACCGAGAAAAGATGCAAAGACTTACCAGCGTTGACAAGGCCAGCGGACTGGCTGCCTTTCCCAAAAGAAGCCGTTCAAGTAGATGAACAAGGTTTGTCACAATCTTCACCGTCCTCGTAGCTCAATCATCATATGAGATAATCTTCCTCCCGGTGAACAAAGCCGCCCGCCTGGACGGATCCGCATAGGGATCAGAGGACGAACCGCTCCGTCCTGCGGCTCCAGAAGAACTGTGCCGCTGCCGCTGCTGCTGCTGCCCACCCGCAGCATCGCCATAATCCATAAGCGAGTCCCCATCATCTCGCGGCCTTTTCTTCCCGGCGGACGATTTCCCATGCCTAGGTGGTTCAGGCTTTTCGCTAGCATCAGCATCAGCAGCATCAGCATCAGCAGCATCAGCAGCACCAGCAGCACCAGCACCAGCAGCATCAGCCTGTGTAGGAATAGCCACATTCAGCACCACCTCACCACCAACGCCCCCCTCCCCGCCGTCATCATCATCATCATCATCATCATCATCATCATCATCATCATCATCATCATCATCATCATCACGCCGCTCCATCCCCCTCTCCGCGCGCCGGGCCTTGTCCTCTTCTTCCTCTTCCGCGCGCCTCTCCCTCTCCGCCTCCTCGCGTAACTCCCTCTGCCGCAACAGCGCATGGATCTCACTATGCCGGAAGATCTGGATCTGCTCGTCCGTGAGGGTGCGTTTGACCCCGTCGGGGTAATAGCCTAACCCGTCTTCCTCTTCCTCTTCATAATAAGACGGATCTGCGGGCGCAGAGGCGGTCGTTGTGGTGTTGGTGTGGGCTGGGGGCATGGGCTGGGTCGCTAGGGGGGTTTGTGCTGCGAGGTTTGGGTCGGGGAAGTGTTTGGCTTGGAAGGCTTGGAGGTCTTGCTGTGCTGTCGGGGTTAGAGGCTTTGCTTTGTTTCTTGGGGGGCTTGGGGGACTGGGGGGCTGCTGGGGGGGTCGGGGTACCAGAGTTATGGGTGGTGGGTGGATGTGTGAGGTGGACATTTTGGTGGTGGTTTAGGTGGTTGTGTTTGTGTTAGTTGTGTTTGGGGGAAAGAGTGATGGATGGATTTCCTGTGTTTGAAGCAAGTGTGAAGGAAACTTGGAAGCTAAGTTACTAGCGCGGCCTGGCTGACTAGGAGGTCATTGCCGCTTTGGGTATTTACGGGCCGTATGGTATATGACCGTTTGGTACTGCTGCTCCTGCAGTGCTGAAGTAATGTACATGTACCTACACTCACAGTACGTACACGGATTCATGCATGCATTCATTCATTCATTCTTCATTGTGAATATATACAGTATTCATTGTGAATATATACAGTACATACATTCCAAGAACTCATTCTCCCAGAAAAGTCAGTTCAGAGGGATGCTTGAGATCTGGTTGCCTATTTTCACCTTCACACAGTCGAAGCCAATCCTGAGGTCGTGGAGCTCGCGCAGATCGATGTTGGCCAGCTGCTCTTTCTCTGCCGTCGAGGGCGCGGTCAGGCTCCAGGCCAGGGAGATGTGGAAGCAATCCGAGTAGTCGGTCTCCGTCTCTGTCTCAGGCTTCGTCTGCGCTCGCGAAGATTTCACTGGTGTCGCAGTTTTGATCCCCGCCGATGACAACGGCACCGCCTTTTCGTAAAGAGGCGGTTGGCCGAATCGCGCCAGCGCACGATTGGACAGTCGCAGGAGACGGTTCAGCTCGTCATCCCCGGGGGTGCGCACCCGCAAGACATAGAACCATCGCGTCTTCTCGTAGTTGGATACGCAGTCCAGACGATCAGCTGTGGTGTCGAACCTGGGCAATCAGGTGCGGGTGTCAGATGGGTGTTTCTGTCCAGACACAAAACACGGTGTGCCGATTTTAGAGCAGGAGAACAAAAACGCACGGTGCGACATGGGACTGCTTCACGGCGGATTGAAACACCTCCACGAAGGATTGACGCTGCTCGGTCCGGAGCACCACCGGTCTGGAGAGACTGATGTGGAGCGGCAGTTGGGCGCCAAGATCGCTATGGAGCAGGCTCTGAAGCTTTGTGCTGCTGCTCCTCTGTTGGATCTGCAGTATCACATCGCTCAGAAGAGTAAGCTCGGCTCTGGACGCGTACCCTGATCGTCGTGGCGCGCGCGGGGGTTTCTTATATTAGCTTCTGTGTCTTGCTCGTATTCGCAGTCTATAATAGGAGGGAAAGAGGCTGTGGTTGTTGGTTGGACGGACAGACAGACAACTTACATTCCAGATATAGATGCGTTGGCCAGTTGCCCTCGATATGAGGGATGACCCGTTTACGACCTCCGTGAAGACTCGGATCATCCCTGACACTGACCCGTGTGCTCGAGGCGTAGAGGTCATGGAAAGCTGCTGGTAGCGGGGGCAGAGGAAGGGATTGGGTGGGCGGTGGCTTGGTCGTACAGAGCTTTTTGTTGGGTGGTTGAGACGCGTGGACTGGCTCTGAATCGGACCCTGACTCTGACTCTGACTCCGAGTATTGCACTAGGGCCATATCCAGCTCGATCAACCGTCCTCCGGCGTGGTGCGACAAGAGTTGATCGGATCTAGCCTAGGGAATGAATGGGTTGTCTCTTAAGGTTTTAAGTTTCGTTAACCAGCCCCGTCCAACGCGGGAGAAATAAGCGGGATCGGGTATAATACACTTGGTTGATTCCGCAGCGGAAGTAGTGTCATGTCAAGAATCAACGTGCTCTTGTCCCAAGCTATTGGCTGTGAATCAGCATGCTATTTTTTAATGCTGCTTGCTTTTTCTGGATTATGAGGCGTCTACGGTCTCGTATTAGGCTACATTCTTCAACTACCGCGACGACTTATCGAAGCAATACAATTTGTGACTGTTCCCCTGCATACACATCACGCATTGTGGCTTAGATGCAGCCTACTTGACAGGCAACACGAGTGGGTGCATATACAGTCTTATGTACTTGTTGTTCTGCGGGTGCGAAGCTTTCCTCTTGGGCCCAGACTTCAATCGCCGGGATGGGAGCCATGGAAAGGAGGTTTACCCGCTGGTTCTTCAGCAAGCAAGCAATGTAGCTGTCATAAGTGGATGATGCGTAGAGAATATGCAAGGTGCTCTCGACTGGAGTGCACCATGGAAACCCTGCCTTACCCTGTTCCTGGTACCTGGAATCATGTATGATTCATTGGACCGGCCCTGAGCCCGGTGTAACAACGGTGTCCATGCATCATTCAGTGCAGTGCAGGGTACTCCGTAGAATACGAAGCACAGCTAGACTCTAGACTCTACACTCCAGACTCCAGACTCTAGACCCTGGAGTATCCACCCCAATGGTATTCGAGTTTGCACTGACAGGCACTGAAAGGCCAGGCGTTAGTGGGATGATTATAGCAGATGGCGCGTGCATTGCTGCTGTGGCCGAGCTCCAAAACTTGTTTCAGCCGGGCTATACTTGTCCTACTTGAGTATGGTTGGACTCGAGCCGCTGACACTACCGGCATACTAACGATAAGCTTAAGGCTGAAGACCCTGGAGGGCTTGTGCTCGGATCAAGCGGGAGATTCACTATTCAACCTCAAAGACCTCTTCTCTTCGCTGATGTCAAGCTATCCCAGCTGGAAGGTAACATCATGGCTCGGGTAGAAATCAAAAATTTTTCTCATGTGCGTCGCGCCCAACATTGCTGGTGATGATGTCAACAGGATTGGAACGTCAGAAGAGGGTCAAGGTTAGTCAGCCAGCAATGCCAGTCAGAGCATACGAACGTGACGACAGAAGGAAGATCGCACAGTGAGCAGCATTGCCACCAGGAGGAGGGGCTTATCCAGAGATTCCCTCCGGAAGTCCCGTAGAGTCACTAACGCAGCACCGACCACGCTGAGTGGTTCATGGAGGCCAGACCGGAGACGTGCGGCGAGGCATCGAAAATTCGCCTCCGTTCCTTTCGTGGGTTCTTGGGTTCTTTTTCATCATCGAGAAGGGTTCGATGCAACAGAACGGGTCTAGTCTTCCGGCCCTATCCTGCAGCTAAACTGGAAGGGGAAGGCTTATCGATAAGCATGTCAAGGGGCCCCTCCCAGATCGCGTGGATCCGCGGGAGCGCTGCGCAGTATCATACGGAGCATACGCAACTTGTCACGTCATGAACGGCAAAAGACTGACTGACTGACTGACTGACTGACTGTTCGAAGATGCTGATGACTCGGATGGATGATCCTTCCTATGAGTACGAGTACTTCATCTTATAGATCGTCGCTTCTTTCCTTTTTGCTCTGCAACAATTTTCATTTCTTCCTTCCCCAAGATTCCTACCACGGCAACGACCACACCTACTCCTACTACTTACTACACTACTACTGTTCCCACTCCACGCCTATAACTCCCGTTACGACCAACTACAACCAATATTACTCTCCTGACACAACCTCCTTTCTTCCTCCCACCAATCCCCGTCGTTCCTGTGACTCCTGTGACTGCGGGTTAGACAATCGACTCAAGGTTCACAGTCTATTGAACTATACGAACTGCCACGACTTCACCGCTTGCCCCACACCCTTTTTGAGTTGCGGGCTGCATCACGCAGGCGATTCACTAGTAATCAATACTATTAGGTGCCTACATACATATATAGGCACACTTCGAAATATTGACCGATATATATTACTCTCGAGCACGCCAGTTCGATATTTTGGAGAGAAGGCTCAAAAAATTCTCTACCTTCCTATCTCATCCTCTCTCTACTCTCCTACTCTCCTACTATTCTTCAGTATGGCAGCGGTCATCGCCCCATCTTTCCCAAATCCACATGAGTCCTCCTTCCTCCACTCCAGGCACTCTATGAACCTGCTCGATACGGAAGTTGAGATGGGAAACCTTAATCCCTACCAACAACTTTTGTCTTCCTCCCCAGCACCCACCCGGACGTTGAACCGTCAGCGTTCTACTTCTTTCCCCTCAGTCCACTATTCGGGTTCGCCAGAACATCAGCCTGTCGAGCAACGACGTAGAAAAGCGAGTCCCAGTCATCCCCATCGCTCGCAACGTCACGCTCGTACCCAGTCGCATCAACCGAAGTTCTCGCGACACTCGCAGTTGGTGAACCCCGATGTTATCGATCGCCTGGACGACGCCGGCGTGTATCAGTACCACCATGAAGGGCCCTACGATGCTGTCTACCCCGAGCGAAATGTGATCGACAAGCTCAGCCCGGTGGCTGCCCTGCGCGAGTCTAACGCAGAGGCCCTCAAGGCTACCCCACACGACAAAATTGTGGACTGCCTTGATAGTCATCGCCCCCTCGATGGTGTGGCTCATTACCCCCCAGGTCACACGGACCCTCAGGGCCATACATACGAATACGAGGAGGGAAACAACATGATGAACGACTACGGGAACTTTATGCGCTGTCCCGGCATGGTAAGTCACTTGGCTTGCGTACCGTACCGCACTGTTGGTGAATGACCAGTCTCTAATCATTGGGCAGAAATTCAAGGATGAGGATTTCAAGAACGACCCCTTTTACAACACCCCTCATCCGAATCCATTCGCGAGTCTGCGAAAGAGATTCAGTCTTCGTCGTCGCAACCGTCGCGGAACGAACTAGACTCAAGTTACGAGGATTCCCGCCGGACTATACCGGCTGTGACAACCGTGCTCCTGCGTCGATTCCAGGCTGAATCGCGAGCGCGCAAACGTCTGGTGACATTATGCCAAGAGGGAAGTTGGATACATTTCCTTCCCCTGTATTTATATATACCGTGTTGTCTTCTGTCTACCGGCCATGGCTCCGGTGAACAAGAACGACGACAATCTATGCTTTTTAATTGGAGTTGAAGCACGGAGTTAGCGTCTGGAGGGGCATCTTCAGTCGATGCTCTTATGATTTAGGACTTTTGGGCCAATATCGGGATGTATTTGTTTATTTTTTTGTTTTGGTTTTATGTCCTGACTCCTGTGTCGGTCTGGCTACTTGACAGTTTACAATTGGACGACGTATCACTTGATTTGACACCGCTCATTCAGGATGTAGTGTACAGGTGGGACCAGTCCAAACCTGGAGACACTAGTAGTAATCATACGCCTGCCTGACACCTCAGAAAGCTTGAACTCGGGGTCGCTCACCCTCCGAGTTAAGCACGGTCAGTAGTTTCGTCCCAAGTTGAAGCGGCTGCTGCTATTGAAGGTAATGTAGCTCATGTACTCCGTACTGTACCGCATGCTGCTATATCAAGACGGGTCGCACCGGTACGTACATTGAGCCATACAGACATGACAACTGTCGCCGGTCAATGATCTTCCGTGCCGGGTCATGCATCAGTCACTATTACTATCTCTGCAGTTTTGTCCTCTCTTCATGTTTCCTGAACTTGAATGAAGGAAAGGCTTTCGCCTCGATCCTGACAATGATCCGACGAAACAATAGCAGTGGTGGGGGCGGGCGTTAGTCTTGGCCCTGATTGCATTCATCCCTTAACAATGGGAGTACAATGAATAGAAACGACTTCCTTGTTTTCGCGCCCGGGTCGATGCTCGAAAATACCTCCTTTCTTTGTCAGAGGCTCTCGATCAAGTCAAACCATGCTATGCGATCGATGTACAGTATGTGAGGGTGGCATGCTTGGTATGGGCTGAGGTACATACAGTACGATCCGGGTGGGTTTGCTCACTTTGCCGGAAGATATGCCCACACTCGACTCTCTGGTATCAGGAGTCAGGATAATCAATCATACGAAAAGTCGACTGAACTATCTGGCAGGCAGAGAGACCAACAGAACCCGGAGTCAGGAGGTTCGAGGCGCAAGGCGGGCGGCGATAAAGCGAGATCGAACCGTCGGAAGGGGACTCTTTATTATGATTATTATGATTATCTCTGATTATTGATGACTACTTGCGGGTCATGCAACTCCGCGCCGCCACCAAGGACAGCTTGTCCACTTCGCAACAAGCAACGTCTCTCTCATTCTTTTTCTTCTTGACTACTACTGACTGACCTCTCATCCCTCGTTGTCCCTTGACCCAACTTTCGTTTTGGTGGTGACACTGATTGCAATTATTTGTGGCTCGGCCCCGCGAAGTGTCATTTGGCCTGAAACCGTTTACTTGACTTGACTTGACTTTTGACTGACTTGCTTGCTCCCTCCCCGGAGTACTTCGGCTCGACTTTCCCTTGCCGTGGATGATCTTCATGTGAAGGTCAATTCCGGCTTCGAATCTCCGCCAACTATAGTCTATACATACAAACAAACAAACACACACACACACACACATACCTGGAAAGCGACCGATCTCGCTTTTACCTGTCGCTTCGGGAGAGCTCGTGCTCTGCCTCCGCCATACGGCCGTTTCTGAATTCCTGTTTCTTTGGCCCGCAGCAAGATGCGTTCTGCGGCCAAATTTTTCTACTTGGCTGTATTCGCCCTCTCGGCGCGCACCAACGCTGAGAGCCATGAGGGCAAAACTGGCCTTCAATATGGCCATGACCAATGCGCGGTAAGTCGCACGCTCTTCTAGATCTCAGGATCCTGCCGGCTTTCCTCGCGAGTCAATTGAGAGGCATGGGACTGAGCGTGTTTTGTTTAGCTTGACCCTACCGCCATGGTGTCCGACGCCTGTGTTTCCTATACGACCCTCGATGCCCTGAACGATCAAGTCTACCCTCTCCTCCAGTCTATTACCCAAGAAACCGACTTCTTCTCATACTACCGTCTCAATCTCTTCAACAAGGTCTGTCCGTTCTGGTCGGACGCCAACAGCATGTGTGGAAACATCGCGTGCTCGGTGAACACAATCGACTCGGAGGAAGACATCCCTTTAACGTGGCGGGCAGAGGAGCTGAGTAAACTCGAGGGACCCAAGGCCGGCCATCCAGGTCGAAGACAGCAAAAAGAGCGGCCCAGTGACCGTCCGCTCCAAGGGATGCTGGGTGAAAACGTGGGAGAAAGTTGTGTCGTCGAGTACGACGATGAATGCGACGAGCGAGACTACTGTGTTCCCGAAGATGAGGGCGCCAGCAGCAAAGGAGACTACGTCAGTCTGGTGGACAACCCCGAGCGATTTACTGGCTATGCTGGTATGGGCGCCCACCAGGTCTGGGATGCGATCTATCGCGAAAACTGCTTCCTCAAGCCAACCTCCCAGCTGGAGCTGTCGCCCCACCCCCAACTGGGAAACCTTGAAGCCATGAACGACTTCCGCAGTGTGCTACAACAGGAATTGAAGCGCCCGGATCGTCTGCCCCTAGACAATGAGTGCCTTGAGAAGCGGGTCTTCCATCGCCTCATCAGCGGAATGCACGCCTCCATCTCCACGCATCTCTGCTGGGATTATCTCAACCAAACGACCGGGCAGTGGCATCCCAACCTGCAATGTTTCAAGGAGCGCTTGCACGACCATCCCGAGCGCATCTCCAACCTGTACTTCAACTACGCTCTCGTGTCCCGGGCTGTGGCAAAACTGCAGAAGCACCTGAAGAGCTACAACTACTGCACCAGCGACCCCGAACAAGATACTCAAACTCGGGAGAAGGTGTCGAAGTTGACTGCCACCCTTGCCGAGCGGCCTCAGATCTTTGATGAAAACATCATGTTCCAGGACCCAAGCGCCCTTGGTCTGAAGGAAGATTTCCGCAATCGCTTCCGCAATGTTAGTCGGCTGATGGACTGCGTCGGGTGCGACAAGTGCCGTCTCTGGGGCAAGCTTCAGGTCAATGGATACGGAACCGCCTTGAAGGTCCTCTTTGAATACGACGAGACCAAGAACGGCGAGAACCCTCTGCTGCGCCGGACTGAATTGGTGGCTCTGATCAACACTCTCGGTCGCATCTCCCACAGTGTCGCCGCAGTCCGGAGCTTTCACCGCGCCATGGAGGTCGGGGACGGCGAGGTGTTCTCAATCCCCGCCAGCATTTCGTCGAAGGACCGTGGCGACAAGAAAACGCGGCGTCTGCTCAAGGATGGAGGATCCACGTTTTACTATGAGAACGACGATGAGGACTTTGTGTATATTTCCGAAAAGCTTCCCTGGGAACGGGTTCGCGAACGCCGCGATGACGACACCCTCTGGGACGATATCAAGGCCGAATTCTCCCTTGTCTGGGATACATATGTCTATGTGCTGAAGAGCTGGGCCAACGTTCCGAAGACACTGTAAGTTGCCTTCCACCCTAACAGGCTTGTCCGCATGCTGACTTCGCGACTTTAGGGTTGAGATTATCGTGATCGAGATCGCTCGTGTGTGGAATTACTGGCTGGGACTTCCGGTGCCGCCACGCGCATGGAAGGTCCGTACTCCTCGAACGGCCATGCCACCGCGCGATGAGTTGTAGGCTGTATTGCTTGTGTTCAATGTTGTAGACATATCCTTATCTGCCTATATTGGGGGGGTGGATGGTCGATTTTGCATCGTTTGGAGTTTTGGACTGGCTGGAGATATGCCGCTTACTGTATTATAAGTTCTTGGGATGGAGCAATTGTTGTTTGCCGATTAGAATAAGATATCCCTGATTGACCTGTGCAATGCGATACCGAGCGAATAACGTATAGAGTAAGTAGTTTGTTTGTGGGTGAACTGCGATCAAATCGATCAAATCGATCAAATCAACCTCGGCCCAGCGGGTGGGCCGCCGACCGAGAGACGGTTAAAGCAAACCACATGCAGCGGCAGTTCTTTTCTCCTCTTTGTGACTCCACCTTCCACTCTCCACCGCCTCCCAACTCCATCTTTACCTACGCTTGGCTATCTCTCGCTCTCATTCTCATTCTCGCTCTCCTCTCTCCTCTCTCCTCTCTCCTCTCTCCACCTTCCTCTCCACACTCAAACAACTACTGTCCTTTCCTTTCCTATCCTCTCGACTTCCCATCCCACTCCCAGTCTCGCCCGACCAGCCTCTCGCGGGTTTTCTGCCCATGCGAGACTGTTGAGGTACCATCACATCCCCGCTTATCAATGGCCTCGGTTTCGCCACCCAAACCGTGGGAAAGGGCCGGCGCCACGGCTGGTATGTGCACCAAAAACCGAGTCTTTCCAGCTCGGTGCATTCTAACTGACCTCACAACCAGGATCTGTCGCAACCACTACACCCGTAACGGCCGGTCCAGCAACGATGACGGCCTCTTCGCCAGCCTCGGCCGCAACTGTCGGCGCCGCTCCGACCTCCACGTCTGCCACCCCTGATCTCCCATCCCGTCCCGACACTCTGAATGCCGTCGTGAACCGCACAGCGTCCAATTACTCGCCATATGGAGCTTCTCGGCTAGGCACCAGTCCCTACGGAGGCTATGGTGGCTACGGGGCCTACTCTTCACCATACTCTCGCTTCGGGACGATGGGCTCAATGTATGGCGGCTATGGAGGCTACGGCGGGATGTACGGTGGCATGGGAGGGATGTATGGCGGCGGCATGCCTGGCGATCCGAACGACCCGAACAGCTTGACCAACTCGTTCAGTCAAAGCACCCAGGCGACTTTCCAGATGATCGAGAGCATTGTCGGTGCGTTTGGGGGCTTCGCCCAGATGCTGGAGAGCACCTACATGGCGACCCACAGCTCGTTTTTCGGTATGTTGCATCGTTGTCTTGGTGGGATTGACGTATGCTGATATTATGTGAAGCCATGGTCTCGGTCGCGGAGCAGCTTGGAAACCTCCGCAACACGTTGGGTTCCGCTCTCGGCATCTTCACCTTGATCCGCTGGTTCCGAACCCTGATCGCAAAGATCACCGGCCGTCCGCCACCGGCGGATGCTACGGCGCTCACGCCGGCTGCCTTCGCGGCTTTCATGAATGGTCGTTCCGTCGCTGCGACCCTGCCCGATGGCTCTCCCGCCCCGCCGAAGCCCTCGAAGAAGCCTTTCTTCATGTTTCTGATTGCCGTCTTCGGTCTTCCGTACCTGATGGGCAAGCTCATCAAGGCTCTCGCACGCTCGCAGGAGGAACAGCGTCGTCAGATGATGCTCGGGCCGAATGGCGAGCCCGCGCAGCAGGCCCCGCTGGATCCGTCCAAGCTCGACTTCTGCCGCGTGTTGTATGACTACACTCCCGAGGCGCAGGAAAGCTCTGGGATTGACCTGGCCGTCAAGAAGGGCGACATTGTCGCTGTCCTCGGCAAGACGGACCCGATGGGTAACGCGTCGGAGTGGTGGCGGTGTCGGGCCCGGGACGGTCGTGTCGGATACCTCCCTGGACCGTACCTGGAAACCATCCAGCGTCGTCCCCAGCAGCAGGCGATCACCTCGGGCAGTGAAGCCAACAGCCGCAGCAACTCGCTGCGCGCTCACGTGACGGATGAAGTGGCGGACGCGCCCGTCAAGCCCGAGTTGAAGGGCAAGATGGGCGACATCTCGCCGGAGAGCTTCCAGAAGAGTGCATTCTACTCGTGATTCGCCTTTACCTCTGCTCGACCTTACCTCTGCTCGACCTTGCGGTCTGCTCGACATCATAATCTCTTTTTGACTTTTCTTCATTCACAGACAGCACGGACTGCGTGGATGCCGGCCCGGGGACGCAACCCAGGTCGATTGATTTGACGACGCATGTTTTTCTCCGTGTTCTTCTATTTTTTTTTCTAGCGTTGGGCATGGTTCATGGTTAGTTGTATTAGCGAAACGGACGAGACGCACGGCCCGTCGCTTGTGCTCTTTCAGTTCTCACCATTGATTTTGATTTGATTTCCTGGGGTGTTCCGACGGGTGTGGTGTACAGGAGAATGAAAATGCTTGTCGCGAATGCGTATGCTGCGAGACGATTCCAACATTTCTTTCCTCTCCGTTGAAAAGATTTCCGTCCTCTTAGTTGGCTCTACGGCCTAGAATGCATCGATGATTAGACTGGTTGAACGGGTTGGGGGTTGTGGGTTGGGATTGAGAGGATAGGTAGGTCTAGCTCGGTGCGATGGATTGTAGCTGTAGCTGTAGCGGTGCTAGTATGGTCAGTGCAGTGGGTGAGTAACATGGCATTCACCCTAGCGATCTTGAGTTACTGTTCCCGGAAATTCTAGTATGAGATAACCCTGACTCGGGAGGAAGGTGGGTAGATATCCTCCGTTAAGATCCACTCCCCATCGATGTGTTTTCATCGAAAACACGGAGACATAACGATATGTTGACGAAGTACTGTACATGTACATGAACATGTACCTATGGGTGTATCTCCTGGGAAGGGATCCTCCCACGGACCGTCACAGTACGTGATCACTTATCGTCCGGTAGTGGTGGAGGAGGAGGTGGTGGTGGCGGTGGCGGAATCGAACCTAAGCCTACCCTACCCTACCCTTGGGCGGTGCCCACGTTACGTACAGGTACAGTACATCCATCCTGTCCTGCGAAGCCCGAGAAGCCCGAGAAGCCCCATCCCCACGAACCCCAACCGGGCGGATGTTTGGGTTGGATGTACAGTACATGACCCCGACATCCGGATCTCTTCTGCTCGAGAAGTATATACTACCTAGTAGTATCCTCCGGCGAAGTCTTTCCATCCAGCATGATTGCTTCACTCTGCATGGAGGGACAGTACAGCGCTACGTATGTAGCAGTGGAGAGGACATACATACATACATACATACAGTTCAGACACCTGTTGTTGTAGGTAGGTAGGTAGGTAGGTAGGTAGGTAGGTAGGTGGGTGGGTGGGTTACCCCGAGCACGAATACACTCCTTTATTGTATCAACAGTACTCCGTACTTCCCGTACTCAAGGCCCGGGTTGTTCTTGTTCGGAATCCAATGCATCCTTCCCCGAAGCTACCCGCTCAGAAAGAAGCAGAGGGTGCAAATCATTCCAAGTACGCAAGGTAAGGCAAGGCTACTTACTAGGTAGTCAAGCCAGAGCAGGTCAAGGACACATACAACAGATGTTACCCGTGACCGAACGGACATGATTGACCACACATGGATCGGCAGCGCGAGGCGCGATCAGATCGTCTTCCCCTCGACACTGATATGGACAGCTGGACAGCTGGACAGTCCAGGACCGTGGTCCAGTCCGACGACAAGCACCATCTATCATGGATGTATCTCCGACTCTGAATCGTGAATCGATGATTCCCAGGGTTAACCTCTACTACCGTATATATGTACAGACTGCATACACATGGGTGGGCAGGGTGGCGCACCTGCCGCCGAGCAGCGCAACCAAAAGTACCAGTTTACCTACCACCCTGTACTTCGAAACTTGCGCACTATCCCCACTGGACTTTCCACTCCCACATGTGTAGATCCCCCCCTCCTTTTTCCTGGCTGAAAGCTAATTGGCTGGTTGACGCATGCGAGAAACCGGATTTCAGTTCACATGTACATGCACCCGGGGGATGGTGCAGTCTGGAACTATCATCCGTCGGACGGGTGAGATGATTTCGAGCATGCTGATTCCGCTAAGTTCTCAATCATGCGTGGATAACTCGGCGTGACCATTTCGATATCATCGCAGGCGCTAATTGTAAGTCGAGACGTGAGGTCGATTGTGGTGCATGGAAGAGGCAGTTCGGCACGGGTCGATTGTAGACTGCATGAATCCTTCTTTGCCGGTCTGGCTGTTGTCTGCGTATCCTCCCAATCGCCCTTCGCTCGTAGCATGCTTTCCCATTCCCCGGTGTAAACTCCAAACGTGTGTCGAGACAGCTCAAACAACTCTCGGAGTAATGAGCATGTCTTGAGGGTGGGCGTAAATGGGTGTGGAATATAAGTATGTTCAGAAGGCCGTCAACACGAGCTCTCCCGCATCTCAGTCGGTATCAAACGAAGGCTGGCTGTTGAATTTGAAGAGCTAGCTTGGTGATTACATGGCGCGGACTGGTCGGATGAGTGACGGAGTCGACTGTAACAGTACCCTTCGCCCGTGTATATCTCCGTAGATGACCCACAGGCTGTCAATTTGAGTCTGATGGCGTCAGCTGAATCGTTGATGGATCATTCGACGTGATCATCAACCAAGTGCTTCGTCCAGAGGCGTGAGGTAGAAGGCCGAGCAACCGTGTAGCAGCCAGGGACTAAAGCAGCAACCATTAGACAAACATACCAGCTCGGACCAGATGTCTCCCTTTATCTTCTTAGGTATACCAAGACCTACACTAGACCGGTTCTCCCAATAAAACTAGACCATAGATGCTCTATATAGTAGGCAATTTGCAGAGTAAGAAAAAAGCACATGTGAACTTGTAAGTATGACAGTGGGGAATGATGCAGGAAGCGAAGTGGCGATGGACTGGTAGTGATCACAACATCATCGTAAGCACGGGACAAGCTAGTTGCCTGGGCTCCGAGCAGAAAGTGCAGCAAGGGCCGGGCGTTTCCAAACATACATATCACAGGTGCGGCTGGTGGAAGTGGCGGGTCATCGGCCAGAGGGGTATAGGCGATTCGCAGAAGGCACATTACTGTGATAGATCGTCATGCGGAGAAGTGAATTGAGACATGGTCTGGTCAAGCGTCCTGGATAGGGTCAAGAGTTGGCCTTGAAACACATCGAGCGCCTTCCAGTAGTCTTCGTCAGGGAGGGCGTTGGCTAGCGGCTTGGGTGGCGCGGAGGGAGTAGGTGAAACCGGTAAAGGTTGGGCATGGTCCACTTCGGGCTCGGGGAGTGGCTCGAGCTTGAGCTTGTCATCGTCTGCATTTACTTGATTAGTCTAGCTCTCCTGCCTACAAGCGAGATGCTCGTTGAGACATGCAAACGGCATGGCAGGAGCACTGTAGGACAGATGCTACCAGAGCGGGGCGGGGCTTCCTCACGAAAACGAGATGGAGTCTCGGTCGAGGGCGACAGGGTCATAGCTCTCTCATCGGGCTCCGGTGTGTAGTATTCGATGTCTGTAGGGGTCTCTGTGACGCAGCATGAGCGATGCATGCACAACAAGTCACTCGGGACCGAAAAGCTTACCTGGCTCAGGGCTGGTGGGAAGATTTTGGTGTAACTCTTGCTGCGTTTGCGGAATCGTTGGCTGACTCTCCACGCTCGGATGGATGGGATTCGGATGGACGCTCTCACGAGCATCATCCAGTTCCCAGTGGGTGCCATATCTCCGGACAAAGCGGGAGATGCGCTTGGTGTCGACCGTCTTGCCAGCCACTCGAAACGCCGTCCGCTTGCCCTCTGCAGCTCGCCTTTGTTGCTTGCGGAGCATGATATGGACTTCTTTGGCCTTGATATTTTTGCGAACATTCCACGCAGCCAGGCGGTCTTTGTATTGTTTTTCTCTAGAAAGCTTCCAAGTCAGGGGATGGGTTGTCAAATGGGTGGCACTCATGGGTGGAGAATGGGGGAGAAAAAGCAAAAAGCAATGATGAAGATCAGCGCGCACTGTCCCATCCTTTCTCTCGATCTTTATTACAGATGCAGAAAGGGGCCGAGCTCTTGCACTGGTAGGGTCGGGGAGAGTCAAAACAGCAAGGGAAAGCATGACAAGTCGAGCAGTGTCGGGGGAGAAGACTGAGAAAAGGAAACGGAAGGCTATACGATGCTTCAAAGCTATAATTTTCGAGCATATATTGCCTCACATCACGAAGCTTCAAGTGATCGTCGCGGTAAAGGCTTTGAATGATCTCCCGATAAATAGTCCAATCCTCTGATTTTCGAGGTTTAAACTTGTTCTTAAAGGAGGAAGACGAAGAAGAGATGGTTGGGGTGGGTGTTGTCGTGGTGGTGTTGTTGGCGGTCGTGGAAGTAGAAGAGGTTGCTGCTGCTGTTGTTGTTGTTGTGGTGGTGGTGGTGGTGGTGGTGTTGTTGTTGTTGATGATGGCGGAGGTAGTCGAGGGAATGGAAGAAACGGGAGGCAGGGAGCCATTCATCCTGAATTGGTGACCGAGTGATTTGATCTCCGCCTTTCATACTCTGGATCCAGTCTGGACCCTGTTCGAATTGATGGATTTAAATTTGCGCCTCCACCGCAGTTAGTTGTCCTGAAAGAACGGGGCTGTTGCGGACTGTGGACTGTGGACTGTGGACTGTGGACTGTGGACTGTGGACTCTGGGACCAAATGCTGGGAGGAACGGAGGAGTGGATAACTAATGGTGGTGTGGTAAGGGAGAAGAAGTGGTAGCGCGGAAATGCGAGCCGAAACAGGATCTTTGAAGTTGTGGTAGCAGAAGGAAGTAGATAATAAGAGTTGATTCAATAGATGTGGTCTGATGCAATGACAGAAAGCGTGATGGAGTTAGTCGCAGCCGGTAAAATGGACGGAGGATGCAATGATATAGAAGAAAGAGAGGGGGGGGGAGGGGAAGAGAGAAGAGTTGAAGGTGTCACGGTGTCGAACAGTCAAGGCGATGAAGCTTTGCCCCAGTCGCCAGTGAGATTGCCATGGCTTGGAGGAAAGCCCCAGAGTGGATAGAAATCGGAAATAGGCGTGGTGATAGTAGCTGTCACTCCCTCAGCATATAATCCACGAGATTATTGATTATTCCGGCTGCTGCTGCTGCTTGCTGCGTTCTGGATATGCTGCAATTCGAGAAAACGGAACCCGCACCGAAAAAAGAAACAGAAAAAGCGAAAGAGAAAAGAGGGAAAAAGGAAATAAAAAAAGAGAATTTAGGAAAAAAAGAAAAACCTAGGCAAGAGATGGGAAAAGATGGGAAAAATCGAAAACCAAAAAGAAATTATGACCCCAGTCAATGGTCAGGTCAGGTCAGGTCAGTAGAATACATTCATACATACAATACTGTAGGTACCACCCTGCTTCCACCAACTACGGACTGTCTGGATGTTCGTAATGAGCATCCATTCTTCTTACTTAAGCTACAGACCTCAAAAGCTAGAACTATGATGGTCTATCTTCCACTCAAACGCTGCCAGCAATCAGAGACCGGCAACTCTCCTTCCTTCTTCCAGCCATTCACAGTAGGAATTCAATGGGTGAAGCCAGTGAGTTAGACCCAATTAGGTACGAGGTGGTCGAGACTCAACCTTGAAGGCTACCCAAGTAGAGAAGTACTGAATTGTACTAGGTAGTAGTGACAGTGTTCTTGTAGGTGATTGTCATTGGATAAGGTATCTCCGTCGATATCTCAGTCGATAGACTGAATATCTCAAATCTCACTCAAGATCTCAGCTCAGTATCATGTTGGAGGGGAGGGCGATGGGAAAAGAGCAACCAATAACCGGAACCAATAACTGATGGATGGAAAGCAAAGAGGCACAGGGCAACCGGGGAGTGGTTCGCCGCCGGGGTAAGATCCACCCCGGGCCACTAGTACCCGCGCTAAACAAAAAGTACGACTGCTGACTGGCGAGGCTAGAAGACATCCGCTTGCCTGTTGCGGCGACGTGCTGCTGGATCCATGATCCATGGATCCATGGATCCATGGGAAGGAAAAGCCCGCGGATGTTGTGATCCCTGCTGCCGCGCCCCAATCACGGACCCTTTGGACATGGTCCGTGTACTTTTGTCACGTTCCCGTCTGTCTGCGGCGGCCCCCCCCTTTATCCTTTGAAAACATACGTACGTACTCCACGTACGTAGTACTCCGTACCTACCAGTACCCAGTACCCAGTACCCAGTACCCAGTACCTACAGGACAGGGAGTATGTATGTACATACAGGACTCCGTACTTACCTCCTACATCCCGCCCACCGTTTCAGTGTGTCGAGCAACAGCAGACGGCAGACCTCTTACCATATTCGTCCAGTCTGCCGATGTCTCTGAGGGAATGGGCAAATCGGTGGTGGTGGGAGAGAAAGGAAGGAAGAACGAACAAAAGGGAAGAGAATCTGGTATCATACAATATCAAACAATATCAAACCAAACAATTACAAACAACAACTCTCACACCCCTCTTCTTCGTACGCAATGCGGAACATGAACCCTCTCCCAAGTCCCAAGTGACAGGCAAGAATCGACCCAGATGGTGGTGATCAGTGATCCCTTCCAGACAGTCAGTCCTGCGCCAATTCTGCAGGTGCAACACCTGGGGATCATAATTCCGCTGCTATAGTTACCTGACTGACCTGGTTGCTCGTCGCGCGTGCTTTCTTCCGCAGATTCTGGGAAAAGAACAAAAGCACAGTGCTTTTTGAGCATGGCAGGGATCTGACTACTGACTCCTTAGCCTCATCCTAGTCGGTTTGGCGCCAGAATCCAACCTGCGCTCTCGAAACGCTCTATGGCCCCAATCGGGCAAAAAGGGCCTGCACTGTCGGTTTCTATGAATAATCACATGGATTTTCAACCACAGCCATTTCCAGATCTGTACTCCGTATGGTTCTATCACTCCATGTACCTAGTACTCAGTAGATGAAGCCATCTCTGTCGACTGTCAGGCATGAATCGAGGGACGCCTATGACCGGTGTGGCAAAGTGGGATCATGCCCCGATGGGGAGCTAGAATGAGGCCTGAGCTTTGAAGAGCAAAACCTTCAGGTTCATCGTCGCTGTCCACGGTGGCTTGGACGCTTTCCAGATCCGGCAGAGGCAGGCAGATAAGTGTAAGTGTTCCAAAAACTGCTGGTCGGTCTTTTTCTTTGTCGTCATCACCCACCACCCCCAGTCATTTCAGCCATAATTAGTAACTGGAAGTAGAAGTACTGTCCACGGTAGTAGGCACTAATTATTCGAGAACTGGAACAGACCAGGGAACGTTCGGCCCGTCATGTTGGCGGCTCGGATCGGAGGTCCGCCCGTTGATTGAACCAAAACACTGACGGGGATGCAAAAATACACCTTGGAAGACAGTTACGGCCATTCCTGTTAAGCTTACCGAATGGGCCTGAGCACCCCATGATCCATTCTTCTCTGACTTACTCCTTCCCCCCTCCTCTCCGCCCACCTCGTTTTTGATCTTCACTAACCGTACTCCGTACCTTACTCTGTACAGTAAGTACTTAGCAGAAAGTAAGTTCTTCATCCCCCATCATGATGGTTATTGTCCTTCGTCTTTCTTCGCCCCCCTCTCAACTCTAGCCAACTTCGGTGATTAGCATCGCCACTAGACTATGGATTAACTACAAATTGGAAGGTGGGACTTTTGGTAAGTTACTGGGTGGCTGATGACATCAGCCAGGCGCATGGAGGGCCTCCGACCAAAGCACAGACTAACCAGTGTGTGGGTATACCTTCTCCGGAGAACAATGACAGCCCATCGCCACTTCCCACTCACTCTGCGCGGACCCTCACGTCTAGTACCGGTTCAGGAAGAATAGTTAACGGCTATCTGGTCATCACTCGTCCGATACCGCATTGCCAGAAAAGGTCATAGGGTCAGGCCATTCCACCCCCGATAGCATGGGTCTCGGTCTGCGAGAAGTTGGCGACTATTTCCCCGGCCTTTTCTTCCGATTCTCATTCCCCTTCCAACCCTCAGGGGCCTCTTCGATGGCGGATGCAAGCTGCCTACTTGTCTCTCTCTCTCTCTCTCTTCTCACTGACCAGTCAGAAGTATTCCAGGGGTTCGGCCGATGGGCGGCCATGTGCCACACACCCAGGGCTCTCGTACGGTTATACTACCTGCGCTCGCCTTCCGAACTCAATTCCTATGAGGGCAGTTGCGGCCGACGGGGCTTCGTCTACTCCCAGGAAGGGGAATTAAATTCGCGCACATTCACGAATTGACCTCCCGGCCGAAGTATCAGTGGCTGGCCAGTAGCCGGCCACGGTCAACGGTAGATGAGATAGAATGAAACCGGGGGTGGGCGGAGGAGGGTAGCGTGAGGTCCTAGGCGGAGGAATGCCGTAGAAGCGATCACGACGCTATCCACTGGGTGTCTAGTGTGTCGCTCGGCCGCAGGCAACTCAGCTCACATGCTTCGGTTGGTTGTTCTGTGTCGGCGACACAGGTGTTCATGTTCAGGGTAAACGCTGGCGTTCCGGTCAAGTCACGCTGGAGGATGCATCCCTGTATGAGGTAAGGTGGTCACCCACCGACAAGGTGAGAAAAGGCGCAGGTTCCTGATGATGAATTCCATGCGTCCGCCACAGCGTGTCTCTGCCTTGCATTGAGCAGCAGCAGCAGCTGCTGCTGCTGACGGCGACATGAACAGAGCGAAGAGGGAGAACAAAGCACTCCTGCGTATAGTAGATCTTGACGGCGCTCAAACTGACCCTAGATGCAAGCTGAGTGGGTAGGTACTAAGATACTGTAGACATCCAGGGCTATGCAGTTTATTGGCTCGTCGGGGTGCTCCCTCCTCACATGGTACAGTACAGTAGATTAAATCCCTCGAGTCCCTCCCGCCGATTTCCATTCACGACTGTTCCAAGTAGATTGATCCATCCCCAGATCTCGCTCGACCTTAAATCGATTGCTCTGCTCATATTCATTGACTGACCACTTACCCACCGCCACAAGAGGTGCGTACCATTCGTGGACTACTCCACGCGCCGATGGCGTCTGCTCCGAGTACTGAGTCGGCGGCGACTCAAGTACAATAAGATCTAATCAACGGGGCCAATCTACCTGTGACTTGAACTGCCCACGAAACAACAAACCACGTTCCTTATTTCGAACAAACTCAAGAACTTACTCCTAAATGATTACCTGACCCAAGTACTGTACTAAGCAACCAACCCCAAACCACCGCGTCAGCACCACTTCTCTCAAAATCCCAAGCAAAAGACTCGGGACCCCCAACCCCGGCCCCGAGTATACTTCTAACCCATGCATTATACCCCCAAGTCCCCCCAGTCTCCATCCCACCTCCCAACCCAAGTGACCAAACACTTAGTAATCGTCATAATACCAAGTATAGTACAATGGACCGGTATGCACAAAACCGCACACCCACAGACCCAGACTCAGACACCAGACCCAGACACCAGACCCAGACACCAGACACCAGAACCAGAAACCAGACAACAAGAAAAAAGCTTGTCACGCCAAAAGCAAGGGCTTCCTCCCACACCCGGAAGTGACCCTAACTTCCGCCGGCAGGAAAAGGCAACCGGCTGAGTCCGAGTCCGAGCCAGAGATCGAGATCTAGGTTAGGTTTTCGCAGTCGATGCTGCATGCGGGGGTGTATCCTTTCGGGGGGGGGTTAGTGCTTCGTGAATTAAGTATGTATGTTGATTAGTTAGGAAGTCTGTACGCATGTAAGTAGGTAAGTGAGTGAGTAGGTGGAGTTGCATACTAGGTATAGACCATCCGACGGTTCCATCGACTGCCATCTACCGACGGCTCTAAGGATTTACGCTATCCGGGGGAACAAGAAGTGGAAGTGGAAGTGGAAGTGGAAGTGGAATGATTCAGAGCCCGGGTGTTGGTTGAAGCTGCGTGTGCGTTCAAGGCTCCAGGTTGACAGTGGACTTGACTTCACTTGACTTACTACCTACTACCTACTACCTCCTGTCTCTGGACGGGGTACGACGGGGTAAGTAAGTACTAAGTGGTCCGAGAGTCAGGCGAAACTGTCGTGTGGTAAGGTCTGTCCTCCGTAGCGACGGTAGCGTAGTCTAGATCCGTTCGTGCAGTCTAGGCCGATGGTGTGGTGTATGCGCAAGTTACCCACCCAGTACCTAGTAAGTTAGCACCAGCACCAGCACCAGACCGAGGATAGAATGAACTGGTAACGGACTCGGTGTCAAATTCTAGGAACAATGGAACAATGGAACAAAGAAAATCCCACCAGCGAATCAAAAGACAGCCCCGGAAAAGGTCGCAGACTCATTCCAGACCGACCGACTCTGAGTACTAGTACTAGACTATACGGTCCCGCGCCAGATCGAACCAAAACCAAAACCCGGCCCGATCACACCGGATCAGACCAGTAAGTTATGTACTTAGTACAGCACAGCGCAGTACAGCACAGCACGAAGTACTGTACCAGACACATCTACCTAGTAAACACCTACACCTACACCTACACCTACACCTACACCTACACCTACACCTACACCCACGCAACTGGAACTACTAGCTAGCTAGCTAGCTAGCTAGCTACTACCCTCAGTAAGTTACGTCGCAGAAAGAGCCGAAGGCACAGCAACAACAGAAGAACACACTCACTCATCGCCTCGTCGCCTCGTGGCCTTTCTCCTCTTGACCCCGACGCGGCCCGACACGGCCGTTCCCTTTCTCGATCACGACGGTTACAGCCCCGAGTCCTACCGGATGTCTGATTGTTGAGACAGTTGATCAGGAGTTGGGCGATCTACTGATCCACTAGTCGATCGCGGAGTGGAACCTCCTATCCGAGTCTAATTGTGGCTTGGCTTATTTTCTATAGATCAGTGCTTGCTTGTCTTTGTTTCGAGTTTCTTTGTTCTCGCCTTGCAGCAACAAAAGCAAAAAGACAAAAAAAGGACAGGGCTACTCCGTACCTACGTATACTGCATCTGTCTGCCATGCGAGCTCTGATTGGAGGGGTACAGGTACAGGTACAGGTACAGGTCCAGGTCCAAGTCGGCAAAAGGAATAATCACTACCTAGCCCTGAGTAGGTACAGTGCTGGATGGAGGACTGTACTTCCTGTGTTCCCCTAGACAAGAACCCGAGGCAGAGAGACTATCGTGATCCAGACAAAGAAACCTCTACATCATCAAATGTGTCAGGCAGGCAAAGCAGACTAGAGGACGATCTCCCGTCCTTCCTCACATCGCTCGACCAAGGCAGCCAGCAGCCAGCCCAAGAATAACAACCAAGTAAGCTCGAGAAACATGCAGCGGCCCACTGCCTATCCCTGTTATGGACAAACCCTTTCTTTCCTCCAAACCGGCTTTTTTTGTTGATCCTCCTTTCGTCCTTTTTACCCGGAGGGTTCTCTCACCGGAGCTGGCGGCGAGCCCTTTTCTTTTTTCTATCGGGGAAGACATCCCGCGCGATCTGGCCGTTGGCCAGAGACATAGACCCTAGAACGGGAACCGGCCGATGGAACCTGACTACTGCGCTGTGATGTTGATCACCAGCCGATTTGTAATGGGTGCAACGGTGGTGCTACTGGTATACGCAAGGCAGAACGAGATTGAGCCTAAATGCAGCCCGAGGACCCTGTTGCCAGTGCCAGCTAGCAGGGGACTATGGCAAGGTAATGACTCGCTAGGTAGGGTGACTTCGTGGCGGTTGATGCGAGCTGGCCAGGAATTGACAATGCCACTCGCTGACCGTCTGCAGCTAGCGCCTGAGACAGCATTGGCTTGCATGGATGACTTTAGACTACTGCTAGTCGCAGAGTGCTTCGAGGGCTGACCTCGCTTCGGCCGCGGCGTCGGTCCACTTAGCCACATGGTCTCATTTGGTGGGAGAACTGGCGGCCTGCTCTCCAGCTGCAACGGCCGCAGCAGCCACGGCAGCTGAGTTACTGGAGCCTGCACTGGCGACATTGCTGGCATGGGCCAGTAAGAACTTACAGCAGGTGAGGGTATACTTGCAAGCACGCGTCCAGGTCTCATCGTTCTGGTTGAACCCAAGCTTGATGCTCGCATCGCCAATCCGGTCCTTTTTGATCTCGTATGGCAGCTTCAGACCCGTCACCGCGGTGCCCGTGTGACCTCGCCGATTGGAGGCCGCCGGCACCGGAGTCTTCTCCACAAACTCGCCCAGTTGACGTAGACATTCCAGAAAAGCCACCATGCCGGCGTCAAACCGGCGGTGAAGCCACGGCAGGTTCAGCGGCAGCTCGCCCGACGAGAACAGATCCAGCGTGGTGACCTTGTGCGCCGCCGATGCTCCTGGGTTGCCTCCACCGATCACGGATTGAGCCGGAGATGTTCGGGTTGGGTCGAGTCGGTCAATCCGAGACATCGAACCCATCGGCTTGATTTGATACCCCTGGAACTGGAACCCCAGCTTGCTAGCAATGGTCGCCAGCAGCAGAGCCGTCTGTCCCCAAGCAGCGTTGATCTCTGGCCAGTCGACCGACGGGTTCGCCAAGCGACCGAGTCGCAGCCCGTTGATGGTGCCGAAGTAGCCATCGTGCCCGATGCAGAACGCATCATTGTAGACATTCGTCCTCTGTAGCCTCTCCAGCTGCCGGGAGTCATGGTCATACTTCATGTTCAGCGCATCGCGTTCGTTCTGGAACTCGGAAAGCGTGAGGGCGAAGGCATTGCGATCCCGCCAGAACTTCTCTTCCTCGAGATCCAGCTGACGGGATTCATCCTCCAGCCCGGCAATTTCCTCATCCAAGGCGGCCTTTTCTTTCTCGAGGGCCACAAGCTCCGCAAACGCAGCCTCCTCCGCAGCCAGCGTCTCCTGCAGAGATTGCTGCGCGGCCTCCAGCTCCTCCGTCGTCGGGACCGAAGACTTTAGATCGCGCAGAAAAGAGCTATATGCGTCTCGCTCTTTCTTCGCGTCTGCTAGCCGTTTCTCCATCCCCTCCACCAGGAGATCGGTACATTCCAGACAGATCGGGTGATCGATGTCCGAGCGGGCGGAAATGATGTCGAATAGCCGAGCGGTTCGTTCGACCTGGTCTGCAAACGACCCTTCGTCGACCCCTCCTCGACTATGATCGTGGGTTGCAGGGTTGCCGACGGTCCTGGTGCCGTGTGCTGAGCCGTCGCCGTTCCCATTCGTCCCGGGGATCATCCCGTGAGGCGGCCCGACTTGCGACTCGGTGAGCATCACAAACGACATGTTCCCGCTATCGCCGCGACCGAGTCTCGCGGGATGGGGTTGGCTGCGAGCCGCCTGCCGCGGAGGGGGGATGGATCTTCGGTTGTACACGGGGGCCGTGGATTGCTTGGATACCCGGTCGTAGAGCTCCCGTCGTTCTTGCGGGTAGCTCGGCTTGGAGGACGAGTGGGCGCCATGTTCTGGGACGGATTTACCCGTAGAGCCTACAGAAGGCGTGCATGATTAGTTGAGTGCTGGAGAGATCCACGTGGTGGAGAATTATGACCACTGCACGTACCGACTAGCAGGTCGAAGGCAGCGGGATTGAGCGACTCGAGAGACCCATCCAGCTTGAGAGGCGTGCGGCAGTTTTGGCAATACATGGTTGCGAAGGTGTTGTCCGTAGCTCCTCATTCATCCTCGTCTGGAAAGTGTGAAGATAACAGCTCAGGGTGGAGAAGAGGAGGTGGGGGGGGGGGGAAGATGGACATCAAGGGTGGTGTTGTTGTAAGAGTTGACTGACTGTGAGTCGAGTGTAACGAGACGTCATGCGGCAGTGGTGAATGGCGGGTGCGCGCGCCGCGTGTTTTTGGCGTCGTCCGCGGGGGCCTTCAAAATGCTCGTGCTTCACCTCCAGGCAAACCACATTAGAACCCAGGCTGGTGACCGATGATTCTGACTATCTATCTTCTTTGACCAGCGATCAAACCTCTGCCTTGTACCATCAATTTGCAATCGCACTGTCGTTGAATGAAAGCGCATAATCTCATTGTGTATGCAAATACTCCCCCTCCTCCTTTGGACAACTCTTTCCTGATTCTAAACTGCGCAACTTCCCTTCTTACTAGCACCAGAGCAACACAAGCTAACAGTCCTCAAGATTGAGCGGTGTTACTTCAAAGGCGCGATTGCACGACCCAAAAATCCTACCTACATCCAGCGTCCCTGCTCCGCAAAATCAACACTCAACTCACTCCCTCTTCCCACACCCCCCGGAACCCCCGATAGCTACTGCCAGCTTGCAACCTCTCTACAAAGCATGGAGCGACCCACCAAGCGCGCCCGGTTCGCATCCCCAGTCGAACCCGAGGAAGACGGCGGGGACGACATCGACCTCCACGAGGCGCGGGCGCAGAACGACCAACGCCTGAAGTCCATCTTCGAGGGCATCTTCGAGAAATACGGCCGGGACTTTACGGACGTGGGCGACGAGATTGATCTACAGACGGGCAAGATCATTGTGAATAATGGACATATCCAGGAACTAGAGGGGGAGGAGGAGGAAGAAGAAGAAGCAGTCGAAAATGATGATCACCGTTCCGCAACGACGAAACCGGATTGGCGACGGCTCGAGCAGGAGCGGTCTGTTGCGGAGGAGGAGGGAAGGTTGCCTGAAAATCCCGGTCATTTGGCCGCAGGCATGGATGGGGATGGGGATGGGGATGATGATGGTGAGGCTCCGGATGATGATCGCTCACGGCCTCTCTCGCCCGTGCTGCCGTCGATCCAGGAACTGCAGGCTGGGTTGGGGATACAGCACCACCTGGCGGCTGGGGAAGAGGACACCGGCAAGCGTGACTCGAATTTCCATGGTCAAGCGGATGACGACGACGATGCGGCTAGTGTGGACTCCTTGCTGGATAATACGCTACGCATCGAGAGCATCCTGGATCAATCCACCACCGACAAACTCGTGAGCGAAAAAGCAAAACCGGCGGCTGAAGCAACCGCCCAATCACACAGCAACCGGCGCAGTGAGGCGGTGGAGGAGCTATGGCGGGTGCCTGAAATCGACGCGAGCTTCTCCACGCCGACATGGAACAGGTCACGTCCGGCGGCGTCCACCGTGAACCGCGTTCGCTCGCAGTCTCCACCGGGAGCTGGCTCTCTATGGTCATTGCCTGGGAAGTCGCGGCGGGCTCCGCAGAAGAGCCACGCAGGGGCAGCGATGAAAAGCAAACCGCAGCGGAAAGTCACCCAGTCGAGCCCCGTGGTTTGCGACTGGTCCTTTGCAGAGACCCCCGATGGAGATGAGTCCGACGACCCGTTGCAGGAAGACTACGAACCATCGCCCACCCCCAAGCGGAGCATCCATGTCCGCAAGACACCCGTGAAAGAACAGACACCGCGTCAATTGAACTATCAATGCTCGGATTGCAAGCAGGTTTTCGTGCGTCACGGCTACATTACCCATCTCAGGGAAATTGCCTCCAGACCCTTCGACGGCCAACACGATCGAGCTGAGGTGGCCCGCCGACTCGATGCCCTGGCCAAAGAGCCTACTCCCAAGTCGAAGTCCAAGACTACCACATCTATCACGCCAAATATTCTTACAGGTTCGCGCGCAAACGAACTAGTGGATGATAACTCTACTCCTACCAAGAAACGTGCTCGAAATGTCATCCAGCCCGATGAAGCGAGACTGATCATCACAATGAGACAGGTACAGGGGAAGAAATGGAACGAGATCCTTGACTGCCTTCCGCACACGAAGCTGACCTCGCTTATCCAATGGAACCGCAATCACTGGAGTGATCGCCGGGCTAAACCACCGCCATTGTCCAAGCCTTGGTCTGAAACCGAGCGGGCCGTTCTGGACAAATTCAAAGAGCAGCAGGGCCTTAGCTGGACCACGATCCGCGAAGGGCTACCTGGCCGACCACATGCCGAGATCGAATTCGAGTTGTTGCAGCTCTGGGCTGGCACTGATACGCAGTGATGCTGTTCAGCAACCATAATGATTGGACGGCAGGCTCGATCGGTCCCGACGAATCGAATAGCAGATGAACCACAACTGAGTCAGGACCCCCGATTCTGACATGCAGTCCGTCAGCGGGTCCGATCGGCCCCGGCACGTCAACTTTCCAGATCCCGAGATTCGTGTCGTGACCCACTAGGTCGAAAGAAGCGAGCGATGGCGTTCTGCTATCATAGCCCAACCGGATGAAACCAAGTAGATCTCAGACTGTCGGATTGGGCGGCAGCCGAACAAATTATACTCCCTGTCAGACACTAGCTGCAGTAACCATAAGTGGAAGTAGCTTTTTGGGCTTCGCCGCCTCTCCAGGGGTCAACCCTTGTCAATGTTCCTGCCGTGTCTTTGTCCTTCATTGTGGACCCCGGCTAGTTTTCTTGTGGGCTTGACATATCACGCGCCTACTCCTCATCCGTGGCATCCGTTGCATTTAACACATCTTCAAGCTTGGTGTCAACCGCGCCTCCGACGTCTCCTGCCTTCGCCCAGAACCGTGAGAGATGCCGTGACCCTGAGTCGGACAGGACCGTCACAATTCTGTGGCCGGGGCCAAGCTTCATCGCTGTCTTAACGGCAGCGAAGCCTGTAGTAGGGTGGTTTAGCCACAATCCGGTGAACATGAGAATTCAGGGCAAGACTTACAGTTTACGGCACTGCTACTACCCACGAACAAACCGTCCTTCTCTACAAGCCATCTAGCCATTGCCAAGGCCTGTGCATCGGTCACCCGAACAGCGTCGTTGACCAGCTCCTTGCCCGCTTCGAAGTTGGCTGTCACCCGGTTGATCCCGATGCCCTCGACAATGGTGTCCACCTGTCTACGTCGCCTAGTGCCTTCTCTTTCTTTCACGTCGAACATGACCCCGTAACGGACTCTGTTGTACAGCCCACTGCCTTGAGGATCGGCTAGGACCACACTGAGATTGGGGATGCGCGGCTTCAGGAAAAGTGCCACACCAGAGATGGTGCCACCGGTGCCCGCTCCGGCAATAAAGGCGTCCAATTTTCCGTCACACTGAGCATAGATCTCGGGCCCTGTGCCGTTGTAGTGGGCTCGCCAATTGGCTTCATTCTCGAACTGATCGGCAAAGAATCCTCTGCCGCTGGCGGTGGAGGATGCAGTTTGTTCCTGGGCAAGCGAGCGTGCGCGATTGACGAAATTGTCTTTTTCGACAATGGGGGCCGGTGGCACGCGGTCTACTATTGCGCCCAGCTTCAACAACAGATTCGACTTCTCAATAGCCTGGTCGGATGGCATGCAGCTATGGTTGTGTCAGTATATGGCAATGCGGTGGCTGTCAACTTAATACGAACATATGGGCCAGATAGCCCTTGGCTCGCGCCAAAGAGGCTAGGGAGATTCCCGTGGAACCGGAAGTGCCTTCGTAGATGGTGTCCCCTGAATGAGGTCTTAGGAACCCGTGCTCTTCGGCCTGTATGGAGTGTGAGAGGGTTATCCCGGTATGTCACGGAAAGGACCTGCATACAATTTGGATCATGCTCAGCGCAACCCGGTCCTTCGAGCTCTGTCCAGCTCCATTCAGAAACTAGCAAATCAGTCAGCAAACTCTTGAGCATCTTTGTCTGCCCCCAAGACGTAGATCTGAGGTAGAGGCAAATGACGTACTTCGGCCTTGCCTAATATCTCGCAGCCCGTCGCATCGGACAAGGATTTGATACGAAAGAGGGGAGTGTTCCCGATGCAACCTTCAATGCCCTCGACGATGGCCGGGGGACCTGGTCTTGCGGCGAGAGTCTCGGTGGAGAGGGAGAGGTCCTCGGAGTCAGTCGCGGGCTGGGATTGACGACGAGCTAGATATTCATGAATGCGCTGTTCTAACTCGGGGTACACCAGATCCTTGAATCCAATGGTAAGAAGGACACCTGCGACGAAGGCAGTGCCAATATAGAGACGGGAATGATCATCCATAATTGCGGAGAAGGGGGGG
>KZ825472.1:0-295286 GCA_003184685.1 Aspergillus indologenus CBS 114.80 | reverse complement strand
TAGCTGATTATTTCTTTATACTAAATATTAATTAAATAAGTTTTTTTATAGTATTTTAGCTTTTTTAATTATATATATTTAAAATATAAAGTATTTTTTTATAAATAGTTTTAACTTTTAGTTTCTAAATATTTTTTATATATTTAATATATTACTAGTTTACTAATTTTAATTATTAGGTAATAAATATATAAATTTTTATTTTTTTTATTAATTATTTTATTTTTAAAATAAAATTATTAGTAAATCTATTTAAATAGATAATAAATAATATTTTAAAATAAATTATTTTATAGTTTTTAAATATAAAAAATATTAACTATAATTATTTTTAGTTAACAGAAAAAATATACTATAATTATATTTTTTAATTAATTAATCTTATATTATATAATTTTAAATAGTTTTTTATTTATTATATTTCTTAGCCGATTAGTATATTAATTTACTATATTTAAACTATTTTACTAGTTTATTTATTAAATTACTAATTAATTTAAATTATATTAATAGAAGAAAATAGTTGCAGTTATTTAATAAATCTAAAATTTTTTTATTTTTACTAATTAAAAACTAAATATATTTTTTTAAAAAATATATTTTTTTTATTTTATATTTTATTTTTTAAATATTATTTTCTAATTTTATAATTAATTAGCGTATAAATCTATTTAAATTAATTAAAAATAATTAATTAATAGTTTCTAAATTACAGCTATATTTAGATTTTATTTTAATTATATTATATATTATAAAAAATATTATTAAATTAGACTAGTTAATAGTATTAGATTT
Organism: Aspergillus indologenus CBS 114.80; assembly: GCA_003184685.1. NCBI lineage: Eukaryota > Fungi > Ascomycota > Eurotiomycetes > Eurotiales > Aspergillaceae > Aspergillus > Aspergillus indologenus. Next base: position 294,491 of record KZ825472.1, on the reverse strand, counting down.
ATTAATAATAATAGATTTAGTAATTAAATATCTAACCGGTTAACTATATTTAAAAATAAAAAATTATTTAATTAATATAAATAAAAATATAAAACTACTATCTATTAACTAGCTGGCTGCTTTACTATTTAATTTAATTATTAATTAATCTACTATATTTATTTTTATTTTAATATTTTTTTTAACTGTTTCGGCTAGTTAACTTATTATATATTTTTTTAGTTTTTATCTAATTAATAATATACTAAATATTTAAATAGTAAATAATATAGTTTAGCTAATTAGTCTCTATTTTAATAGTAAAATATTTTTTTTAATTATCTACTATTTTTAATTTTATATAAGTTTTAAAATAATTATTATCTATATTAATATTAGCTTTTAAATATTATATATTTTTATTTTTATTATAGGGCTGCTATTTTTTATAATAAAAATAAAACTATATATTTTTTTTACTAATTTTAAAAAAACGGCTACCGGAGTCTAAATAAAATAATATTTATTTATAATATTAAATAAATAAGCTTTTTTTTAAGCTTTATATATATAAAATAATTATAATTTTATAATAAATATATATTTTTATAATTAATATATTTTTTTATTAATAATTTTATTTAAATAATTATATATTATATAATTATTTTTATAATAAATATATACTATTTTAGTATTTAAATAGTTATTTTCTATATAACTATATTTTTAATATTTATAATATTAATAAATATAAAAAATCCTATTATAAAATTCTATTATTAAATTAGTTTTATTTAAAATAATATTTTAATTAATAATTTAATTTACCGCCGCCGGATCTATAAATTTAAAAACTAAAAAAAAATTTTTAATTAAATTTTTAAATATAGCTAATAAATCCGGTTAATAATTATATTATTTTTTTATTAATATATATTCTATATAGTTAACTAGTTAATAATTCTAATCTAATTATTAATTTATACTAATTTAATAAATATTTTATAAATAATAATACTATATATAGACTTATAAATTATTATATATTTATTAAAATTTTTTATTTATATAAAGTAGTAATAAATAATCTTTATTTTAAAAATATTTTATAAAACAAAATTTAAATTATTTAATATAAGTTACTGCGCCGCGCAGAATTTTATACTAATTAAAAAAAAATATTATAAAAACTAGTCTATTTTAATATTTTTTCTATTTTTTTTAAAATCTATATATTTATATATTATCTATACTAATTAATAGCTTTCTTATTTTTAAATTTTATTATTATTTAAATAATATTATATAGCTCGGCTAGAATAGTAAATATAATATTATTTAAATTATAAAAAATTAATTTTTTTATTAATAATATAGTATTATAAATTATAATAGTCTAATTAGTAATTATAAAAATCTTTTTAATATTTAAACTAATTATATAAAGTTTTTTTTTAATTTTAAAATATAGATTTTTTACTTTTTAATAGAAAATTTTATATAATATTTATTAATTAATATTAAAAAACTACTTTAATAAATTAGTTATAAAAATTTTTATATTAACTAAATAATTTTAAATAATATTTAATAGCTTTTTCTTTTTATTTTTAATATATTTTAAAATATTTTTTATATTATAATAAATATTTAATATATATTTATATAGATAATTTTTTATTTAATTACTATTTATAATAGCTAGAATCGGCCCTTTAAATACTATTATTATAACTTTTTAATAAATTTTAAAAAATTAAAGTTAATTAATAAAGCGCATAGTTATTGGCAAACTGGCGAAATTTAAAAGTAATTAGATATATTATAGTAGTATAATTTTAAAAATTGCGTTCCTTGCGAAGTTGTTGTTTTTCCAGCGACTTCCCTTCTTCCTTGCTTACCCCACCCACCCTTAGCACAAATTTGCACAGTGATTCTCATGTCGCGCATCTGGAAATAGAAATCAGTGTATATCCTACAGTCAGCGCTCAGTCCTCGAAACACCCATGCTGCAAGCACTGTCAGTCCAAGTGCTCCTCCCGATACAGCTCCTCAATAGCCTCCAGAGTGAGCAAAGGCTGCACCTTCGGTCCAAAGAGCTCCCGCAGCTCCACCAGCTGCTCCGAAGTCAGCTCCCCCTCACGGGCAAGGTGCCAATCGATCATCTCCAGCAGCACAGCCCGATATCCAGGCGGGGAGGTGTGCTCCAGCAGTTGTCGCAGGGAGACGGTCTCGCCACAGCGCCGAAAGAGTCGCATCACCCAGCGATCCTTCGGCACCAGATATCCGGTGGGCAGGAGCGGCTGCCGCTCGCCTCCCTCTCTCTGATCACCACCGAAGAGCTGGATCGGGAAAACCACCTCGCGATATTTTCGTTCCTCGAGGGCGGGGTAGAGCTGGTAATAGACACGCGGGTCGGCGCCCTCGAGGAGAAACATCGCCGCGAGGGGGATTATGCTACAAGCATCCTTCTTCCTGCGAAAGAACTGCGATGTGGAAACAAACCGGTGGAAGAACATCCAGTACGACAGTGGAGCGAGTCGCGGAGATAAATCGCGAACTGTCACGCCTTGCCTCAGATATTGCGTGATCAAATCTAGCAGCCCATACATTTGCCGTGGATGTTGGACATCCTCCGTGGTGTATATCAGGATCTCAAAGGGGAGACGCTCCATGAGTGCGGGTAGCGCGTTTTCGCAGTCAAAGAACCAGAACATGCCACGCAGTGCTGCTAGAATATGAAGAGTGGTTGAGGAGTCGCCACGGAGGGCCACGTTCACCTCTTCTGTGATGCCAAGCTCTCTGAATGACAGGTGAACTGTCAGAGACTTGGATAGGTTACACTGGTCGCAATATTCCCAAAGTGTTTCCAAGAATGTCAAAAGCGTGACTTGGCTGGATTCGGTGCTTTGAACCAGAGAGTTCCCCATGAGGTCCCAGAGGAATTGTAGAAGGCTTCCAGGGTGATGGATGTGGGTCATCCCTACTTCCACAGCTGACTCCAAGTAATCGTCCGGGATGGTGCCGCTTTTGATGTGGGCCAGGAGCGTCTGGCAGAAGGCATCGAGAACATCGAAGTCCTTGGTGTAATACTTCATCCTGCCGTGGGCTTTGTCGTGAAAGAAGAATTCATGAATTGAGCGATGTGTCAGTGCGACTGTGGTGTGGAAGGTTGGGTTGTCCAGCATCCGCTGGTTGAGGCCCGTGCCAGTGCCAGAAGTCCGAACAATCTCCAGAAGCCCTCCGCATTTGCCGTAGACCATCATTCTAACCTGCTCCAAGCGTGAGACTATTTCTGTCATCGTGTAAGAACCATGGCCACTGGACATTGCAAAGTCATGATCATCCAGATAATCCGGCAGGAAGGATAAGCGAAACACGGGCCAATTCTGTGGGCTGTTGAGAACCATCGAGATCAACGCATAGGCTGACCGCGGGTCCTCTTTCTCGATTGCAACGAGAATTGTCACGAAGAGTTCCTCGAGAGCATTCGGAAGCGAGTAAACATACGTGATCAGATTCTGTAACCGATCCCCACTGATAATGCCGTGCTTGACATTTTCGACCACCAATTTGACCCATAGAAAGACCCCTTCGGACTTCTCGGCCATCGTATTCTCGAAGGACTTTCTTTGTCTTTCGGACCCCAATGTGGCATAGCGCTCGATCGAATTCAAGCGACCGCGGACAAAACCGAGAATATCGCCGTGGGTCACTTGGTGAAGCCGCAGCCTCAGACCGGCCCTGAAAGCCTCCTGGAACTCAATGTCCTCCCAGCTGGACACGCAGACCTTGACATCGGATGGCTGACGAGAGACCCAGTCCTGCAAGGTGCTGATCATCAGGGCGCGGTCGCCCTCGAACTCGTCCAGACCGTCAATGAAGAGGGCGATCCTGCGGGTGGAGTAGATAGCGTCCGTTTCTCGCAGCTTGCCGAATGCAGCAAGCACTTCACTGTCATCCTCGATGGCGGGACGTAGACCATCGAGAGCGGCGCGCCATTGCTTGGGGAAGAGCAGCGGGATCAACTCCAGCGACTGCGACAAGACGGAGTGCATCACGCCGCGGACCAGCCCGCGGAAGCTCCTTTGGAGGGGTGTTCCGGGCTTCCAGAAGAAGAACCTCGCCACGATCAGTGCCTTGGCTCCGGACCACTGCTGAAGATGCTTCGTCGTGGCGTTGTGCTGGCAAAGGTACTTCATCAGCGTCGACTTTCCCGAGCCCGGCTTGCCAGAGATATGAAACGTGCCGCTTCCGGTCTCCAGCCATCTCAGAAACGTTTCGCGCGTCTGCTGGAGCAGGTCGTTCGTCGCAGTGTCCGTTTTGTGAGCATGGGAATCCAGAAGCCATGTGAAGGTTGCACCGTGAGCAGTGTCTACCTCATTGAAACGATCGCGCATTTCCTTGAACCACAAGGCATCCAGCACCGAAGTCGACCGGACATTGAGCGCAGCTTTCTCCGACAGCGTCACCAGATGTTGCACTTTATTCCGGATTTCAGTCTGGATCAGAGCGGTTGTGGCCAGTGCTTGGCGCAGCACCGCGACGTTGTCCTGGAGCAAGGTCATTTCCGCGTGGCTGGATTGTCCGTCCTGGATGAGTTCATCGAGACGCTTCCGAAAGTCCAGTCTAGAGAGAGAGAATGGCACGTTAGCCCTGCTGGAGGCCTTGCAACAGGGCAGAATCGCGCTTACCTGTCCGAGCTCTCGAGAAACAGCTTCAACTGGCCCTCGTACCCTGCCAACTTGGTCTGCAACTCCTCCTTGCGCCCCTTCTTCCACCAATCTGTGCACATCACCTTGGCCGTCTGGAGATATCTATTCCTGCCTGTCGTCACCCGCAGTGTCTCCAGTAGCTGCTGCAGCTCCTCGGACACGCTGCAGCATTCAACACACAACTCCCGCAGCGCCCGTTCATCTTCGCGCAGGGTGGTCTGCGAGTCCTTCTCCTGCCGCAGACGGACCACAACCTGCTGGAAACGAGCGTTCATCGTCGAGAGGTGTTCGTTCTGTTGCGTCGAGCCCGAGGCGGACTGGTAGATGCGCTGGCCGGTCTTGACGATCTTGAACCCGATCTCAATGAACTGCACGACGCTCCCGACCAGTCCGATCACGGTGACGGGCTCCATTCTGGCATGCAGACAACTGCATTCTCTTGGTTTACGATGGGAAAATCAAACGACATTCAAAAGAACGATCAAGGAGAACCATGCTAAGAAAATGCAGGCCGGCCGCACTCCTAGCTTTAAGCACTCGCGACGGAGCAGGCAGTCGCCTCTAATTCGCACAGGGGAACAGGGATATGCGCGTGTTCTGCAGCCGTGCTGTTGCTTGGCGTCAGGATTGATACCCTCCGAGAGAAAAAGCAAATCATGGCTGTGCCGTGACCGATTATGTATGCGGTGCGATCCATGGCCACCGAGACATATTCCTGTCTAAAAGCTACGTGGATGGAATGAGGCTCTGCAACCAGCCCATCTTGATGATTTGTGGGTGTTGTCGTTGGTGGTTGGACAGTAGTAGGTATCTAGTACAGTGTTTTGGCGACTGTCAGCATCATGCCCACCGTCTTGCGGCTTGATTGCTGTTGGCGCACTGTTAGTGCAGGTTGGCCAACTCACAAAACACCTACAAAGAAGATATGTTACTGTGCAGTCCAGACTTCACCCTTACGATACCTTACCCATCAGCCCGGAAAGATGCGTGCACTGCCAGATCTTTGCTTCTGTATGAAAACTGGCAGTTCTTGAAATCCAGCAGGACGCTGGGATTTATCAAGACTCTATGAAGATTGATGATGAATGTGGGAAACTCTCTTTATAATCTGGTAGTTGATGCTGAGTTCACTGTGTGTGAGCTCGCTTGGTGAACCGTTTGCGATCACGTGCCGGGTCACCTAGGAACACCAAGACTGTGTATATACGAGGCCAGACACGTGGTATTCATTCTGCAAAGAGGAGGGAGAAGTGGGATCTTGGAAGAGGACAGGATGGACAGGAAGCAAGCGACGGCAAACTCAATTGTATGAGACGGACCTCCAGTGCCTGAGGCGGATAGTGCAGCCTGGGGCACCCAACCTCATCCCAGGTACTTCACAGTGACAAGTACAATTACAACGAACCTCCAGACAAAAAAAAAGCAACAAGCGGAAAGGCATCACATCAAGTATGTACATATACATTCAAGAAATTCGAATTCTATTTCCTAAGAAAACACCAATCACAGCGCGGAGTACCAACTCTCGAGCCCAGAGCTCTAGGGAGCTGGCCCTGAGCCATCAGAACACCGATCGATCATCTACCCTCCTTTCGACTCCGCCGAGAAGTATTCCGTGGACGCGCAACTATGCCACGTCTCCGACGCCGCCGCGGATTTCACCACATCATCGTCGGGATCATTCAGCCCGTGTTCGCGCGCCGCCTGGGATGCCCTTCCACGAGCGTTAGCAAAGCCACGATCCTCCGGGTCGATAGATGAATACTCACCCGCATCCTCCGCAATGGGTTCAAGCGGCCGCGGCGTCCCTTCCCGCGAAGCGGTCGTAGCAGTATCCGATTCCCCCTCTCCCTCCCCCTCCCCCTCGCCCTCAGTATCCTGCGAGGCACCCAACGGCGGCGACGGCCACACGACCGCATTCACATTCTCCGCCACATCCGCGAAGAACCGCGTGGTGCGGAACTCGTCGGCCCACCAATCGAACTGGGTGCGGCCCTGGCGCTGCCACCGGGTCGCGACGCGCGGCGCCGGGCCGTGGCCAGCACCTTCCCCTGTACCTGCACCTCCAGCGTCAGCGTGCGAATCCCGCGCCTCAAACGTCCAGAACAGGACCTGGTTGCCGCCGAGACAGCCGCCGCCGGCCAGCATCATCGCCGCCGGGATGCGGTAGTTGGGGTCGGCCAGCGCGCTGCGCCAGAAGAGCAGCAGCTTGGTGATGTACCAGCCCGGGTCGGTGCTGGGGCCGTGGATGAACCAGAAGAACGGCCGGCCGCGGATGAAGGCCACGAAGGTCTGGATGGCAATTGTGTGTGCTGGGTCCGTGCCCGTGCCCGCCGGGACTTGCTGCACGATGTCGAGCAGCCCGTAGTCGCCGAGCGGGTGCAGGCGGCTGGTGATGCGGTCGCGCCAGCAGGGGATCTCGGGGACGAGGTGCGACATTTTGTTTGGGGTTGCTGGTGTCTCTTGGTTGTGGGATGTTGGGTTGGATGTAGATGTGGGATATTGGTTGAGGGGGGAGGAAGGGGGATATGTGGAGAAGGGAGTTTATATCTCGCATGTCTGTTTGTTGAGGAGGGAAACGCTCTTGTTCGTGAGTCTTTCAGTGTTCTCATGTGTTGTCTGTTACGGAGGATATAGGGAAGGTCTTTGTTGTGGTGGTGTTCGGTGATGTCGGCGACCGAAATGTTCCATTACTCTTTGTTGCTGGCCTCATGGCTGATCGATCGCATGGTCCGGTTTTGTTCAGAAGGGGTGTGAGAAGATGATCGAGCGGTGGTTGTGAACCTATCCCCAAGAGATGCACTTCATTAGCTTGATTAGAAGATATTCGAAGTGTACCGTGCTCACATTGATATACAATGGCTGGGGCTGCTCAACTAAACCAGCCATCATGTAGAAAGGCGGGTATTTCCGGTGCCTCTTTCTTGTTTAATGAAAGGATACACATCCGTGGAGATGAAACACTATCCCAGATTAAGCAGAACATCCCTGAGAAACACAAATCTGAGGTGCTGAGGCTTATGACGTCAGTAGCAGCGTGCCGGATCTCAAAAGACATAACACCGAAATCTTCATTCGATATGTACCTCAACTCCAACCACCAGAGCATTACCAAGATCAATCGTGTCTTCATAGATCCATTACTATCAACAGATTTCCAAAACTATCAACATTTGTACATGAAGTCTCCATCCCAAATCACTCCCATCTAATAAGCCAAAAACAGAGTCACCGCAAAGGCCATAACGGCCGCTGAGCGGTGCAGCATACTCTTACTCGAGCCGCTGGTCGTCAGGTACAGGGTGGGCTCGTACTCCGACGGCACGGTGCTGTTGGTCGTGCCGTTCCAGCAGTAGTCGTTGAAGCAGGTGGTGCAGATGTCCGGCAGGGTGGTGTTGGTGCGGTAGGTCGAGCGCTGCAGGATGGCGCAGGCCACACAAGAGGTCCAGTTCGAGTCGAGGGTCCCGTTGCCGCGGGTGACCACATTGTAGCCGTTGGTGATGACGTTGTCGCGCTCCTCGTCCGAGTAGGTCAGCTTGAAGGTGGAGAAGTTCGACTCGTAGGTGTAGGGCGAGTTGGCCAAGTACACGACGAGCGGCGCAGGACCAGACAGGTTCTTCGGGTCACAGCCGAAGAAGGTCGGGCGCTTGTTCAGGCCCAGGTTGACGAAGGTGTTCACATCCGGGACGGGAGGGAAGACGGTGCCGTTGCCGATACCGGAGCTGTTCAAGCTGCGCTGGTAGGTGGCCACCAGCGAGGTTCCGTTGGGCCAGTAAGAGTCGGTGTCAGCAGAGGAATCAATCGCAAAAATCACATCCACGTGACGGTCGGGCTGGATGAGCGGGTGCAGCGGGATGTTCTCAAGATCCTCACCACCATCGACAACATCCAAGGTGGCAGCGGTGGCATAATCCTCGCTGGCCTCACGGTACCCGTAGAAGGGATTGGGGGAGTACACGGCAATGTCGTCACCCCGCTCACCCAGGTCTTCCAGGATGTCGGTCAAGGCAGTCTTGAAGATCGTGGGGATGTCGGTACTGTTGATCTGCAGCAGGAACTGGTTGAAGAGAGTGGAGGAGGAGCCCATGATGAACCCGGCATTGTCAAAGCCACGCACGCAGGTGCCGTTCTCCGACACGCTGCCGTTCTCGAACCTCGAACCGAGGTACTGCAGCGGCGCGAAGGCATAGACAGACGGATCCCAAGAGCCGAACTCCCACGGGTTGACCTCGTAGACCGTCGCATTGGTCTCAACGATGACCTCGCCGGGGTTGCGGCCATCCATGACGACAATGGGCATGGGGTACTGGCCGTTCTTGAAGTCGTCCATCAGGGAGATGGAGGACCAGGTGTAGTCAGCACCGCCATCATCCTTGGAAGAGTTGACCAGCTGGAAGGAAAGGGCACGGCCCCAGTAATCCGAGAAGGAGGTGTTGAAACCGGCCTCCGACTTCCCGTCCACCTGGTCGGTGATGGTCTTCCAGTACTCGTAGGTGCTCAGGACCTGAATGGTGTCATAGTTCGGGCCCTCGAGCAGAGACTTGGAGAAACCCCAGACGCGGTCGCTGGCCTGCAATTCGCCGATGGTGGAGAAGTTATTGACGAACATCGACCCGACCAGCCAGCTACCACCACTCAGACCAGCCACATAGGTAGCCGACTGCAGCAGACCACCCAGCTGACCGGTGTTGGTGGAGTTCTCCGTGCGGCTGTCGAAGGCCTTCAGGCCACCCGCGCCGTTAGTCAGCGCCCGGTAGCCACCCCCAGAGGCGGCGACGGCAATGTTGGGGATGTTGGAGATGTTGCTCGCGTGGGTGTTGAGATAGGAGGTGACGTCAAAGCCGCTGAGGTTCAACCGCCCCAGGAAGTCCTTCATGGGCTGCAGGGTGACATTGCGGCGCACCTTGAGCCATTCGGTCTCGTTGGTGGAGAGGTTGTCGGCATCACGGATGCTGGGGCGGGTGGACGGGCAGGTCACGTTGTCGGGGGTGTAGCCCTCGGGGGCATTGGGAAGCGCCCGAACAGCCAGCTCGACCGCCGCAGGAGGCAGCGAGGCGGCCTGGACGACGCCAGCCGCTGCCGCGACAGCAAGAGACAGCTTCATGATCGACAGGGGGAGCGCGGACAGGGAGGAACCTGACCAGTGAAGGGGGGAGGAGAGAGGCAGATCAAGTCGCGAGAAAAGAGGGAGGAAGAAGGTGCAAAAGCGAAATGCCCAATTCCCTTATAACTAATCTTCGAGAAGACCAGGCGATCTGCGGACCCCCCGGAAAGCCTTGGGCGATGCAGCTCCACTGGGGCCGAAAGAAATTGAGCTGAAAGATGGGTCTGCATGGCTGCTCACTAATCGGCTAGAAGCCGGCTGCCGGCTGGCAATGCCCAAGGGGTCAGAAACTTGCGCGCAAGAGATTGTGATTGGGACCGGAGTGGCAGTGAGTCGGCCAGCTCCATCGGAACCGCAGGCAGCAGCATTGCTCCGAAGGTATCCCTGGATGGGATATTTATGATTTCGATCATGATGTCACGGACCAGCACCAGCACCAGCACCAGCACCAGCACCTGCTAGCAGTGTGGGCGGATAGGGACGGACATAAGCGAATGAGTGGGAGTGGTAAACGAGTACGAGGACTGAGGAGGATGGATGGAGAACAGGCAAACAGCACTAGAGAGTAGAGACTAGAGAGACTAGGGAGTAGGGAGCCTCAACCCCTGAAAGCAGTGCACAGCAGTGGAGATGATGGGATGGATGGGGGGAGATTGGGTGTTCGTGCGTTGAATCAACAACAAAACAGAAGTGGGAATGAGGAGAATGCCAGGCCCGATCAGGCAACCCGAGCGACTAGCGCTGACTCAGCGGGGTATTTTGGGCGGTGGCTGGTGCGATGGCGGTGCATAAGCATGGCGGTGCATAGCTGACATAAGTCCTAAGTGCTGCTGATGTCAGCCCGATGTCAGCCAAGAGACATAATCCTTTTATGCGGTGCATAGCATAAATGGCGTCACCGGCATCACCAGCGTCACACCGTCACCAGCGTCACCACCATCTCCATGACATCACCACCAGTGCAACCTTTGCCGATCCCAACAATACACAGTACATATAAAGCAGTGAATTGTCCTCAGCCGTGTCTATTCCCTCAATCTATCACTGAGCTACCACCGGACTATCAGCATTCAACCTCACAACCCCAAATCAACCACAATGGACAAACTCTCCGGCCTCGCATCCAAGCTCGGCGGCAGCCACGGCAGCAGCGGCGGCAGCAGCAACAACAACAACCAGGAAGACTACGTCGATAAGGGTACGTGTTCACCCGTGGCCCGTGGGTCCTTGACTTTGCCAATTCCTGCTTCTGCCTTTGACTTGCTTTGCATCTGCAATTCCCTCACTGACAATCAACAACAGGCGTCGACAACATCGAGAGCCGATTCGGCGCCGACCCCCAGAAGCTGCGCTCCACCAACGAGAAGGCCACCGACTTTGCGCGCAACAAGTTCGAGAGCTCCACCGGGTAAGCTTTCTTCCTGCTGCAAGAAGGGTCAAGCTAATCGCGACTAGCCGCAACGTCCCCGACAAGATCTCCAACTAGATGCTCTGCATGATGCCGATGATGTCGATGATGTCGATGATGATAACCTTATGACGACGCGGATTGCGCTTGTATGATACACCTATGCTAGGATAGGGCCTGCCCTACGATAATCGCTCCTTGAATGGACTCCCATAATATGATTTTGGATTGATTGCTTGCCCCTCTCGTAGTCTGTAGGAGTATCTCCTGTTGAGCTGACATCTGTTCGGGGCAGTGTTGAGTTCGTAGTCACTTCGAAACCCCCGAATAAACTGCCCATATCGTACGTTTGAATTCTCATTATTGGCAACAAGGTAGATACGTCAAGTGGAAGAGCTGTCGCGCCAGACATCATACGTCATTGCAGCCCTCCACCTGGCACCGGGGTGCATCGTCACCTCGAGGATCTTCCCCACCCGCACAGCGATGCCATGGCACAGGATCATCCCTGGCTAAGCAACATCGATCGCGCAAAGCTTACAGTCTGAAATGCCCGACCCAGAACTCCCGGGTGGTTCGGCCTTCCTCGGGAATATACCCCCCGTGTGCAGGATATTCCGGCCACCGCAAAGACTAAATCCTGGGTAAAGATATGCCGTGATCCAGCGAATGGTACGAGAGTCTATTGGACGCGGCATCATGGATCAAAGCTTGTCGCACCTAATTCTGCGTGCTGTGTTGGGAGTGTGGCGCCGCATGCAGTGTACGTAGCAGCTATGCAGTTACTTAACCGTGAAGATCCTCTGGCTCGTGCATATCGTACTTGCGCCGCATAGCTCAGGTATCTCGTACCCCTACAAACAAGAGCATCTAAGATACAGTAGTGATGCAGAATAGAACATCCAGTCTCAACATCGAGTCTAAGGCTGATGGTTCAGACCAGCTAAGTCTGCCATTTATGCACGAAATCCCAGAAAAATAATAAAAGGAATATGTATGCACTATCAACATGGTATCCCCAGCTAGCGCAACAACGCAACACGCAACAAGCAACAAACCAAAAGCACCCCCCCCCACCGATCATCAAAAGTCTACATCCGCTGAAACTGGCGCAGCAACCCCTGCAACCCGACCTCCTTCTTCGGGGTCAAATACCGCGTATTCATGCGACACAGCTGCAACCAATTCGCGCTCTGCTCGGGCATTGCCTTGCCCGCCGCCCGATAACTCCGCTCCAGCCGCTCGTAGTACTCCTGGCTCTGGACGTAATCCCGGGCCTCGAAGTACAGCTTGGCCAGCATGTCGAGCACGGACTGGACCTCGACGGCGTCGACGCCCATGCGCGCCTCGCACCACCCCAGATACCGCAGCAGCCAGGGGGTGGCCAGCTCCGTGTGCGAGGGGTGGGCGCCCACGAACGTGCCCACCCCGATCCGGCCCTGCGACGCGTACATCACCCCCATCAGCGCCACGGTCGCCATCGTCTCCGGGTGCTCGGGCCCCAGGTACTCCTCGCTGGCCGCAAGTGCGCGCCGGAAGGTCTCCGACGCCGTCGCCGTGCCGTCGGGCTCGAGCATCTGGCTCGCGGCCAGGAGTCGCACGCTCTTGATGGTCAACGGGTGCGACGCGCCCAGCAGCTGATTCAACTCCTGCGACACCGCCGCAACGGCCTGGCCCATCTGATCGACAGCCGGGTGGAAGCGCATCGTGACCAGCTGCGTGGTGTCGTTGGAGCGCAGCGCGACCAGGTGCTCGGCGGTGTCCAGCACCGCGCCGTAGACGCGGATGTGCGTGGGGCCGAGCACCTGGCGGAGCCGCTCGGTGAGCTTCTCGAGCGCCTGCACGGCCTCGGCGCGCCGCTCCAGCACCCCGTAGGCGACGGCCAGCCGGCGGCGCGTCAGCAGCGTGTCCAGCGCGTCCTCGCCGAGGCTCATCTGCTGGCGCGCCAGCACGTTGGCGCACACCGACTCGGCCTCCTGGCCTTTGCCCTGGTGCGCCAGCACCTCGCCCAGCAGGCTCTCCGCCGTCATGGCCAGTGGGTGTTTGGCGCCGAATACCCGCTGCGCGTTGGTCGACACCCACTGCGCCCATTCGGCGGATTTCGGGTAGTAGGCCGCCTCCAGGTCGATCTCGGCCAGGTGGTACCCGATCTCTAGGGTGCTGGGGTGGTCCGCCCCCAGGTGGCGCAGGTGCTCCTGGAAGATGGCGTACTCGAGCTTGCGGGCCTCGTCCCACTGCCAGCTGTTCTTAAGGGCGGCGGCTTGGAGGGAGCGCGGGTCGGTGTCGACAGCGGTGAAGAAGGCGCCGGTGACGCGTTTGGGGACGGGCGGGGGGCTTTGCGGGGAGGGGTAGGGCATGCTGCTGTTGACGGGGAGGCGGGGCGGGATGGGCGGGGGTGCGGGGTGTGGGGAGGGCGTGGTGGTGCTGGCGGCGGAAGGGATGTACCCCTGCTCGGTGGCCAGGACCTGGTCGGCGATCTGCTTGATGTTGCCCTTGATCATCTTGTACATGGCGCCGCGGGCGCCCACCTTGCACATCTGCGAGTGGTCGGCGTCGAGCTTAAGACGGGTCTCGCGCTGGCCGGGGAGGCCCAGCACGGCGGATTCTTCGTCGACGACGAGCTGGACACATCAGCGCACTTAGTCCCTGGACAGTTTCGATGCAAGTCCGTCGAGAACGAGCAACCAGGTTCCAAGGATACATACATGACTGACAGAGGCAGGCCCCACGCCACCGAGGAGCACCTCCTTCCCCTCCACAAAGCTGATCACCCGGTAGTCCTCGAGTTGGTGGGAGAAGCGGCTCGTCATCTGGCGGGTGAAGAGCGAGTTGTGCTCGAGACTGTCGAGCAGGTCGTTGCTGGCATGGCCCTTGGCGACGAAGCGCGCCACCTTGGCGGCGATCTTGCCGAGCTCGACGCCTTTGGTGCCGCGGTGAGGGCATCCGAAGAAGACCAGGCCGTAGGTGTTGTTGCGGATGGCGTTGTACTTGGGGTCTTCGTGGGCGTTTAAGAGGGCCTGTCAGCAGCAGGAGCAGCAGGAGCAGCCGTAAGCACATTGCACAGCACAAGAACCGGTAAGAACGCCTTCGCAAGGTCTATCACAGTATGGAATATGCACAACGCACCTGTTTGATCACCAACCCTCCCAGACTATGTCCCACGAAGATAATCTTCGGCGGTCGTACATTCTACCCAAGTCAGCACAGCCCTAGTAGTTCCCTTTCCCATTCGACCCAGCCTCAATTCATCCATCCCCTCTCAAAAACAGCATAACCCCCCAACTACAGTCCTAACTGCAGTTCCAACTACACTCCCAACTACACTCCCAACTACCCTCCCAACTACACCCCCAACTACCCTCCCACCAAGCTAAGCGAACATACCATATTCGGATCGCGCTCCAAATCCAACAGATTCAACAACGTATTGGCATGATCCTTCACGCCGGCGGTGGACATGCTCTGCGGACTGGTGATGTTGGAGTTATAGCCGTACACAAACACCCGGGCCTGGGGGATGTCGTGGGGCAGGTAGTCGCGGGGCCAGAAGGTGCCGTTGGCGTGGGTCCATGTCTCGTAGGGGTGGTCGACGCGCCCGCGGGGGTTGAGGCCGTGGACGAAGACGAAGCTGGTCGCTTGGTTAACATGTCACTGTCCTGTCTACCGGGGATGAGTGGTGGGGAGAGGGACGTACTCGATCTTGGGCGGTCCCGTCGGGGTGAAGACCTCCTCGAGGAAGGGGAATTCGTGGTTGTCCATTTCTTGGGCCATGGAACCTTATGATGAGGATGTATTACATCAAGGGTCTGGTCTAGATGGATGACGGAGGGAGCTGGAGAGAAGAGGGGGAATCGAGGAGATGAAGGACACAGCGTGGGTAGACTCAGCCGCAGCGCCGACCAGGGTAGGGCAGGGTACAGTACATGCCAGACATCATGTGAGGGCCAACATAGCCCTGCAACCACTTGAACCACCCCCATCCTATCGGTTGTCTTTGCCTCCAGGCTTCGAGACAATTCATTTCACCCCGTATCCGACAGCACGGCCAGACCCTGCCGCAAAACAAGGCGTGTGGATGTTCCGCGTGCGAGGCTGGACGCACCCCCGCCGGCGTCGCGGATAGGCCAGCGGAATACGAACAGCCATGCCGCTTACTTCTTGGCTCGCCGTGGACCCCTGGCATTCACACATGCAGGACTGCATTAGAAGAGTCGTGGTCTTGTACTGGACTACGGAGTAGTCTGACGATCATTACCAGAATCATCAGCCACAACCATAACCACAACCACAACCATAACCACAACCACAACTACTCCAGCCTTCTTCCCACCCTCACTCTCACCCTCACTCCCCCCTCCCTCCCCTCAAATCTCATCCCCAACTACCAAGCCCCAACCACCCCCGCAACCGGAAGATCAATCCCCGTGGTATACGAACTACAATCACTCAACAGATAGACATAGGCACCGCCCAGCTCGCGCGGACCCGCCAGCCGGGGCATCCCCCCGCAGTTCTCCATCTTCTGGGTCCAGTCCGGCGCGGTCTCGACGTAGGAAGTCAGAGCGGTGCGCACGAACCCGGGGGAGACGCTGTAACGCGGATGCCGTGGGGGCTCCATTCCATCGCGAGGGTGTGGTATATATTGCGCACTGCCCACACACGCATACACATACACACACACATAACACACACACACACACACATCCAAATCAGCTGGGGTGGCTTGGAGATCGGGGTTCAAGGAAACGAAAACTCACCGGCCGCTTTGGTAGCGCCGTAGGGCGCGGACGGGGCAGCCTACACATACATCTTCAGTTAGGGACGGATGCTGACCTGCCTAGGGCAGAGAGTAGCGTACGCGATTCGGTCGGTAAGCGGTCATACTGGCCGTCATGAAGATGGAGCCCTTGATGCCCAGCGCGAGGAACGTGCGGGCCGCGAGCTGGGTGCAGGAGTAGGATCCTAGACGTTGACGCCGAACAGCCGCTCCACCTCGTCCCGGGCGAAGTGCAACGCCGGCTGGTGCTGCGTCAGGCCCGCGTTGGCCACGAGCCCGCCGAGCCGGCCCGTCTCCGCGACGATGCGGTCGAGCGCCGTCGCCACGCTCGGCTCGGAGGTCACGTCCGCCTCCAAGCAGTGGAAGTTCGGGTAGCGCTGCTGCAGCGCCCGCGTCTCCTCGCCGGGGGCCATCCGGTCCAGCGAGTAGACGTGCTGGGCCGGGGCATCGTGCTGACGAACGGTGAGGTGGGCGTGGGCGTGGGCGTGGGTGCGTCTGTCGGTGGGGCCTCGTCGCGAGGAGGGTCGGTGTTGGAGGAGGACGCCATAGTGTTATGACTCTGCGGATCGGTCGGGAGTGGAATGGTAGTGTTGCGGTCGCTGTGCGAGCGAGGAGTGATCAAATTCAAGTTCTGTAGGATAAGGTCAACCCTTAGGACACAGCTGTATCCACTGCTTGCGCTGACCTGGGAACCATCCATAGATATGTCCCAAGACGTGGCGAGACACGCACCAGTGTCGACTTC
Source organism: Aspergillus indologenus CBS 114.80 (assembly GCA_003184685.1). Classification (NCBI taxonomy): domain Eukaryota; kingdom Fungi; phylum Ascomycota; class Eurotiomycetes; order Eurotiales; family Aspergillaceae; genus Aspergillus; species Aspergillus indologenus. The sequence goes on along the minus strand of KZ825472.1, from coordinate 277,760 downwards.
GACTCGAGGCTACTAGTCTAGCATATGATATGCTACGGCCAGATTTGACTTGACGTCACGTCAACTGGGTCCTTGTCCACGTAGCCCTGGCTCACTGCTCGCTGCTCGCTGGGTCGTAGGGCAATCACTTGAATTCCCCGCGATCGGGGATCGACTCCGGGTCCGCCGACGCCTCGGCTCGAGGTCGAACACCCAATCGCCAGCCTTACAATAAACTACGAGTAGTCACCATCGCTACACTCGCTGCAGTGACTATTGACTGAATGCTACCTACTGGTGTTTTCTTTCGTGTGTAACGTACATCCCAGACCCAAAAATATAACCTATAGACTAGAATACTCCATAAGCCATCAGCATGACAACGCGCGACCACATCCAACAAGGGTCTATCCTTTCATACATCGTAACTCATTCTATTATACATTCGATTGTGGGCACACAGTTTCATCCAGAGTCTCACATAACACCTGCAGGGTCAGTGTCCACGCAGATGGTCTCCAAATCTTAATCTAACCCGGGTTTAATCCGTTGACCCGGACCCGGAGGTCTCAAAAATGGGTTCGGAAGGTCAGATCAGCCACAATCAGATATCCCGAACCCACTATCCAATTTCTTGCCCTGGCGTGCTGGGTCTTCTCTGGTATGACGGCGTGTCTGTCGCAAGCCATGTGGGGGAGTGGATAGCCGAGGATCGGCCTTAATGATCAATTAGGGAGATTGCCGAGGTCCAACCCGAGAATTTTATCCCACGGATCCAGCCAGGCTCTCTTTGGCGTACTCCGCCGCGAGGGTCTCCCGAAGCGAATAACTGGGCCAGCACACGAGCCGCTCGAATTTATCGATCAGATCCAGTAGGATGGCTCGTTCATGGGGAGCGTGGACACTCATTCCCGCTACATGAGTCAGTGAGTTGCCCTTCGCACCGGAAGAGGGAGCTTACCCCCAAATAAACATTGAAGCGCCGTGAGTCCACCGGCAAGCTCGTCCTCCGCTACGGTCCGCGCAATGCCGCAAATCGTGTTCACGGCGGTCGTCAGGATTTTCTGTGCCGCCCGGTAGTCCTGGAAGTCACCGGTCGGGGGGCGATGGGAGATAACAAGGATTTTAGCGAGGCTATGGGTCTGCAGAGCAGCTGCGTACGGGGGAGGATGCACCCATATGGGCGGGAAGACATCCGTGTACTGTACAGTGGGAAGGGGGTTAAATTCCGCCGGCAAGTGATCCTGCCACTCCTGCAGCATACAGAGTAACTCGTTACCTCTTTCCAGCCGGCTCGGGATGTCCTTCGACATCGTTTCTTCCTGAGAAGCGTAGTTGATGCATTGGGCAAGCAGATAAGATGCAAAGCAGGCTAGCTCCGGGGCGGTCCGGGAGGAGATGGGCCGCTCGGGTTTCCAGAAACTGAACAAACGCCGCCGTTGGCGCATCGCGACCCAGGCATCTTGTCGCAGCCAAATCCACCAGATCGCTTGGCGCAGGCCACCGCAGTCGCCGTTGTTATTTTGGAATCGTTGTATCCAAAACACCCCCTTCAGATGTCGTTCCCAGTCACTGTTGGATCCATCCACCATTTCATATGTGCTGATCAGCAAGGCAGTCGATATCAGCTCGCGGCTGGACGCGTAGCTCGGGTACTGCATCGCTTTGTTGAGGTAATTCAAAGTTTCATAGTAATACTGAACGGCAAGATGGCGATCCACAGCCGGGAAATCCGCAAAACCTTTTGACGATCCAGGGATAACGAAACCAGCACCCCGCCCTTGGTCTTTTCTCGCATGCCAGATCGACAGGTGGCGGGCCGAAAGGGCTAGAAGGGCTTTCATCACCCCCGTGTTTCTTACGGCAAGCTGAGGTACTATCGCCGCTGTGTGGCGCCCAGGGTCGTAGAAGTCGAACCAGCGGCTCACATTTCGCACAAAGTGGCTAAAGAGCAGGTGCTCCAATTCTGTCAGCTCGATTGGAGCCGGGGTGGACCATGAGGAAGGGTGATCGGGGCGGATGGGCTGCTCGTCGGTGGTTGACGTGGGGAGTCGGTTCTCCAGCTCCGGGTCGCGTCTGAAAGCTGCCGCCTGAAAACTCTCGCACTCCCTCTTGGAGCGTGGGAGAAAGTTGTTCAAGGATACCACTCCGGTGGGATGGTCTCCTGGTCGGTACGAGTCCCCCGGCACAGGAGACAGGACCAGGCTGCGATCCGCATTGACCGCATCGTTGGCCAACAATTCGAACCAGCTGAGAGGGGCTAGTCTTGAGGAGACGGAGGAATCTGTTGCAGGAGACGGTGCTAAATCGTGAGTCGACGGTGGCGAAGTGAGATGGTTACTTTGATGGGACGGATAGGCCGGTGTCAGCGTCTGGCTCGTTGAGACACCTGGCGATGCTGATATGGAGGCGGGACGAGCCAAGGGCCCTGTTTCGGGTGCGGGACGCTGATGCTGACAAGCATCGACCAAGACCTGCAGGGGCTCATGCACTTGACTTCGCACCGGCAGGCGCTCTATTGAGGGCGCTCCATGGATGGCGAGCACAGGAGCGGTGGTTGGTCCCGAGCTGGGAGGTTGAGGATGACTCGTGGTGCCAGTGCCATAGACACAGTCACGCTTGCCTTTGGCACACGGACCGCATTGTGGGCGAGCCTGCGTTCATGTCAGCACAAGCAGACCGCAGATTGGTCGGACGACGAACCTCGTCGCATTTGACATGACGCTTCTTGCAGATCAGACTTTTACCATCAGTACAGTCGGTCGGACAGGCGGAAAGGATTGAGAAACAGTGCTCAGACGGATCGGAAGGATTATTGGGAAGACTGACCATCCAGTGGTGGCCCGCAATCCACGGCCGCGGGATTTTCGCGGCTTCCGAATGCCACGCGAACTCCCTTGCGTAGCATCGGCCATGTTGCCTCACTCACATCATCCGGGAAGCATGAGCGGCAATATGCAGCGTTTGCGCTACCGTATACAAAAATAATAATCAAGGGCAAACAGGGGGTGGAAGCTGGAACAATTTGGGGGTGGGCTGGGGTGACAGATCGCGTCGAGGTTCAACGATTGCCGACTCACGCGGGAGTGGAGCCAGCGAAAAAAAGCCGAACAGAAATCCACCTTTCGTCAGCCAATGCAGTGGTTGAGATTCGGCCAGTGGAAGCCCACGGAAGGGTAAGGGACTGACTCGTATCGAGGCAGGGGTCGACCATGGTCGGGGTGCATGCACGATGTCATGCGGTCGGGGGGGTTTGCTAGTTTAGCTGTGACCGACTGACTAAGTGTTGCTGCAAATAGTTAAGCATAAATTTGAAATGTTTCATATCGCCGACTGTGCGACGCACTGGACAGGGACAATGGGCATTGTTGGACCCGGCGACAATCCGCCGGTCATCGAGGGCGATCACCACCAACCAAAATGACTTGGCGGGGGAAGAATCGAACGCTGCAGATCTTGGCGTCGGCCGAGAAGGGTCGCTATGGCGTCCTGGCGGCCATTGTGTGAGTAATGCGGGATATATGTTCCGGGCAGGAGGCTCACCATGCCAGCTACAATGTTGAGCACATCACGGCGTTTGTGCGGGCGGCCGAGAACCGCAGATCGCCGCTGATCCTGCAGTTGTTTCCTTCATCGCTCGAGCAAACCCCGCCGCTGATCCACGCGGCTGCCGCTGCAGCAAGAAGCGCCTCGGTGCCGGTCTCAGTCCATCTCGACCATGCGCAGGATTCGGAGCAGATCCAATATGTCGCGGACAACCTTCCATTCGATTCCATCATGGTGGACATGAGTCATTACGAGAAGGAAGAGAACCTCGCCAAGACCAGGGCGCTGCGAGAATATTGTCACGGGCGGGGAATCGCGGTCGAGGCCGAGACCGGGTACATCGAAGGAGGAGAGGACGGGATTGTGGGAACGGGCGACCTAGAGGGTACCTTCTCAGGCGCAGGTGTCAGTCCATGCTAATGCAGCTGTAGGAATTCTCACCACCTCAGAAGATGTGGAACAGTTCCTCGACGCTGGCGTTGATCTTCTGGCTCCCAGCGTGGGAAACCTGCATGGGGATTATGGGCCAAGGGGGCCACAGTTGGACATGAATCAATCGGTCGCTGAGAGGGAGGCTTGGGTGTTCCGGACTGACTCGTGTAGGCTCCATCAGGTTGGTCGAGCGTTGAACGGACGGGCGCGACTCGTCTTGCACGGAACGAACGACTTCCCTCCGGAGCTGTGTCGAGCCTGCGTCGCGGTGGGAGTCACTAAGTTCAATGTCAACAAGCTGGTGCTGGATCCCTGGCATGAGCATCTTCGGAGGAATGTGAACAAACCGTTGACGCAGTTGATGGGGGAAGGGATTGAGGTGTTGACGAGGGAGATGGAGAAGTGGATGGATGTGGTGGGAAGCAGCGGCATGGCTGACACGGCAGGCGCGCCCGCGACGCCTTAGGCAGATACGAGGGAATTGCTGGCGCAGTGATTCACTCTTGAATTGGGATTTAGTACCAGAACTAAACTATTTACATCTGTAATCCCACCTATTTACAACTTGATTCACCCCAAGTTTAGTCACCTACACAACAGGCCAACCACTCGAAAAGTCGATGGTGTTCCAGCCAAACAGCTTCTGGTCATCGGCGTAACCAACGGTAGTATCGACATAGTGGTAGTAGAGGACAGGGCCGTAGGTCGGGTCATCGTACACACCCCTATTCCAGTTAGCAATTTACATCATGTCCGGCCGGAGAGGAGTCTTACTGTCCACCCGGTCCATAGACGGTGCCGTGGCTGGCGAGCACAATCGTGCCACCACTTTCCGTGCAAGCATTGCCATTCTTGTCCACCTGCGCGGGTCAGCCTCGCCTCAACGTGGTTTCCGTCGAAAACTTACAAATCCGCCGGTTGCGCTGGTGGAGCGACAGACCATGATCTTGTACTCCTCGCCCTGAGCCGGGAGGGAGGTGTCGTAGCCACAGCAGGTGCCCGACGAGAAGAAGAGGTAGTAGTAGCTGCCGTACTTGAAGAGATAGGAGCCCTCTTCCGAGTGGGTGCCCGTCGCGTTGTAGGCGATGTTGTAGGAGGCCGAGCCGGCCGTCTTGAGGGGGGAGGCCATCTTAACCTGGTAGAGGTCGCCCCAGAAGGAGCCGAACTGGAGGTAGTATGAGCTCCCGTCCACGAGGAGGTTGCCGTCGATGGCGTTGTATTTCTTGGAGGAGGAGGAGGCGACGCCCACGGAGCCGTGGTCGGTCCAGGTGTTCAGCTCCATGGTGGTGGACGAGGCCACTCCAATGGCGGAGTCCTGGGAGCCGAAGGTCGAGACGGAGTAGAGGCAGTAGTAGGTTCCATCGACGTAGCTAAGATCGGGGGCCTGCGCTGGTTAGCATGGTGGAGTGCACAGTGTGCAGTGAGCAGTGAGCAGTGTGTAGTGTGCAGTGAGCAATGAACAGTAAGCAGTGATCAGGGAGCAGTGATGTGGTCTACAGCCATGCAGTGTGCATTCCTGCAGCCATACACCAATGCAGTAATACGAAGAGGCGACATACCCAGAGGTCAGTGTTACCGGACAGGTCGATCGTGGAACCAGCGGGCACCACCGATCCAATGGCGGTCCAGGGACCGTTGATGGAGGAGGCGGAGGCATAAGAGATCTCGTTACCGGTAGAGAAACGGAAGTATTTGCCGTCCGACTCGCGGACGATCAAGGCAGGGTCATGGACGTTGCAGGAGCCGGAGCAGGAGCCGGGATTGGCGTAGCCATGAGCCAGGCCTGCCAGGAGCGGCACCGACAGGGCAGTGAGGAGGGAGTACATGGTGATTGCGAGTTTGAGGTGTGACGATCGTTTCTTGCTTTGTTTCGGCCATCTTGGAGGTTATATAGGCTGTCCATTGTTGGGTGTTTAGGGGTTGTCGTGCCGCCGGATCAGTGCGGCGTGTGTCGACAGGTGCGACAGGTGCGACAGGTGCGACAGTTGAGACGGTTGGAGATACGGAGCTGGCTCCGTGATACTTTGGAGGTTTCAAAAGGCGTAGTAGAAATAGCAAAATCCCGGAGGGGGATGCTGCAGGTGACGGCAAGTGATGAGGGACTAGTGCATGCCGGCACTCTTAGTGTGTGGGGTAATCCGTATGCACTGCACTTCCATGTCTGCAGAAGTCTGCAGAAGTCGGTGTTTTTTCCTGAACTGTGACATGAGACTTGAAGGTATCTACATCCACACTACTTCCCATTCCTACAATACTACAAAGACAGCTCCATGCCTCAATTCTTCAACATCTCTACAAATTGCTCGTATCGACGGTTGGAGAGGCCCGTGAACCGGCATTTTATCCATTTTCGGAAGCATCCGTGCAGAGTCGAGTCAGTACACTTCACGGATGAAACACGTGGACCGACTATTGTGCTGTCAAACTCACCGTGTGTTCCATCTTTAAATAGTTGCAGTGGATGATAGCTCTGAGATCAAGCTTGCCAAAGATTGGCAGGACCGCAGCACACAAGATCAAGCATGCAACTAATTCCGAGAATGATTGGCACAACTGGGAGCTGGTGGTACAGACGGTCTTATCGATACAGTTAAGACCTTACGAAAATCTGTTCTATACCTGGTAGCTTACACATTGAACCCAAACAGTAGTGGAAATGAAGGGGTCTAGCGGCAGCGTACCTGTCGGATGAATGGAGGTGGCATCCAGAATGTGTTACTAGGTAGTGAGGTATGAAACAGGAGTAGGCGCCACAAGCGCAGACGGCAGGTCTTACAGCCATATGCATTCGCTGTCCGAGCACACCATCTCGGTCTCTGTACATTGCCAGCCTTGGCTGTCATCCTGCAGAACTGTGCATGCGCACGTGCCTCGAGCCCGCAACAGGCGCATGTCCGATGATCTCATCGGCTTGTACAGTATCCGTACTTCGCGGAGTTTCCGAGATCGACATCTCGGATGATGGTGACTGGTCATCCCACCGGGACAAGCATTGGGCAAAAGAGAGTTCAAGATTGAGTTCCACCAGTTGTCGGCGTACAGAGTGGAATGTGGGGTGCAGCAGGGTGGCTGATGTTGAGTGTGTAGCTGCAGCTCCGGCGGAGTGCTGACTTCAAGGATCCGGAGCAATGGCATAGATATACCTCGGGTATATTGATTCCATGAATCATTTCAGATTTGAATCTGTAGGACTCCTCTTAGACCGGATGACAAGCCACCCGAGATAGTTTTCTCGTGCCCGGGGAAGACAAAGCTTGGCCCCGGTTGTGAACTTAGCTGGCGAGCATTTTCTATTCGACATGCATTTCTAGAATAACGAACAAACTGACAATGTTGTCTAGAGTACGAAACGAAGAAATGAGAACGACTAGGCCTATGGGATTGGATATATCTAAGTAAGCTAGGACATCTTATTATAGAAGCTAGATAAACCGGGGGGGCCAACTTCCCCCCCTCTGATTTACTACTTTCAACTATGTCTTCTACTATCTCTGTTTGACAAAAGATACTTTCAAAAATGAGCTATTCGATTATGGACACTTTATACACTGCTAGTATCTCAAGGCTTAGATATACTGGGGGATCCCCCCAGACCCCCCTCCTTTTACCTAGTTCCACCTGATCTTGACACTGTTGCTACTAATTCAAAACAACGTTGATCATATGGGGGGAGACCCCCCAACCCCCTTCTTCGCCTATCATACTCTTGTACACAACTCACATTGGGTCCTCGTTGGAATCAAGAGATAATGGGGAGACCTCCAGACCCCCCTCCTTTTATCTACTTCCACCTAAACTTTACACTGTTGCTACAGCCTATAAACAACGTTGATCATATGGGGGGAGCCGCCCCCCCCCCCCCCCAAACCCCCTTCTTCGCATATCATACCCCTGTAACCAACTCACATCCTTACACATCATAAAATTGAGGAATACTGGGGGAACCTCCAGACCCCGTCGATTCGTATAATAGTTATAATACCTTACAAAAGATCCGCCATAACCCTCGTCAACGCCTCGTCCTCAGCAGCCAACTCCCCGCCCAACCCCTCGGCCAACACCGCCACGCCCTCCCCGCCCGCTTGCACCCGGGGATCAAAGTACAGCCCGCCCGCCATCTCGAAGAAAGTCGTCAGATCCTCGCACCCGTTATCCACAGCCACGGCAGGCGCGGGACCCGTCGCCGTCGACGCCAAAGACCACACTCCATTCGACGAGCTCTGCGTGGGTGGAGGGTGTGGGTGCGTTCGCGTCTGACCCTCTGGTCCGGTTCGGATCGAGGGGACATGGGTGTGAGTGTATCCCTGTGCGGATTCCCCGGGCATCTCTCGGGGAATTCCACCCTTCGGGGACTGGTGAAGCTTCGCCTCCTTCCCCAGGTTCAAGCGGATAACCTTCAAGCTGCGGATGATCTTCTGGAGGCGGCGCGAGGTGCGTGCTCTTGTGGATGACCGGCGCACCATCTCCACTGCTTTGTAGAATTCCGGGCGACATACCTGGGAGAACCGGGCGGGGCCGTGCAGCACAGCCAGAAACAGCGCGGCCAGGGCCGAGATGAGGAAGTAGTTGAACGGCTCGGGGCGCTGGTAGTAGATCTCGGACACGCGACTGAAGTAGTCCAGCATGTGGACGGTGCTCTTGGCGGTCTCGACGGCGATGGAGGCGCCCGCGACGCTGTCCTCGATGCTCTCGCCGCTCAGCAGGTACTGGCGGTAGACGAGGATGCGCAGCTGGTTGGCCTGCAGCGCCAGCAGGACCTGCAGGGTCATCATGCTGTCCGCGTGGGTCGGCGAGTCGCCGCGCGCCGTGGCGCGGTGGGCCGGGTCGAAGCGCAGCTCCGGCGGGATGGACTGGATCCACTGCTGGACCTGGAAGTCGAGGTAGGCGCAGTAGTCGGTGGTGGCGGCGCGGGGCCGCGTGCGCCAGCCCACGACTAGCCCCCAGATCTTGGAGCTCAGGCGCGCGTAGGAGATCATGCACGTCAGGTACGGGGTGGTCGTGCCGGGCTCGGGCAGGTTGGTGTCCATGTCGGCGTCCTGGATGGCGAAGGGGAGCCCCGTGCCAAACGACCACTTGCGGTCTAGCACGTAGATGCACCAGAACAGACGGCTGGCCCAGGTGCGGTGCAGCTCTCCAGGAAACACACCCCCGGTCTTCTGCCAGGTCTCCTGGCAGTGCAGACCCAGCTGCATGGAGCCGCGCACAGCGAGTCCGATGGTGCGCCAGGCGATGACCTCGTCGTCGCGGTAGGAGTGGAAGATTGACTGCCCAGGCAGTATCAGCGTACCTTTCTAGCATCCTCCAGGAACATCAAATCACTCACGAGTAAAGCCAAAATCAACAACTCCTTCATATCGACCTCCGGCACCTTCATACGCATCGCGAACTGATCCTCCACGCGATCTGCCAAAAGGGCCGCGCGCTCACTCCTTCCATGCGACTCCGCCAACAGCGCGGTGGCCAGAAGAATCTTCAACACCTCCGCATCGCGCGCAAAGAACCAATCATCCTCCGCACCGCCTCCGACCCCCACAGCCGGCGATTTCGACAGATCGTCGCGAAAGTAATCCACCACATACGCGCGCACGCTGTCCAGATCGACGCACGGGTAGATCAGCCCGACCGTATGCTCGTAGACCGTCACCAGGCGCAACGCCTCGGCCAACCCCAGACACCGGAGCGGATCGCCCTCGCCGTCGGCAACGGGGATGGGACTCGGCGCGGCGGTGGATTCCAGGTCCTCATCTTCTTCATACTCCTCCTCCTCAGTCGCCCCCGCATGCGACTGCTTTCTGTCTGCAATCCCAAACTCCGCGCTCGTGGGACCAATATACGTCGGCGATTTGGGCCGGTTCATGATGCGATGGAGGCCCGCGCTGGCCGAGGTGGAGGAGACGGTCGAGACGGCGGTGGGGATGTGGTTGGCGGGGGTTGTTACGGCGGCGGCAGCACCACCACCACCACCACCACCACCAACAGCAATGCCCCCCATCCCTATCCCTGGGGAGTTTCCCTCCAAAACCCTCAACCTCCCCACCAAAGCCCGCATCTCCCGCTGCAGCGCCTCAATCTGCGCATCCACCGAGCGCAACCGCGTCGACAAGACCCTACCGCAGTCAGCATCAGCAACCCACTACCACCACCCCAGCCACCGTATACTGTAGTTAAACAACCATCGACTATAGATAGAGGATCAACCCACCGATCCATAACGCCATCCTCCTCCCTGGGCCGTGGGGTATTCGGCAACAAAGTATACACCCCCGTCCCAGACCCAACAGAATGTATCGACTGCGCCGCGTGCAGGGACGGCACGGCATGCACGGCGTGCACGCTCGGCGCGTAGACGCAGCGCACCTGGTCGCGTGTGCAGCGCGAGCAGACAGTCTCACCGCTGCATTTGAGTTTGCGGCGTTTGCATTCGTTGCTGTCCCTTATTAGCCGTGGCTATAGCATGATGTGATTTGCGTGTAGTGGTTATGATGGCGTGGTGAAGCAGTGGTGAAGGGGGTGGTTTGTATATATATGTATGTATGTGTGTATGTGTGTGTGAGGGTAGAGGGGGTGTAGAGGGGGCAGCAAGTATACGCATGTTAGTGTAGCGTAGAGTCCATGCTCCCCGACCCCTTCCTTGCTCAAAGTCAAAGGGAAAATGAACAGGAAAATACAAGAAGAAGAGGAGGGAAGGACTACCTACCAAGCAACCGACGTATATTTAGCCCGCTTCTTGCTCCGAGGGGGTTCCGGGGACTGCTGCTCGTCTTTCTCTGCTCCTCCCCCTCCCCCTCGGTCTAGCTCTCGCTTAGCATGCTGGTGCTGGTGCTGGTGCTGGTGCTGCTCGGTATCCATCGGATGGATCACCTTTTCCCAGAAGTGTTTATCTCGGTATCATGTATAGCGACAATCATACAACCCCAAAAGTCATGACACGATACCGAGTTCCGAATCGTGTGCCGCAGGGTGTTGCACGCAATCTAGATGAGAAAGTCCAGCGGTAGGGGGAGGAAGAAAAGTTCGGAAAGCGATCGGGGACGCGGGCGACGGGACCGCGGAATGGGAATTTTGCCTGCCTCCCCGTCGTTCCGAGCAAATCCGAGGCTGGCGGTGCAGGTGCATTCTTTTCTCGACGCTGCAACTATCGACGATCAATTTAAGTCGTCATTCACAATCATCCAGACTGTAGGCAGCAATCTTAGATCAGCCCTGCATGCCCCCATGCCCCGCCTTTCTTTAATCAAAGCTACTAGGCTACCAGGGAACTCACGGAAACGTGCCGATAAAACCACTCATTTGAATACACAACGTCAATATATATACAGTACAGTTCGTATCATAAATCATGCATCCCATGCACCCCACCCTAAATGTGAGCCTTGCGGCAGCATTCCTTATCCACAATTCGCGACGAGACATTGCGGTCCGAAGGCACGTCCAACGAGGGGTTGGCTGTGAAAAAGTCCGCAGGGCGGATCATAAGCTGGAAGATCTCGACCGGCCTGTCGCTCGTTAGTATCCACTTATCCTCCAAATCAGAAGATTGAACTTACATCACAGGCCAATCCTCAACACGCGGGTTGTGGGTAATGCCAAACGTGCTCCAGACCACCACATCGGTGTCCTTGACCGAGTCGCCCCGCTTGACCGCGTCCGAAACACCCTCGATTTCCTCTTGACTCTGCAGGGTGTACCGGCCTCCAGCGTACAGCTCTCCATCGCGGTACTTGGTGATCCAGACATGGTGCTGGGCGAATTGCGCCCGCCGAGCCTGGATCGAGTTCGGGTCGGCCAACAGCCGCTGCGTCGCCAGAGGGATGAACTTGTAGCCAACCGGCTTCTGGCTGATGGGGTTGATCTTGTGAGGGTTAACCATCTTGATCGTGCGGTTCAGGTCCGGGGCTGCGTCCAGCCAGCCCGCCCGTTCCACCGTCTCGTTGGTGACCTTGTAGTAGTTGCCCATGGGGTTGGTGGCTTCGTTCATCGGCACCGGGTGCGACTCCTCGACCTGCACCGAGTTGTTGTTTCCGTCAATGGCCGGGTCGATGCGGACACAGAAGATGTGCTGGTGGTTCTGCGCCAACACACCCCCGCTGACCACGTTGCCGTAGTCGCTCGTCTTGCCAGCATCGATGTTCACCACATTCAGGATACCCGTTGCGCGCGACTCGACGGTGATGCCGCCGGACTGGTCGAACTTGTAGGCGAAGATGTACTCGTAGTTGGCCAGCGTGATGATGAACTGCACCACCAGCTCGCGGTGACGGGTGACCACCGCGCGACCCGTGCGCCAATTAGAGTGCTTCCAGCTGATGCCATTGTCCTGCTCGTGCAAGCAAATCGCATTAGGCAGTTTCTGCGCCTTACCATCCGCACCAGTCATGACCGCATCAAAGTACTTGATCACACCTAGACAGTCGCAGCCAATGGAGAGGTTGTTGGCCATGTTGCCACCACCACCATCGCCGAAGTCGAAGGCCTGTTTGCGGTGAAAGGGAGGTCTGGGGTCGGCATACGGCACAGTCTATCGCAGTCAGCACTCGGAAAGTCTCCACCATCCAGCCAATCGACTCACCATCTCACTGATACTCAGACGGTGCATAACACTGCGACCATCATACCACACATCGTGGATGGTGGCACCCTCGCGAGGGTTGAAGGCGACGCGGAACCGCCACTTCTGCCATTCGACCAGCGACTCGTTGGTGATCTTGAAGGAGGGGCCCTCCGGCTGCACCACATTCAGCGGTTTGAGGTCCTTGCGCATCCCGCCCGGGACCAGCTCTGGCACGTAGTCGGAATCCTTGCAGTGGCCGATGATGTCACGCTTGAAAGTCTGTTGGGTGAGGCCGTCGCCCTTGCCACCAGTGGCCGGACGGTCGACCCGGATGATCTCCTGGGTCAGCGCATCCATCACCGGGATCAAAGGCAGCGGGTAGGAGTAGAAATTGGCATCGGGGTTGTTGGTGCTCTTGTTGGTCGCAAAGCACAACCCCTGGAAGTAGCGGCGTGGCTCGTCGGTGTAGTCCAATCCACCATAGGGCCAGGGCTCGATGGTCACCTCGAAGCCAGCAGGCAGATCGAAGTCCTCGAGGGCTTTCTGGAAGAGAGGGGAGGCAAAACAACGCTCGACAAGGGTATCAAATTCGCTCCTGGCAACAAAAGGCGGTTAGCATGGCTCACCAGCAGGACGACAGAAAACAGTCCTACAAAGTCAACGAGGCATGGTGCTTCTTGCCCACGATCTTGTGCTTGATTCGCTGACGCGCGCCAACGTCCACGACCGACTCGTTGAAGGAAGGAATATGATCGGAACCGATGACATCGTACTGACACAAGGCCAGACGAGCTGGACGAGGAGAGGTCGGGCTCAGGCGACCGGAGTGTTCGAGGGCGAGGAACTCCAGGAGCTCAGTCTTGGGGGGTTCCGATAAGTAGATCTCTCGGAAATCAATGACTGTGTTGGGGTGTTGGGCAAGAATGACATCGCGGGCGATGTTGGTCTCCTCCTCGGAGAGGATGGCTAACGGATGGGGAGTGAAGACCATGGTGTGAGATCTGTGTTGTGTGATGATGAAGAAGACAGAAGAAAGTGAGTGAGAAGAGGAAGAGAAAAGGAAGCTCGAGACAGCAGAGAATGCGGGGGAAGCTGGAGGGATTTATGAATTGTAGAAGTACATTCTGTCGGCGCATCTCCTTCCCAGTTCGGAACCAGCTGTGAGACCCTCACTGCACTCCACTGTCCTACACTGCACTTCAATACATCGGAACCTCGGAAATGGCGGAATCACAGCCAATAGTCCGCGGAACCGATAACTACTGACTGGTCCGTTGTCGCCTGGCACAGGCGATAAGCGAACAACTTGTCGACGATAAGATATGCAATGCACCGCGCAACTTTGTCCCCTTCCGGTAAAGTGGCAAGTGGCGCGCAGTGCGATAAGTTCTTCCCCCCCCCCTCCCTTACCGATTATCCCCTCGAAATTGGTCAATTCGTCAGACAAATGGATTGATTAGTGTGCGGTAGGTATCAAATTATATTATCGTAAGATGTACATGTGCAGTGCTGAGGTATCAGTTCATATTTACATTCGTCAAAGCCGTGAGAAACCCCATCCCCGCAAAGTCCCAACGCCGTTGCCTCCCTGATAAGACTCTCCCCGCCGTTCAAAACTTGCGCGTCGTGCTTGGCTTCACCCACAGTGGCTTCTCGCACTGATGGGTATTGCGCCAGTGCTGGATTTTCTCCAGGTCCCATCCCGAGGACAGCCGGGTGTTGGCGTCCCCCAACAACTTCTTCGCCCCCAGTCGCACAGTCCGCACGAAGACGCAGTGTCCGGTCGAGTCATACGTGAAGCTGAGACACTCGGGGTGGTCGTGGCACGCAGCGCGACACGCATCGAAGGAGGCATGGCCGGGGGACTCGGGAGGCTCCTGCCAGCCGCCCCAGTCCCCGTTATCCCAGTCGAGACGTTCATCGAAGGTACCCAGTTTTAGGTATTCGAGCAAGTCGGCATACAGAAGAGGTTCCTACCAGACAAATATCAGTCAAGATCTCAAGCAAAGCGGAGGTGCAATACGTACACTGCGATCGCGTTGGTTTTCAAAGTGCATCAACCCAGCCATGTCCGAAATCAGCGTCTTATGCATGCTGATAACGGGCTGGCACCAGTGCACATCATCGAACGGGATGCCATGCAATGGATGGGGGTTGAACATGGGCCAGAAGCCCGAGAGCTCGACACCCTTCTCGTGCAGGGCCCAGCCGAGGATCGAATCCCCACAACAGTCCGCCTTAACCAGATCTTCGTATTGCTCGCTGAGGGGTGGCTGTGTATATTCTCCGTGTGCGCCAGTTTCTCGTGCCACCAATTTCTTCACCGCCGCGGTGGAAAGAACGAAGCCGGATCCGCCGTAGGCGAAGTAGGAGATTTCGTCGTGGTCCAGTGGTCGGCCCGGGGACGGGGATCCCATGTACAACGGAACGGAGGGGTTGAACTGGTCGAGCAGACGGAACATGTTGTCCCAGACGACATAGGTGTCGGATTCGATGAAGACAAACCAGTCGGCGGTCGGGTTGATCTCATGCGCTCGCTCCACCATGGGCAGGAACTTGAACCGGTCGAGTCGCCACCCCTGGGGACCAGCCACCGACTTCAGTCTGCCATTCTGCAGTGTATCGTATGCCTCAAAATCGGACACGTTCGCTCGGAAGGAATCGGGTAACGTGGCCAACACGTCGTGTACATGGTGGCCTTGCAGCTCCGACTCCCGGTCGGAAACCACAATCAGGTTGGAAATGCACCGCGTGACGGTCGACAAATGAGCGTTGACGCGGTCCTGCGGCTCCGAAGCGCCGATCTTCAGGACCACCTGGATGCGCGGGAGCAGATAGGTCGGGAACGAATCGCAGATGTGGTCATCGTCGACTTTGTAGTTTTGTGTGCGCGAGAAGCGTGTCGTAGTCTCCCAGTCCCAGTATCCGGGCTCTTTATGATGGCGATCCAGGCGATAGAGCGATCTCGGGTCGAAGGGACCGTTTCCCAGCTCGACTTTGAAAATGGAGGCGCCGATGACGAAGAGGAGGATCAGAGCGAGGAGGTTGGCGGGTTTGCGGGCAAACATGGTCGGGTAAGGGCGCCGTCGATGGCCGGTTTCTCGCCCCATGGCGAGATTTGTGTTTATGTTCCGGGACGAGCGCGGGGGAGAGGTGCTTGATTAGATATTCGGACTCGCTAATAATGCTGGAAGATGTCAGGAAGACATGGCAGTGCAAGAAGTCAAGGCAGAGTGAAAGCGACGATCAAGTGGAGACGGGATGCGGCGTTGAAAAATGACGACAGTCGGAAAAGAAAGGCGGGCCAGTCGGTCCCCAAGCGAACGGAAAGTGATAGGCAGGCAAGCGATGGGCGGGCGATGGGAGAGAGTTTATGTTCTCTCTCCAACGCGGCCCAGAGGCGGCGTTGATAGTGGAGAGGGGGAGGACCCTGGGTCAGTTGGTCCCAGCCGGTAATGAAGGTTAATATCAAGTTATCAACAAAGCGATCCACCCGGGCTGAAGCCCGGCAAACCGCGTGGCAAACCAGAGTTGCTGATCTGCTGCCATTTCCACGCTATATTTAGCTGACTAGGCATATCAGGGAGGTATTCTTGCTTGCTTGTGTCTGATGACTAACCTCCCAGATATGAGTAACTAGGTAGTGCAGGGGGGATAGCTAGAGGAGGATGCGTTGGTGGATGGTGGATAGTGGAGAGTGGCTGATGACGATGAAAAACAACAGCCGAGAGTGTAAAATGGAAGACGGCAGAAACCCACCGCCAGGCCAAGGTCGATCGGTGCAGAGCCAAGCAAATGCACTGATTGGTTGACTACTCTTACTAGGGAGCATCCACTGGATGAGCCACTTTTCTGTTGGCAGCCAATCTCTGGCGGTCTGCAATCTGAAGGTGAGATTGCGACAATCACAAATGACGAATCCCGGGCTTGTCGCTTCCATGGTTCGAACCCAGTCAAGGGAAACCAGCACCATCGCATTGTATCGTCATTGTTATCGTCCGCTTAGAACTGATTCTATGGCAGTTCCCAACTGCCACCGTGGACCCCGCACCTGGAGGGCTTCCGTTTACCCTGACTGACGCATTGGCGTTCAACATTCGCAATAATCAACCACCCTGCGGAAAGGGGGGTCATGGCACGCAAATTGAGGCGATAAGATTACAGGGGAGCCCGACGCGATCTGGATCCGCATCGAACAATCCCTGCCTGCTGTCACTTCCACTTCTGGGCCTCGTCTCCGAGCGAGCGAGCCTAATTAATTTATTCTTAGATCACTGCAGCTTCCGTTTCCCTCAGGTCCAGTTCCGCCTGTCTCTCCCTACAACGGGACCACCCCTCCCCCCTCCCCTTCCCTCCCCTTCCCACCGACCTGATGCGTTGCAGAAAGGTGGGGATTGAAACAGTCCCTGTCTGAAGCAACGAGCATCGCACGGAGAGAAGGGAAAATGTGGGATACAAGTTAGAGATCTGACATGCACTTGTACTCAAGTAGAAATATATATGAATAGTGCCCGCCGGAGGCAACAAAAAATTACCCATTACCCCTTTTCATCACGCCGACGGTCTCCATGTCCGGAGCATCTAGCGTATTGCTGCATCCAATCCGCAACGGCTGTGATACAGTGGTGCATCACCCTCTTCACCCGAGCGGTGGTCTACTGTTCCTTTCGTGACCAGAAGTAATCTCTACACAATTCAGGACGGGTGCAGATTTCATCGGAATGAATTTGGCTTTACGAAACATAAAGGCCAAAGTGTTTTGGAAGCCACCGCCCTACAGTCTCTCGTCAGTAACTGCGTTTGTTGAATTAGAAGCGCAAAATGTGCATGCCTTCTGACCATGATGTTCTCGAATGCCCTGTCCGATGGATTTTATCAATTACATCGTGGATATGGGTGGTGTGCCAGGTGGAATTGCGCGAGCCATACAAAGCCATTGGACGGTCGCATTTTAACTGCTGGCGCATAAAAGCCTCCGCCTGAATCCTAGCAGACGCTGGTAAGCACTAAATGTAGGATGTGCGCAGGAAGTCCGCGCCGCCTGCACCGATAGTCGGGTAGTACCCAAGTTGGGTCCAATGAAATCAACATTCGACCCAGTCAGCGCACGCTGGCCACAGTGTAGCAAACACTGACAACCACCCAAATGCACCGGTCGTACGAGTAGCAGGAACGTTTGGTAGGCCCTCCAGGCCTCACTGGCTTTCGGGTAGTGGCCGGAAATTCTCATTGCGCGACTAGACAAAACCGCACCGCACTAAAGAGCAGAACACCGCGACCCCGCCATCAACCCTTTTCCAGTAAGCGCCTGGTCGGATTAACGTTGGACTGGCTCCGCAACGCAGTAGAATAAACGCGGACTCGAATCCGCGCACTCCTTCGACACCCCGACGAGCTGAAGTCAGTGATCGGGGGACGATTTGGATCCCGTGTATCCTTGGATCGCAAAATCGCCAAGGCTGATATTCTGTTGTTCTTCCCCTCAGAATACCGGCGACGTCAAAGTGGAAGAAGTATGAAAGGGTGGAATGCTGCAATTATGCAGAGTCAACGACGGATTCTTAAAAGTATTCAATTACTGACAGCTAGGGGGCAGAATTGGCCCCCAACATGCCAGCCATCAACTGGGCCCACCCGCCTTCCTGTGCTATGCTGCTCAAGGAGTATGGTCGTGAGCTGTTGTGAAAAAATCTCCACATCCTGAGTTGGGCGATAGCGAGTCGCTAGATCTGCCTTAGCTTCGAATCAATTTCGCCACCAACCACTCCGAACTGAGAGGAAGGATGTGCCTTGGTCTTTCAGCAAGATAGCAGCTAAGAGAGCTAGCTGTGAGCGGGAGTGAGCGCAAGGAATCGATCATGCGTCGCTAAGCACTCGGTCGGCGTCGCTAGTGTTAGCCGCAGCTCGGTTCCGGATGGTTCATAGACCAAAGCCCGTTTTTAGCTTCATACAATCGAACTAGTTCAGTTGTCCATCCCATCGATGGTGGTTTGATTGTCATTGCGGATAGAATTCTTGCTCCTGACGCTGCTGAACGGCGTTCCAGAGATCCCGAGCCATCGTGTCTGCTGGCCGGTAAATGAAACAGAAGCCTTCCAGCAAAGCCAATGCGGCATCCCAGTTGTACACGGCCAGTTGGCCGGCGGTGATGGAGAGGTAGGTCTTGAACCATGCGGATGTTTGGTGGCCCACGGAGGAGAGGCCTCCCACGAATAGAATCCAAAACAAGAGATCCGGAGCCGTTCTCTGCAGGAGGTGGAGTGTTGTATACAGACTGTGCTGCAGCTCTTCGGACACAAACTTCATGCATGGCAAACCCTGAAAAGTCCAAAGTCGCAGCGCAAGGTAGATCCGCATCGCAATGCGCAGCGTATCCTGAAAGTCCGACGGGGTGAGGACGTAGGTCGTGGCGAGAAGCTCGTATGCGGTCAGGAGGGCGAAGTTGTTCTCCGATGATTTCGACAAGGATGACTGCGCGTAGTTGTAGTGCACCATCAAGTGTTGAAAATGTTGGAGGAGAAGCTTGAGGCTGGGGTCCAGTCCCGCGGACCAGGACGAGGCGAAGAAGCGGTTACCAAAGTATGATTGGCCTCGAGTATCCTCTTCGGACTTGACGGTGAAAACCTCTTGGAGGACTCTCTGCTTCCATTCTTCGGACATGGGGAAGGCTGGTTCCGAGCCGGTGAGAAGTCCATACACATGTACCGCACTTGAGTCGGGTAAAGTCAGCAATACGGTCAGGTTCCACAACAGAAAGCCTTACGAATAGAAAAGCGAGACCATTGCATGGTCCAGGCTCTCAATACCACCAAGTAGCTCGACCAGTCTCTTGAGCCCTTGCACATGAGCATCTGCAGCCTGTCGATTCCCGTCGGCCGCCTAGATAATCGACAATCAGCAGCGTTCCAAACCAGAGCCATCAAGACTGACCTCAACACATATTAATGGGGCCACGACGAACGCGGTGGTCTCCAGAGCAGCGGTTTCGGACTCGTTCAGGATCTGGCGCACAAACTCATATGCTTTGACGCGAAAGAGAAGGGCGTGCTGGGCGGACTGCTGGGCGGCTACTGAGACGCCGCCTGCAATCGTCTCCGAGGCGGACTTATGGATGGCACTGGTGGTGAGAAGGATGAACAGGAATGCGGGCTGATTCATGGCCTGTTGCCACCACCACAAGCACAACTCCTCGGAGCCAAAGGGAAAACATGTGCGCGCACACGAAGTGGAGACTTGCGGGAGTTAGGAAACCTCCATTCTATATGGTGCGTGAGCAGGAGACTCACAGTGGTGGAAGTACGGTTGCAGACTGTCGCGCAAGGAGACGGGGAGCGACAGAATGGCATCCAGACTCCTTCCTTGCAGGGTTGGTTTCAGAAAGGTATCGTACGGCAGACGAAGAGAAAGCAGAGCCTTGTCATCCGAGGCGGGAGTGGAGGAGTCGCTCGAGTCGGAGGTGGCGGGCGATATCGGTCGGCCTGACTGGAAGCGCGGCAGGGTGACTTTCAACTTCTGCATGGATTCCTCGGATGGGGACTGATCCTCCTCGTTCTTGATGAAGACGGGTTGCTCCTGACCCTGGGGGAGAAGTTGCGGTTTGTCTACATGATTCACCAGGAGGAAGGGTGGCGGTTGCTGCTGATGGGGATGGAGAGGCAGATAGTAGGGAGGAGAGGTGGTGAATTCAGCGATGGTTGTTGTCTGCGGAGGCTGAGTAGCCGGAGTAGCCGGAGTCGCAGATGAAGACGAAGACGCAGGAGGGGAGAGGTGATTCCCATCCATGTCCATGATTTGGTGGTGGTGGTGGTGAGGGAGGCTGTGAACAGAGTAGTCCATCAGTCCAGTCCAACAGTCCAACGACTCATCAGTCCATCAGTCCATTCAAGCAAGCACTGATCCAAGAGTTGCTTTTCCTTTGCTTATCTTGTGCCACGTGACTGCCCACCATACGGTACCATACCAGATCGAGGCAAATTGGGGCGGGGTTTGGTTGTAGTCAGTCAGTCAGTCAGTCAGTCAGTCAGTCAGTCAGTCAGTCAGTCAGTCAGTCAGCGACGACTCTCGGACTGGAGTTGGAATCGTCCGGCCCGTTCCTCACCTTCGCCCACCCTCGCCCACCTTCACCCGCCAACTGTGCTGAGTTCCACTTCCCTTTCCCATTCCCTTTTCCTTTCCCTTTTCCTTTCCCCTCCCCTCCCCTCCCTCCTCCCTCTCTCTCTTCTGACCTCTCCCATTCATCATCCCATGCATGGTCCGTGGGTAAACTAGCGTTCATCGCTAACAGCCGTTGATTTTCATTCCCAAGACCTAGCCTATCTGATAACTTACATCATGGACGTGCGAATCGGATCGCCATCTCCTTGGCTACCGCCATGCCCACGTGGGAAATCGCGGTTTGGGAGTGGCAGCTCACTGTCGATCCCCGCAACGCCCAACCTCCACCCTCGGAATCCGACCCTTTCGCGAACTCCCTCGCTAGATGACCGACTCGTGAACGGCTTTGAGAGAATCTGGTGAACGTGCTATAAAAGCTGCCATTTGCGCCCGTACCGACGGCGTGGCCATGTCGATCAGCATCTATGAAGGCCTCAGCGACATGATTTCCCTTTTGTTTACCCTCTTGACCTCCTCAGTCGCGGCGCGCGACACTTTCTATCCCCCACTCAATCACACCACTTTCATCACCAATACATCGCTGGGAACCTATGGGGGCATCTACTCCGCGCCCGCCGATCAGGCCAGCCCGCCGTCTGCTGAGGAGGTCTACAACTATTGCTCAATGCCGCACCCCCGCGCCGACACCTACACTCTACCGCCTCCCATTGCCAATGGGACCGTGTCCGGTCGCTTGGTCTACCTCGAATACCTGCAGCGACACCAACGCAGGACCCCCTACAATATTCTTCCGGGCGGCGAGGTCGGTATTTCCATCCTGATACTTGCAGGTGCAGCAGTCACCAACTAACCGGCGTAGAACCAAGCATACAATTGCAACAACGTGCAGCCCTTCCTATACCTTGCGCCGACGTCCGGAAGCCCCTCTCCACTCCCCGTATACGCGCAGTCATACTCCGATCCGACCAACCCGTTCCTAGACAGCTACGTCAATGGGTCCTGCCAATATCCACAACTCACGGTCGGAGGCTTCTTGGACGGTTACCAACACGGTCGCGATCTTCGGGAAGTGTACCAGGAGCGATTGCAGCTCATCCCGTCAGCTCCGAACGAGGATAATGGCAGAAAAGTGTGGCTCCGCAGCAGTAGCTCCGCCTTGACACAGGAATCTGCGAGCGGAGTGCTGAGAGCGATGTGGCCGGACTACCAGGGGTCCTTGCCGCTGCACCAGCAGGCGTCCAGCATCGATACCGTCGACCAGGGGTTTTATTGTTCCGCACGGAGCGATCTACTGTCCGCCATTGAGTCCACCTCGGTGTGGGAAGAGCATCTGGCAGTCACGGCGTCGCTTCGCACCACGCTAGCCGACATGTTCGATGCCAACACCTCGAGCTGGACCTCCACTTTTGATCACTTCGCCGACAACTTCCAGGGCCGACTGTGCAACGGCTACCAACTGCCATGTAGCCTGAAGGACGAGTCCCAGTGCGTGACCCAGGAGCAGGCGGACGAGGTTTTCCGGGCTGGTGACTGGGAGTGGAACTACTGGTGGAGACACAATGCCAATGCCACGCGGTACATCCAGCTTGTGGAGGGGCTGTTCATCGGCGAGATTGTGCAGCACCTGGAAGCGGTGGCCAGTGGCAGCTCGGCTCTGGTCTACAGCCACAATTTCGTGCATGACGGGGACTTGGGGCCGGTGCTAGGTGCATTGGGGATCCGAGCGCTACGCTGGCCGGGGATGGGATCGAACGTCGCTTTTGAGATTTGGTACGTGGCATTGATTCAGAATCAATTGATAAAACTTGGAAGTCCGGGGTTGCAAAGCGAATGCTAACCATTAGAATAGGAAGACGACCGACTCGGAGCACTACGCCCGGGTTCTGTACAGTGGACGGGCCATTGAGACAATCCACGGCACGCTGGACTGGATCCCGTTGGCGTCGTTGATTGACATCTTGAGGCCGTTCATCCCTGACGACATCGTCGCCCTGTGCGAGGCAGCCTGATCTGGTCCGATGTTGTTTCTTCGCAGTTCTAGACGAAGGAAAGGGTGGCGGGTGCACTCGAACAACAAAATGTAAATATCTGCATCTTCACTATTTGCGAATCCGTTCTTTGATAAGCTCGCAAGGAGAACTGCCCGGTTTGGTTAGCGTCTGAGACTCTGTCCAGTACCGACTCAAAG
The DNA here is from genome assembly GCA_003184685.1 of Aspergillus indologenus CBS 114.80. Taxonomy (NCBI): domain Eukaryota; kingdom Fungi; phylum Ascomycota; class Eurotiomycetes; order Eurotiales; family Aspergillaceae; genus Aspergillus; species Aspergillus indologenus. Next base: position 254,949 of record KZ825472.1, on the reverse strand, counting down.
CTTCACCTGAATTGACTTGATCTATTGAGTCGTTGTCATCTGGTCCGACAATCGACCAAACCTTCACGACCAGGTCATCCGTGCAAAACGATGTGCATACCAAAAGCCAGACTGAGATAAAGAATCGTATAACTTCACCGACAATACTTTTCCCGTACAACCAGGAGTACGTTATTGCTACCACCGCTCATCCAAAGATAATCAAGGCCATCACAACTAAAACAAAGACAAACGATTTGCCATCCGGACCATTACCACCCAAGCCAAACCCAGCCCCTCATCCACCCACCAACCGCCCACCGACCCGCCCCAACTCCGCCCAATGCTCCGCATGCAACGACCCATACAGACAAAACCCGCGGCCCTCGCGATCCTTACTCGTCAGAATCCAATCATGGACACTCAACCCAATAAACCCCCAGAGATCGACCAAACCGACGGCCATGCTCGCGTAGAACGGCCTGGTCTCGGGCCCGCCGCCAAAGCAGAGACTGTACCAGGGGAGCTGGGAGGACGACGAGACGAGGGTATGCGGGTGGTTGGGGTGCCGCAAGGCCGGACGGAAGGGCCGCCACGGCCCCATGGCTTCGTGGGCTTTGCGGAAGAGCTCCAGGCACGCCGGGGTGCGGACTGTTTGGACGGCGTCGCGGACGCAGGACGCTAGGATCAGGAGTCGATCGTCCTCCTCCTTCTCCACCTCCTCGTCGTCGTCACTATCGTCAAGGATTATGGGCTTACTCGGCTGCGCCGGGAGAGGGATCGAGACTATCCATGAGGTGTTCTGTAGTTGCACATGTTGGTCGAGGTGTCTGCGGAAATTGTAGATGAATGCTATCGCTGGCGGGTCCAGGTGGGGGTATGCTTGCAGGGCGGCCTGAGTGGTATTCAATCATCATGTCAGAGGTCGATCGCTTGAGAGGCAAGGGGAAGCTTCGCACCTGCGCGATAATGGCCATGACGAGGTCGTGTCGCGTCACCGCGAGCCCCTGCTGTGCTGCGCGATTGTGAAGGCGATCGACCGCCGAGCCGGGGATGTGCATGGCGCGCCGCGCACGATGCTTGTATGCACCGGTGGCGCGGGCCAGCCAGTGCCAGAGCGCGAAAATGATATTGCCGAGCCAGCCGGTGGCCCACTGCTGGGTTGTGGACTCGTGCAGCCGGCCAACCTGCGCATAATTCGCGTTCGTCTTCTCGGGGCGCTTGAATACGATCTTGTTCGGTCGCTGTTCGTCCACAACTGGCTCGATGGTCTCGCCCCGCAGGATCGCGGTGTACGCGGCGATGATCCGGTAGAGGCCTAGATTCCAATTCAGCTTGGCGACATCTTCGAGCGAGATAAGACAAGTAGCGAGCCTACCGCTTCCGTCGCTGAAGACATGCTGGAGAATAAATTTCAGAATGCACCCGTCGCGAAAATGGACCGCTTTCACCCGAACAACCGGCGGGAACAACACCGAGCGGAGCGACCAGCCGAATCGAAAGAGCTCCTCCAAGCGCGCGTGTTCGGATGCGTCGAGCTCCTGCTTCGTCATCTGGTCGAGGGAGATACAGTCCCGTAGCGGTGCGTCTATCACCCGCGACTGCCAATGTCCCGCCGTGTTATTCGAGGGGCAGGACCCGGTCCGCTGCAGATTGACGCGGGCTCGGAGCTCTGGCCACGCCCGCAGGAGTCGCTGGAAGGCTTCCTCTAGCTGGGATGGGTCGAGCTGGGTCTGGAAGGCAAATAGCGCGTGGCATTGCAGGAAGCGACAGGTGGCGATGTCGACGGACGAGAACCTCATGATGAGGAGGACGCGTTCGGTTGAGTTTGCTGGTGGATTCGGACGAAACTGCCTGAATATGATGTGCGGACTGGGGAAAGGCTGATATACCACACCAAGACGGCTCGAGGACCCCTCTCCAGCATCAGGTGCTTTTACACGAGTCCAAAAGTGTGCATGTCATATGGAAACGCAAAAACGTGTAACACCACACCCCCAGCAAGGAAACTGACATGTGCGACTGAATCGCCCATTAGCTTGTGATAGACCAATCCCGTCAAGCTGGACCTCACGCAGAACGTGATATATACAAGGATGCCTTTCTCGCAAGCAAAACCAACAAACCTCAAGCACAAGCCGCGAACCCCTCCTCAAAACCCCCCCACACCTCCCGCGGCAACGTCCGATACGCCGCTAAGCCACCCCCAACCACCAACTCCCCCAACCCAGCTTTCACATACCCCGGCACCTCCCAGATATCCTCCCCCACCATACCGGTCTGCAGTCCCGCCCCCCAGATCCTCCGACAGTAGAACGCCAGCGCAAACGGCTGCCCCGCCCGCAGAAACCCGTCGATCCGCGCGTCGACCGCCTCGATCGTCTCCGTCGCGCGCCGCGTGCGGGCCCCATGCCGCTCCGTCAGCGCGGCCGCGATGTCGTCGCCGGTCGGCCGGAGCTCCGAGAGCGCGAGCGTGCGGTGTTTTAGCCGGTCGAGCGGGGTAGACGCGAAGATGGAGGCATACGCGGCTGCTACGTAGGCCCGGGTGCTATTCTCCAGGGTCAGTTAACCCGTAGTTAATCCGGCCGCAGATCACCGCACGCTCAGATAGAGACGGACCAGAGATTCACAGGGCGGGTGGCACTGTCTCCCGTGAAGATGATGCGGTTGTTGGCGTAGTCGACGCCCATCGCCCTGTCGCTGGATCAGTTTTCTTTCGTTCAACGACGGCGAATAGTAAAAAAAGGAGGTGGCATACGGCGTCGCCAGCGCAAATTCGGCGAAGTTGCCCACCAGCACCATCGTCATGGGGATCGCCGCCGCCTGCGCCGCGAGTTCCACGGCTTTCTTGGCCTGGTTGACCGGGATGCGCAGGCCCTGGGCGTCGTAGCGGGCGGCCAGCTCGGAGGGGACGAAGAGCTGCACCGAGGTTTTGGGGATGGCGTTGATGAAGTGGTGCTGGCGGGTGACGCCTTCGTGGCCGACGAGGGCTCTATGGCTGCGTTAGCTGTATGCTTGGTGTCGGGTAGGGGTGGGGTAGGGAGGTTGGCCGGTGAGGGTGAACAGGCTGTCGAAATGCTCACATGACGATGTCAATGTCTGCGAGGGCAGCAACGACCGCCGTTTCGTCGGACACATCGACCTTGACGGCGCTGACGTTACCGGGAAGGGTCGAGATGTCGGAGCCCGGCCGGTGGAGAACCCTAATCGGGGCGCCCGAGGAGGCGAGAGCGTGCACGATGGCCGAGCTAGCCCAGCCACGGTGGCCGTAGACGGCAATGCGGTTGTAGCGCATGATGGTAAGAATCCGTCTCGAGGATTGAAAGTGATTTCGCGGTTTGTGGAGAGCACGACTGGCGATTTATACTTGTTACTTACTAGACTTCAACCGCCTATAATGGGCGTGCGGTTTGACCTGTTTGCACTGTTGGCATTGTTTGGACGATTTGACCCCGGCTCCGCTTGGGCACGCTTCTTGAATTCCCATTGGACAAGGCTGGCTTGGCATTGCGGAAGGTTAGTGTTTGCCGTGTTTGCTCTGTATGCTCCTTCTACTACATCATGGATTATACCTTACGGATACGTACCTAGTAGGGTCATATGTCGGCAATAATTTGAAGGTCTTTTCTGTCATGGCTTAAGGTTATCGGAATCTTTCAGTAGAAGGCTTCATCTCGATGCTGTTTTGGAGTATAAATTCCTTGTGAACCCTTCTTTGCAACCCCTTAACAACTCCAATCCTAAATACTGGGGGGGTGTACCGTCCCGGGGGAGAACCCCCGGACCCCCCTTTCTTTCAACTTCCCAATAACCTTAGCCCTGAGAACTGGGGGTGTACCGTCCCGGGGAAGAACCCCCGGACCCCCCTTTCTTTCAACTCTCCAGTAACCTCAAATCTAAGTGCTTGGGATATACCGTCCCGGGGGAGAACCCCCGGACCCCCCTTCTTTTCAGCTCCCCGGCACCCGCAACCCCTATCCAGCATAATCTATAGACAAGGGCCAAGGCAGCGTTATACGGGGAAGCTGAAAGAAAGGGGGGTCCGGGGGTTCTCCCCCGGGAACGCCCACCAGCCGCGAAGCATAAGCACCGCACCGCACCGCAAGCTAAACCCTCCCGTCCCCTTCCTCGCCCTCATCCCCAGCCTTCCCCCCACTCCCAGTCCCACTCCCAGTGCCCCTCCACCCCGTGCCCGCCTGCGCCCCCGCAGCAAGCAGAATCAGCACGCAACTGACCAGAAACAAGCGCTGCAACGCGGCCTGATAGCTCGCGACGGCGACCACCCTCTCGACGCCGCGCAGCCCCTGCACCAACGCGGGACTGCCCACCAGCTTGCGCACCAGCTCCGCCTCCCTCTCCGCGTCGACCCCGTGCTCCGCGAACCCCTGCAGCAGCCCGCGCTGCAACTCTCTCACAAAGAACCCCCCGCCGATGGCGGAGCCGAAGCTGCCCGCGAACCCGCGGCTCATGCCGACCAGCGCGCCGACGAGGTAATGCATGGCCTGCGGGGTGAGATGGAGGAGGTGGGAGAGGGTGTAGTTGAGGAGGGCGCCGACGGCGAGGCCGTGGAGGAAGGTGGCGGCCACGAGGGCGAGGACGGGGGCGGCCGAGACGGCGAGGCGGGCGAGGAGCAGCGCGGCCAGCGCGAAGAGGGCGTAGGCGCGCAGGCTGGCGCGGTAGTAGCTCTGCGCGTGGCGGATGTGCAGCCAGCCGGCGAGCACGCCGCCGAGCCCGAAGCCGGCGTTCGTGGGGACCAGGATCAGCCCTGCCGAGGCGGGGGTCCAGCCGCGCACGACCATGGCGTACACCGGGGTGTAGAAGAGGACGGCCCAGCGGGCCATCATTGTCAGCAGGCCGGCGAGGCATGTCAGGTGCACCGGGCGCTGGCGGATGAGGTGCAGGGGGATGATGGGCTGGGTGGCGTAGTGGGATTCGATGGTGAGGAAGAGCGCGGTGGTGAAGAGGAAGGCCAGGATTGGGGCGATTCGGATGGTTGGGGAGGCCAGGCTGCTGAGGAGGAGGGTTACGGAGAGGGTCTGTTTGTTAGCTTTCGGTTCTGTGGCTGAGGTATATTAGGTATATTGGGAAGGTGAAAGAAAGGGGGGTCCGGGGGTTCTCCCCCGGGACGGTACATGTCCCCAGTACATAGGGTTGAGTTACACGGGGATGTTGAAAGAAAGGGGGGTCCGGGGGTTCTCCCCCGGGACGGCAAACGAGGGTGGATTTGGACTTACTAAGGTCAACGCGCCGGCGTAGTCGACCTGGGCGAGCTTTTGGAGTATTGTGCGCCCGTCCTGCCCGTCCTGCCTGTCCTCCGGTTGGGGAGGGATGGCGAAGAACATGATCGGGGCGAGGAGGAGGGTGATCGGGGCTTGGACCCAGAAGATGAGACGCTGTGTTGCGGTGCGGTGCGGTCAGCGGCAGGAACAAGGAGTGTACTGTACAATCCACCACGGAGGGCAACCCACCCATCCGTAGACGGTGGTCAGGAGGCCCGAGAGCACGGCCCCCGACGCGATCCCCGTCGTCATTGCCGCGCTGATCAGGCCCAGGAACAGCCCGCGGCGCTTCTTGCTCGTCAGGTCCAGCGCCAGCACCAGCGCCGTCACGCTCTGTCCGCCCGCGCCGCAGCCCGCGACGGCTCGTCCGGCCAGAAAGACGGTCAGATTCGGGGCAGCCGCGGTGATGAACAGCCCCACCGCCAGCAGGCTCGAGGTGAAGAAGACGTAGACGCGGGGCGTGAAGATCTGACACAGTCGGCCGGAGAGGGGCGTGATGCTCGAGTAGCCGATCTGCCTGGTTAGCTCCGCATTGACTTGTGGCTGCACCGCTCGACAGGGCAATTACCAGGAACACGGAGCTGAACCATGTGGCCACGGAGAAGGCGTCGAACTCGGTGGCAATGGCCGATTGCGCGGTGGTCATGGCGGTGATTTGGGTGGCTGTTCGGTCAGCCTCTGTGCAGCCCTGGAAACGAGGGTGTACTGTGCAGTACTGTACCTTGAATAAACAGCAGCAGACCCATGGCTCCCATGATCGCCGAGCCCTGGACGCCCGTCACCGGGACGCGGGGCGCATCGTGCACCTTTCCCAAACGGCCCAGAAGGGGCGTCTGCTCTGACGGGACGGATTTCTGATGAGTGGCAGCGGTCATTGTGATTCTTGCGGACGATTTGATCGCCCCATGAGCGGAGTGCGTTGCGAGGACATTTATCGGCGAGGGGCATCTATGATGTGATCTGCGGAGAAAAATGCGGGATGGGCGGATGGGGTCTGTACGGAGTGCCACGAATAAGCATTGCTAATCCGACGCGCAGAAACAGGCAGCGCGCCTCGCCATATCCTGGCACCGATAAGTGATCGCCGGCCAATGGCAAACGCCCCGCGTCGCTCGGACATCTGTCCCTGGGTCGGCCCAGGCCGAGAATTGGCAGGAGAGTGCGAGAGTGCGAGATAGCAGATCCGACGCATCCGCTTATCTGCCATCATTCTGACAGCTCCGAACCTTGCGGGAGGAGGGCGAGTCAGCGTGCGCGAAGTGATGCTGGTAACTTAATCGGTATGATGTCAGATTTTGTCACTTGATATGTGATGTCCGATCGTTGTGTCAGGTCTGGCTAGACCCTTGGTGCATGGCAGTGGAGTTGCCTTGGCGCTGCGGAGAGGGTCTCTTGCTGCGACGTGACTATACTAGCTCAAATGTGAGAGAACCGTCTGGGATTGTGTAGATCAGAGGTTGGAAGTCCCCGCATGTTCAGAAATTGCGTACCTGAAGAAGCAGCCGTACGCAGATCAGTCGAGTCTGATGAGGAGTCTGGAGGGTCAGAAGGGCGGCTCCGGCAGATGACTTGACTGGATGCATCTGCACATGATCACACTCGAGGGTATTAAAGGACCGAGATGATTCTAGAGAAAAGCTGGGATCCTCAGAATCAGATGCAACAGCTCTGAGAAGACCATCAACATGAAGACAGTTCTCGTATACTTATCCCTGGGTTACATATTCTTAACGGCCAATGCGGACCCCTACAGCAGAACAAGTAAGCGCCCCGTCTGTGACCAGCGGCATCTGCTCACAATGCAGCCCTAATGCAAAGACTCGGAGACAAGCACATCGATGCGCTCGACGCAGACAGGACCCCCATCGGAGGCCTGGAAGATTGTACGTCTCGTTAGTCCCCTTCATCCTCAGTCACAACCCCTGACCACCACGCAGCCTGCTACGTATGCTCCTCGCCGTGCTCCGCGGCCGTCTGCTGCCACGGGCGCTATCCGCAATGCTGCAGCGACGGCGTCTACTGCTACTGCTGTCGAGACTAGACCCAATGTAACCGTAACATAATAATAACATCAGTATCCGAGATACATAACTTCCCACCTGGCTTAAAACCACCCCTCCCCCTCCTAACAGCCCACACCAGAATACATTGTACTGTACATAGTAGCTATGCCCACTCCGGCGCCCCAAAGCGATCCACCGGCCCGAACGCCCGGTACAGCGGATCCAACCACCGATCCACGATCCACAGCAACCCATTGGCGGCCTCGACCTGCGTCACCAGCCCGGCATTCATGACGAACACGGCCACCCCGTCCTCGCGGGTCACCGTGATATTCAGCCCGGTCACATCGCTGGCCACGGAGAGCGAGCTGTTGGCGTGGAGCGCGCGACTGTCGAACCGCTCGCCGCCGCTGTCGACCCAGCCGTACTGCCACAGCAGCGTGTCGAAGGGGCTTTTGTACGGCGAGACCAGCGTATCTTCCGTCATCATCAACATCAGCATCAGCATCCATCCCCGCACCCAGACAGTCAACTTACGGTACACAGGCAAGATGGTAGGCATCAGCTCGAACGCCTCATTGCGCGGGACGACGAAGAACTGTTTCTCGGGGGCCTGACGCGACAGCCGCCGGACGGTATCCGGGGAGTTGACCGACAGGATCTGCGACGCATTGACCAGCCGGGCGTCGGTCTGCACGAACGCGCCGATGGTCAGATTCGTGGACTCGTAGGACGGGCCCGCGGTGCGGTTGCTGGGCCCGCCGCCGTAGACCAGGAACGGGTCGATGAGCTGGTCGATCGCGTGGATCAGCCCGTTGTCTGCCGGGAGGTCGGCCTGCACGATCGCGGCCTGGTCGTCGAGGCGCACCGTCCCGTTTGCGGAGGTGGTCGCGTCGATGTAGTACCCCTGCACCGTCTTGGTGAGCACCCCCCTGTGGAATTGGGCGGTCGTGTTGGACAGCTGGAGTGAGGTTGAGATGCCGCCTACGCCGCTGGTGGCGGAGACGCTGACCAGTTCGGAGGCGGTCAGGCGGGCTTCGATGATGTGCGTGCGCAGCAGGGCTTCGATGAGCGGGTAGGCTTGTTGGGTGAGGAGGATGTCGAAGATCGGTTGGGGGATCTTGGCCCATGCCTGTTGGAGTCGTGGTTTGGTTAGTTGCGTGGAGTGTGAGGATATGGAGAGGGGAGGAGGTACAGCGTTGGTCGGAGCCAGGAAGGTGTAGTTGCGCGTGTCCGTGTCGTAGTTGAACCGCTTCGTGAACATCGGGTTGATCTCCACAATACCCCCCGTCCTGTTGTATACATGCGCGTACGTGGAGAGCTCGGGGATCTCGAGCAGGGTGTCCATCAGTGGAGCAGCCACGGCGGCGTTGGTGAGGATTGCAGCAACTGCTGCGATTGCTGGAAGGGCTAGCATGGTTTCTGTGAAGGCCACCACCTAGTTAACGGACCTGACAGAAAATGAATGCTCTAAGGGGTGCATCTACATTCGACCCACAGGACTGATCAGCAGATATAAGATCTCCATCCAAGGGGATCATCCAGGGGGATCATCCAGGGGGATCATCCAGGGGGATCATCCAGGGGTATGGGAGTCTGACGGTGGAGGGGGTATATTCTCTTCCGCCCACGAGCTGTTGTTACTGGGATGGGTCTTACTGGTGGGAGACATCCCCGATGCTGCATGAGTGTACGTCGTCACATTAGTGGCGTCCTCCTGGAGCTTAAAGCAAACAAGAGATCTCTACATAGCGAAAACTACTTGGCAGGTCTAAGACCGAGCCGGTCTCGGAGATAAAACTAGTTCGCCTCCACAGAGTCCACACGCAGTGAACAGGCACCACAAGATCAAACCCATTCTCCACCTGATCCACTCTCTACCTGGTCTATCGGGGTTCTCGGCCTTGTAATAAAGTCGTAAGATCGCTAATGGACAGTCCGCGCCAGCTGACAAAAAGCAATCATCAATCAAAGGAATCGTGTTACGCGTCATCATATGCTGTCAGCCATAAGCCTCGCCGTCAGCTCGCTTAGACGACACCATCGGAATTCCGGTCGCGTCCAAGCCACCATTTGACTAGGAACCAAACGTCCCTGACAGTGTTGCCTCGCTGTCAAGGAATCTGAGTTCCAGAGCATGGTTTAGTACCTATTCTTTCTCCTCAAACTCGATCTGATAGCCCTGCTGGCCAAGGAGCTTCACGGCCAGAGATCCAGCCTCCGACTCGATCATACCCTCAACCACAGTGGCGGCGCACGCCATCATTTGACCGCTGACCACCTCGTCCTTTTCGGCTAGGATCTTGCCCAGTGCGTCTGTCCCCGCAGCAGCCATAAACAAATACCCAACGAGGAACGGCAGCTCGGTCTCATCCTCGAGGTAGTCAGCCCCATGTACCCTGCGCAGATGGGGATCGCACATGTCCCGGACCATACGAAGTAGCCTCCAGCAGTTTCGGTGTAATGCCAGATAATCGAATGTGAATTCCGGCGCTTCGTTGTGAACAGTGTCTCGCAAGGTCTCGAGTAATTCGACGATGGTCAGCTGACGAGCGGAGCGCTTCTTGGTAGGTTTGCTTCTGCTGGAGCGGGTGCCGCGCTGCATTGAACGGGATTCATCTTGCTGTTCGCCCTTCCCTATAGTGGACTTGGCTAGAATTGTCTCGAGGTCCGATTCGCTGAATCCACTCGGTGCCCGTCCTTCGCAGTGTCGACTGAAGAACATCCGCGAGACGGGAGCGACAGGCTTCATGCGCCTTGGCCCCGCCTTTGATTCGGGTAGTCTAGCGCTATCTCGTCTGTTGCGAGCGAACGCTGCCGCAGAGCAGCCGATGCACAGACTGTACTGCTTTAGGAAGTCGGGCTGCTGACAGGGCGGGGCGCCGACGAAAATCTCATTATGCCAGCCTAGCACAAGTTCCATGTCCGCCCAATGTCTTGTCAGTAAACCCTCCTGCTGTAGGGCGTTGTATAGGTGAGCGGTGTACATTGTCGCCCCCCATGTGCCCTGAAACGCCATGGCGAAGTCCTGGAAGCGGGCCTTGACATAGTAGGTCAGAATCCCACAGAACAGCGGATGCCACTTCATAAGCTTGAAGCTATCCGAAGGCCTCCAGACCTGGTGCCTCTCCTTTGCGGGCTGCGTGAAGTCGGAATCCACCCACGCGGTAAGGAACTCGAGGAATCGCTTAATCCGTGCGTCATATTGTTCGGGCCACGTCACGATGCGTAGATGAGCGAAGAATTCCTGGTTCAGCTCGATGGAGCTCTGAATGCATTTGGCGGTGTTGGTGAGATCTGCAAATCCATTCACTACATCACCCTCAAGGCAATGGTGAATGTCGAGGAAGATTTGGCTCGCGAACACCAGCCAGAGGGGAATCTGGTGCGTGTCGAACATCTTGCGTATCCCCCGCGTGATTTCGTCTTCGTGTGGCTCCGGCTGCGGGAGGAGGAGATGTAAATACACGAACTCGGAGAGTACCTCGGACATCACCCGATTATCTTCCTCGAATCTGTCCCTTGCACTTTTCTGCGCCCAATCGCTCGCCCGGTCGCCGGTGGCGAAGGACTGTTCTCTGCATGGGAGAAAGCTGTGTCCGTCAACGAGCGGATGGAACGAGTTCAGGAAGACATAAGCTGGTATGAACAGTGACTCGGCAATGTTGTAGGTGCGAAAGTTCAGAGGGTCCCCGGGCCGCTCGCGCTGCGTCGGATCGTCGCCGACCATGTCACAGATCCCCTCGTAGAGGCCGACCAACAGCGTGATCGACCCTCCGTGTTCGTTCAGAAGGGCCTGAATCTCCTCCTCCAGGTGTCGGGCGAAGTCGATGGCACAGTTCGTCATGAGGGACACCGCCACCAGGTCGAACGTGCGGGGTTTGTACCCCTTCCAGGTCTGTGCGATGACGGCTCGGATCTTTCTCAGGTCCTGAAGTAGGAGGCTAAATGCGAAGAGCACTTCTTCGTAGTCGCTGAGGCGCTCGGCTTCATAGTTGACCTCTGACTTGTCGGCTGCGGGGGCGGGGATGGGAGCATCGGGCGCCTGCAAAAACGCCTCGGACGGCTCCTGAACTTCCAAGCCTTCGAACCGGTTCGCCAGGGTGTCGGCCCTGTGGTTTATGGAGTTATCAGTCAACGGGTCTTCTACATTTTCACCTGACATCCGAGGCTGCAGGGCCTGCCGAACATGCTCTAGGATGCCGATGAAATACTCGTGTCGGTCAGAGGATTCTCGCGATTCGAGGCTTGTTGAACGCTTCGCCCGGGCCTTGTTGCCATGTTCGCGTCGCACTGAGATGGCTCGGTCAAGAACCGTCACGAAGCTTGCTGGCACGCGAACCACAGGCTTGGTTGATGCAGCGATGTATTCGGCCAGGTCAACGAAGTCTTTCAAGGCGAGAATGTGTTTCACAGTCGGGGATGTTGTGGAATGTGAGCCACTAGATGCAGCTTTGGTGGCAGCCTCGCGCGCTAACTTTCTCGCTTTTCCTTTAAGACGTTTGGAAGGACCGGTGGGTTCAGTCGAGGGGGGAGAGGTTGTATTGGCTGAAGCTCCGAGTGTATCCACAGGGAAGCCACAGCTTTTAGCAGTAGCAACGAGCCATGTTGCTACGGCGTCGGTGTCAGATTTGTATTGCAGATAACTGCTTGTCATGAAGTTGATAGACATCTCTGTGATCGCGTTTCATCTCTATCTGTGTAGACAACGGAGTGATCAAGCATAGTGGATAGTGATAAGTGATGAGTATGTGTGAGTGGAATTGTACTTCCTGTTAATGTAAACATAGTATAATTGAAGGCGGTGAGTACTATTCTGCCAGCATCTATCAGTGGGCGGTAAGCAGTAACAAGCAGTGACGGGCAGTGAAGGGAACCATAATCTCCTGGATGCCTCAGGCACCAGAGCACCCGCGGAGATCTTCGGTCGCGCCGCTCCATTCACTCTCCAACCTACTCTCCCTCGGTGCAACACCAGTCTTCTTCCACTCCATCCAACTTCAAAGCCAAGACTTCCATCATGCCACGCGCCGTCCGAGGTAACTATCGTCACCTCTTCTGAACTTATCCCCTTACGTCCCAACTAATCAGTCCGTCACCAGGAGTCCTCATCGAATGCGATCCGTCCGTGAAAGCCATCATCCTGAAATACGACGAAGAGCGCCACGACTACATCGTGGAAGACCTCGATGACGACCGCCACCTTGTGATCAAGGAGAGTCAGCTTCAGAACCTCAAAGCTCGACTGGGAAAGGTAGGAAATGTTTTCGGGTTGTGTCGAGCTGTTGTACTGATCGTTTTAGGAACTCGACGAGAAGGTCATGCAGCCGGAGGAATCGGAGTCGGAGTGATCGTCTACTGTTAGATTTGGATATTGGAATGGTGCTTGCGGCTGGTTCGTGATAGTGGGGGAGTGGGCATACTAGACAGGGAGGGTCGGTTGGGCTTAGGGGTCTCGGTTGGCACGCTACGCCCGATGCCTGTGCTGTGGTGCTTGTCGCAACCAGGATCACCGGCGCAATGTCCACATGGGAAGCAAGGAATGGGATAGCAGTGTTCGATGTGGGAGTTGTACAAGGTCGGCCCGCACCTCCACCGACAGGGAGTTGGCATTCGCGATCGATACCAAGTCTCAGACCAGGCTGCACACAAGTTCGCAGCAGCTGGCACTCTTGACTGTCGCTTGGACTACGATACTTCGAAAGCCCATTATCGCTTACATCGATCCCCATTGGAGGCAGCTATTTATACCCGACGCTCTCGACGCCATCGCCATCGAAGCATTGATCTTTCGGGACTTTCTTATACAGTCTGATCGCTCGAAGAATGTTCAAATGAGTGAAACAACGAATCGAAAGAGTCAAGCAGGTCAACCACTCATGCTGCTGACTGAATCTTCATCACCGGGTACCTGATGGACGTGCATTTGCTGGTGGTTCCAACCAAAGAACCTGATTTCCGGGCGATCACCGATACCATGAGCTTCATGCGAACACAACCACAGCGTTGGCGGTCCATAGCTTAGTGTAGGGATCATCAATCGCAAGCCGGCAGGCGCCATAATATCGAATGCTTCCATCGGTACCTCGAAGTTCATCTGTATACTGACATAGCAGTCGACCACCAAGTGGGCTCTCTCAGTCCTGAAATGGTGGAGCTTTTATGGTATGCAAGAATCTATTGATGGTAACCGCCGTCGGGAGTGTCGATCACTCGACAGAAACGTGGAGCAACGCTAGTTGATGTAACGCCTGTCCACTGTATGCCAAAACTTAGCCTCATTCGCTGTATCTACCGAGGCATGATCTACGTCCGGCGTAGTGTACGACCACCCTCATGCTGCATCCATTTCCACCCTCACCCTAGAAACGAACCTCATCGACCCTTTTCATGATGATGTAGTTGAAGAAGGATAGGGAGTGACATATCACACAATATGTCAGTTACAGTGTACATCGCAGTCTAGCCACTACTCGATATCACCGCACCCACGATCCGGCCCGACTGCCCAATAAGCCCACCGCTAAAGCAGAGGTAATCACCGCAGCACCAACCCGATAAGCCCGGCGATCCGATAACGGCACGCCATCGAGCGCCCACTTTACCCCACCACACGTCTCCTGTATCACCGCGCGGCGTATACAAAACCCCCACACCCCACACTTCACCTCCAGCGATTTCTCCCATCATCACACCACCAAGCCAAAAGTCCCCAACTCCAATCCTCCCCCCTTCCCAAACACCACCATAGACCCACCCGAAAGAAAGAAAAATGACCACCCCCGAAGAAGCCCACCGCGCGACCTCCCTCCAACACGCCCAAGACCAAGCGCTCAGCCTCTTCGCCGCCATCGAGCCCCTGATCGTGCCGGGCATCACCGAGAAAGCGCTCAGCGACAGCATCCACCGGCTGGGCGCCTCGCAGCACAACGTGCGCACCCACTGGCACAAGCGCCTCGTGCGCAGCGGGCCGAACACCCTGCGACCGTTCGCCGACAACCCGCCGGACCGCACGCTCCTCGCCGACGACATCCTGGTCATCGACCTCGGCCCCGTGTTCGAAGAATGGGAGGCGGATTTCGGGCGCACGTACGTGTTAGGGCGTGATCCCGCCAAGCTGGCGCTCCGCGACGCCCTCGACGGGATCTGGACCTCCGTCAAGACGGAGTTCGATCGCCGGCCCGACGTCACGGGCGCGGAGCTGTACGCCATCGCCAGCCAGGCGGTCCAGGCGGCCGGGGCGCGCGCCGGCCGGCCCTGGGTGTTCGGCGCCGACATCGCCGGCCACCTCGTCGGCTGCTTTCCGCATGAGCGCATCCCCAACGATCGCGTTAGTCTGTATATCACCCCCGGCAATGGGGAGCGCATGCGCGCGAAGGGCAAGGGCGGGTGGGAGCGCCATTGGATTCTGGAGATCCATGTGCATGATGCCGAGCGCGGGTTTGGGGGGTTCTGTGAGCGGTTGTTGACGGTGGGTTGAACTTACAGGGCTTGGTGGAATTTGTTTCATTCTGTTTCGGTGGTTGCTATTTTCCAGATTACAGGGATAGATGAACAGATATATGGACCCATGGGTCCAGTTTATTGTATTTCTATGGTTGAAATGGATAGAAGAACAGATCTATGGCTGGAGTCTAGTTGTGTTATATTGCCAGTAAGAAAGCTACGCACCAGGACAAAGGCGCCGGCGCTCAGGCCGAACCATCCTGCCGCTGCCGAAAATCCCGCCGAATGCCCGCCACCGACCCCTCCAAATACGCCGGCACCGGGCCATGGCCCGTGAAGGTGTGGTCGACGCACGGATCGACATTCCGCCCCGGGCCCGGCGGGAACAGGCCCATCCGATCGAGCGCGTCGACCATCGCGCGAAGCTCCGCCCGGACCGCGTCCGAGAGCCCGTCGCGGTCGTGGAACCACAGGGCCTCGCGGACCAGGCCCAGGATGGTGGTGTAGGGCTTGACCATGTTGCGCGGATGCAGGTCGACCGTCGGGGGCTCGGTCTGGTAGACGGCCGGGTGGTCGTTGTACCAGAACATGGCGATGTGCTTCAGCTCCGCGTGCCAGTAGGCCTGCGGCACGCCGGCGCGCGTCGCCAGGTCGCGGCTCAGGTTGATCACCACCGTCTCCGCCCACGTCCGCTGCGTGTAGGTGACCACGGCGCAGGTCCAGAGCTGGCAGATCATCGGCTCGCGCGATGCGATGTAGCAGGGGCTGTGGCCGAGCTCCGTGCGGCGCGGCGGCGCGGGGAAGAACCAGAACAGGTCCTCCTGCGGGTAGAGGAGGATCGTCAGGCCGCAGGCTCCCGCACTGCTTGGCGGCGGGAAGGCGGGGATGTCCTCGTCGAGGTCCATTGCGTCTGGGTCCTGTGGCTGGGGCTGGGTCAGCTGCGTTTGGTCCACCTCCATCGCGTCGGGGTGCGGCTGGCCGTGAGCGCCGGCATCGGCGGGCAGAGCCGCGTGGTAGTGATCTGTGGAGCTGGGGATCTGGGCTAACGAGCGTGTCAGCTGACAGTCGACGCCGTACGGGCATGGGACCAGCCCGTGACGAGTGAGGACCTCGCAGGCTCGGTCGATGGTCTCTTCGGGGACGAGGAACTTGACGGGCATGATCGTGTGGCGGTTAGTGCTCACCAGCCAGTACAGTTCGGCGACGGGGGTGTGGAAGTAGGCATACCGGATGCCCTCCTCTTCGAACCACTTGACCACGTTGTCGTCGGGGGAGAGGATCTTGAGTGGGTTTGCCATTTTGCGGTCGGAATGCTTGTGATGTGTTTATGGTGTTTCAATTTCAGGATAAGGGGTGCCTTCTCTGGAGGAAAGGAGCATAGCATGTCTTGCTTTTATAGCTCTCGTGATAAGGTCTTGAAGCGAATGCTTCTATAGAGCTGGCGAGAAGACCATGAAGCGGAGATCTCCGCTAGGCTCTCGTACGTCTCGGAACTTCCCTTCATGGAGTATTGCTTCATTTTTGGATGTGCTCTTTGTTATGCTGGGTAGCATGTTGCTGTCACAGTTCCCATAGCGGGTGTTCATCTATTGATGCAGGTCATTCACTAGAAAGAATCACTGAAAGACTCATTTCTCCAAGGTGCAAGTACATTACCTGACTGGCCAGAGCGAAAGAAGATCCAAACAAAAAATCACCATTCTTAAACACTCGCCCTCAGCATAGATCCAACCCTATGCAACCTGCATGCTTGGCACACTCTCAGGGCTGACCCCTAACATCCAACTCAAGCCCACTGCTCAACATCCCACCAAAACCCAATTCCCAATAGACACCTCACACCCAAACCAATCAAAGCCAAACTCGGGTCCAGCTCGTACCGTGAGGCAATTTGCCCTCAGCCCTCAGCCCTCTGCCCTCCTGCAAGGTGTCACCTGGTCCCCTGCCGCACCAATCGCGCCTCCGCACGCACCGCAACCACCCACGGATCGCCTCTTCAATCAACCGCATTGATCGCACCACGACGTCATGCAACCCCGTCCCATCTTCATTGTTTCGACTTCCCCGCTCTACTTAAATCCCACCTCGACCCCGGATTGCGCTGCTGCGCTCTACCCCATCCAATGCAGCCTTAGCATACTTCCTGGTCAACGATCTATCCATCACATTCGAATTGAGAAAAATGGAATCCAACCCCCGCAAACTCTCGGGCTCCTACCACCTCACCGGCGCGGACATCGTCGAGTCGATCGACGACCTCGGCTCCGACGGCCGCTGGGAGGAGCTGACCGCCAAGCGCGCGG
Source organism: Aspergillus indologenus CBS 114.80 (assembly GCA_003184685.1). Lineage (NCBI taxonomy): Eukaryota > Fungi > Ascomycota > Eurotiomycetes > Eurotiales > Aspergillaceae > Aspergillus > Aspergillus indologenus. The sequence goes on along the minus strand of KZ825472.1, from coordinate 237,939 downwards.
CCCACCAGTCCGCCGCCGGCGGCGCTGACATGCCGCAGATGCAGGGCGGCGAGCGCACCGGCTTCACCGGCAACAAGGTGCCCGACCGGGCGCAGTCGTTCCGGCCGTATGATCCGAAGGGCGCGATGGGTATGCTTCTTGCCTGCCTGGCAGATTGGGATGTTGGCTAATGTGGGTGGTCGGGGTAGGCGCCGAGCAGAGCGAGGATATTCATCCTCATGAGTGAAGCCGGGGTTCCGGACGGCGGCCGCGGGGCGTGCAGTGGTCGTTGGGTGCGGCTAGCATGGGCTCTGGGAAATCCTGCGCAGGGAAGGGGCTGGTTTGGAAAATTGATACTTGATGAATCATGATGTAGTATATGTGCGATGCGTGTAGTCTTTAGGCAATGATGTGAATGCTGTTTTTGAATTATGAACTGTTTCGCTCGTCGGATTGGTATTGTTCATTCGGTCGGATAGTCCTCCTGGCCAGTAACCGCACCCGCCTTATGAGATGTGCTCATCGTACCTTACGACACGCAACAGCCTAACATCCATCTCAACCACAAATTAATATTGAAGTAGATCATACTCCACCTAATCCCGACTGAACTTACACTCCTGTAACCAAAAATCTAGACCCCATCCAAATGTCACCCCAGGGCGTGGACAGGGAACCGATTCCCCAAAGCAGACTAGAGCAACCCTACTTTCCCCGCGGCAAACTCCACAGTCGAGTGGAGCCGGCCTCGCACCGTGCCCCCGAAACGGGCCAAATCTTGCGAGGCGCCGGAAAACTCCTGCCACCGCCCACAAAAACGAGGGCGAGTATATAACCGCGCGCTTGAGGCTGGGAGTCGGACCCCGTGCTGGCTCACGACGTCTTCAGCACAGCATCCATACCATCGCCCTCGACCTCGATCGCGATTGTTGGGCGGAAACCAACCGAGCACAGGACAACCCCTCGCCATCAAACCCCAACCCACCCACACGACAGAAGCAAAGAAAGCATCCATGTCCCTCATCATCCTCGGCGGCGGCATCATCGGCCTCTCGACGGCCTACTACGCCGCGCTCGCCGACCCCACCCGCCAAATACAAATCGTCGACTCGGCCGCGGCCCTCTTCCAGTCCGCCTCGGGCTTCTCGGGCGGCTTCATCGCCAAGGACTGGTTCGCGGACGAGGTCACCTCGCTGGCCGACCTCTCCTTCCGGCTGCACCAGTCGCTGGCGGCCGCGCACGACGGCCGCCGGAAATGGGGCTACAGCGCCAGCCGCGCGTTCGGCGTGACCATGGACGAGCTGGATGCGCACGGCCGCAAGACCGGCGGCAAGGTGCGCGGCGAGGACTGGCTGCTGTCCGGCACGAGTCGCGCGGAGGTCGCCAAGCAGTTCTCCCCGTCTGCTAGTCCGACCCCGGGGAAGGGGGAGGGCGAGGGGGATGGAAGGTTGGATGGCCACGGCACGCCGACGTGGATGAATCGCCCCGCCGAGTGCGTGGTCGAGGAGATCTCGAGCGACGCGGGGTGCGCGCAGGTGGACCCCAAGGCGCTGGTGGAGTGGTTGCTAGCGCAGTGTCGGGAGCGCAGGGTGGAGATCCTGCTGGACACCCGCGCGACGGGGTTCAAGGTCGACCGCGAGGGCCGCATTGAGGCGGTCACCGCGGAGCAGCGCATGTCGGTGCACAGCACCCCCGTCGAGATCTCGTTGCCCTGCAAGGACGTCGTCATTGCCGCCGGGTGCTGGACCCCCCGCGTGTTCCAGACGCTCTTCAAGCGCAAGATGGCGGTCGGGATTAACGGGCTGGCCGGGTACAGTGTCATCGTGCGCTCGCCGCGGTATACCCGCTCCGTGGCGCAGAAGGACCATTCGATTTTCTGCGCCCCCGGCCCGCAGTGGGAGTTTGCGCCGGAGATGCTCGGCCGCGTGAACCAGGAGGGGGTGCCCGAGATTTACATCGCGGGGCTGAATAGTGATCAGATGCCGTTGCCGGAGGTGGCCGGGGAGATTCCGAAGTTGCGGGATCAGAAGCAGGTGGAGCGGTTGCGGGAGGTGGCCCGGTTGTTGACGGGCAGCGATGCTTCGACGCAGAGTGATTTGGAGATTGTGAGTGAGGGCTTGTGTTTCAGGCCGGTTTCGACGACAGGCTCTCCGATTATTTCATCAGTCACGGGGGCTGTGAGCAGCGCTGGCGGCAAGGTGTATGTGGCCAGCGGACATGGCCCGTGGGGAATCACCCTGGCCTTGGGAACCGGCCAGGTCGTTTCCGAGCTTCTGACGGGCAAGACCCCCAGTGCTGACATCGGCAAGCTGGCGCTGAAGCAGGATGTGTCTTTGCTCAAGAGCCAGCTGTAGATATGTGGTGTTTGTGTTTTTAGCGTGTTTGTTTGTACTGTTGTACTGTTTTACTGTCTTACTGTCTTACTGTCTTCTAGACCCTTTTGCATTATGACTGTACTCCAGCGCTGGACCAAGGTCGCGCTGATTTATGATAGAATATGTCATCGATTTGAGAATGTGGTGCATGTAGCTCAGTACTGGCAGGCCCAACCGAGGAGCAAGCCGTGTTCGAAAGTAGGTGGATGTACAGTACATGTACTGTACCAACAATTTGAGATACCCGCAGAATCAATTGATCGACCGGGTTGAGATTTCGGTAAATGCACGGGTCCAGTATGCGTCACGGGAGACCCGTTGGCAGGCTAAAAATAAAGTGTTCCTAAGGCCCTTGCGTCGGGAAGCATAAATGCACCTAAAGAATATTCACTGGCCGGCTATAGTCTTAATGAGGTGACTACTGGGCCTTGCTTGTTCCTCGATACAAGAACCCATAAGTCATTTATTCTGGGCGTTAAGTATGCATCACTAGATGGGCTCAGGGCTTCATGAGTTACATGAGTTACGTAAAGATTTATATGCAAGAGCGATGTGGTTATTAATAAGAGCATGAAGATGTGTGGATTCTCGGCTATTAAGAAGAAACTAATTATATACCCGGCTAGAACCGGAAGGCGGTAAAATGCTATTATAGTAGTAGAGTCTTTGTTATACCCCCCAGCTCGCCGCTACTTTTAAAACTATATATTTAAAACTATCTATATATATTAAAATTATTTTATTAAAAAATATAAGTAAATTTACAGTACAGAAGTATTAAAGTAATTATTAAAAATAATATTACTATATATTAGATAATTATAGAATATATAATCTTCTAGTATATAGAATAGTATACTATAAAAAATATTATAAATATCTATTAAATATTTTATTTAAATATTTATTTAAAAATTTTAAATTTCTAAGTAGATAAAGACTTTATTAATGTCACTGTTTGTTCGTCTATAACAATATTCTGCTGTTTGTCTGTGTGGCCGCCTCCCTTACCGCCTTAGCGGCGGAACTTTAAGATAGTTGATTCCTCTATCCTTTATTATCTCTAATAATTATATATTAATTAATTATATTAAGTTCTTAAACTATAATATATAGTAGTATATTCTATAGTCCAGATATATCTTTAGTACACCTCTAAGAAATATACTGCTTTTTTATTATTTTTTATTATTTTTATATTTATTTTTTATTTTTATTAATTTTTATATTTTTCGGGCATCCTATAGTTATATCTTTTTATTTTTTATATTTTATATCTATAGTTCTACTAATTGCTGTAAATTTCTATTTTTTTAAATTTCTTATTCTGTTTTCACCTATAAATTACTTAACTTATAGAGTTCTACTCTAATTACTTAATTTATTAAAATCTACTCTAGTTACTTAACTGGCCGAGCTGAGTTTTATATATATATTTACTATTTTAAAAATTATTTTTTATTATTTTTTAAAGTATTACTTTGTATTGTATATACCTGTTATACCTATTTTTTTAATTAATTATATTATTTTTAACTGTTTATATTTATTAGTCTTAGTATATTTCTATATTTCTATTGAATTATCTATTATATTTTAATATTTCTGAATATATATAAGGGCCCAAACAGCCCTTCCAATCTTTATAGTTATCTATAAAGGGAAATCTATATAAATAGCCTAAGGCAGCTGCTATATAACAGCTAAGCAAGCCGGCTGCAGTTATCTATAAAAACAGCAGCTATTATATAAATTAAGTAAATTAGTAATAATATTTTAAAATAATATAATATTATTTTAGTTTTATAAAAGTTATTTATTTATTATATTATTTTATTTTTTAGTTTTTATAATCTTATTACTTAATATTTTATAAAATAGTTTAATAAGTAATAGCTAAATTTAATATATAAAGCTAAACTAGAAGCAACTTCTTTAATTTAATTATAAAAAATCTTTTATCTACTATAAAAAATAAATCTTTTATAATAAAAAAAAATATAAATCTTAATCTAAAATTTTTATAAATATTTATATTTATTTAAATAAATTATAAAATTATAAAATTAGTTAAAGATTAGTAGTATAAAAAATATTTATAAAAATTTTTAAAAAATTTTAATATAAATATTATAAAAATTAAAAAAACTAATATATATATTAATCTATTAATAAATAAAAACTAGTATAGTATCTGCAACTATATAGTTTACTATATATTTATTATATATTAAAAATTAACTACAAAAATTAACTATTAAAATAAAAACTAAAAGATATATATTATAATAGCTTATTTAGACTATATCTTAAATAATTTATAATAAAATAAAACTACTAAACTATATTATAAAAAAAAATAGTTAAGTTTTTATAAATTTTTAAAACTATAGCAAAAAAAATTTTATAAATTATAAATAAAAAATATAGTTAAAAATTCTATAAGCTGAGCCTTATAAAAAAAACTAAAATTTATTTATTTATAAAAATAAAAAAAAATAAAAACTAAATTAGATTATAAGACTTTTAATTTTAATATACTATAGCTGTATTTATTTTTTAATTTTTTTTTATTTATAATATAAAAAAAAAATTTATAAATAATCTAACTTTTCTATAAATAAATTAGATTTTATAGAATTTTTTACAAGATTATATCTAATTTTAAACTAATATTATAATTAATAAAAAAACTAATTTAGAAGCTAATTTAATAAAAATAAATTATACTATAAAAACTTTAAACTAAATACTTTTATAGATTAAATCTATAAGCTAAATAATTAATAAAATAATATTATAATTAATAATTTTAATATAATTATAGTAAATAGATAATTATAAGATTTAGATATTATATTTATAAAAATCTAATATTTTTACTATAAAAAATATAAATATTTTATAAAAAATTATTAGTTTAAATTAATAATAATTAAATAACTAGCCGGCCGGGTTACAGCTCTAATATTAAAAAAAATAAAACTTATAATATATCTAAATCTATATATAAAAAAAAATCTAATTATATATAAAAGTAAAAAATATTTATTAAAAAAAAATAATAGTAGATAATAATATAAAAACTAATCTAGTATTTATAATATTAGTTAAATAAGTTAAATAGCTAATAATATCTATAAAAATATTTATAGATAATATTAATTTTAAAAAAATATAATTTAAAAAAACTATAGTTTTTATAGTAGAACTAAAGAATATATAAAATAAATAAAAAAAATAAACTAGTTTTACTATTATAATACCAGATATAGAAAAAATTATATTAAATATATTTTAATTTATATAATAAAAACTAAAAACTATTTTTTATAAATATAAATTATATTTTTATAATTAAAATATATTATAAATACTCCGGGTTGTAGTAGTAGAAATTATATAGTAAAAAATAAAAAAAATAAATCTTTATTTTATAATAATCTATAAAGTATAAATAAAAATATTAATATAAAAAATACTAAAATAATACTATAAATTTAAAAGGATTTTTATAAAAAAAAAAGCTGTAATACTATTAAAATATAAACTAAAAATAAATTTAAAGATTAATTTTTATAAAAATTTTTAGCTAAAGCTGAAATAGATATATAAAATATTATTTATAAAAAAAAAAGTTCTATAAAAATATTTATAAAATATATTTATAAAAAAATAAATCCGGTATTTTAAATTATTAATAAATATATTAGTTTTATTTATAAATAAGAAGAATAAAAGTCTATATATATATATATAGATTATTATAAATTAAATAAATAAATAGTAAAAAATATTTATCTACTACTATAAATTAATAAATATATTAATTAATTTATAGATATCTATTAGTTTATATAATTAAATCTATATAAAATTTATTATAAAATTAGAATTATAGTAAAGTATAAATAAAAAATAATATTCTATATAAAGTATAGACTATTTAAATATTTAATAATATTATTTAATTTAACTAATATATTTATAGAATTTTAGAGCTCTATAAATTTTCTATTTATAAAATATTTTAATAATTTTATAATTATCTATTTAAATAATATTATAATTTATTTATAAAATTTAAAAATATATAAAATATAGATCTATAAAATACTATATATTCTATAAAAAATAGAATTATATATAAAATTAAGTAAATATTTTTTTATAGTAATAGAAATTAATATTTTAAGATTTATAATCAGCTATAAGAATATTTATATAAAATTAAAATATATTATAACTATTTATAATTAGCTTAAGCTATAAAATATAAAAAATATATTAAAATTTATTAGATTTGCAAATTAGTATAGATAGTTTATTAAAAAATATTTATATATTATAATACTAATTACTAATCTAATAAAAATATTATATAAAAAAATAAAAAAGAAAGCTAAATATAGTTTTTTAATTTTAAAAGTTTATAAAAGTTTTTAAAAACTAAAAAATATATTTACAGAAAATATTATTATATTATATTTTAAAAAAAAAATTCTTATAATTTAAAATTAATATTTTAATTTTTATAATTAGTAAAATATTATTATAAAAAAACTAGAAAAATTAGTAAAAACTAGTAGTTTTTTATTTATAGAAAATAATATCTACAGAGCAGAACTATAGTATTTATAATTAAAAGCTTTTTATAATTATAAAATTATTTAAAAAATAATAATATTAGCTAAAGAATATAAAATATCTAGTAAAAATAGTTATAGATTATAAAAATCTTTAATACTTTATAACAACTAAGAAATTATTATAAAAATAAATTAAATAAATATAATATTTTATAGTATTTAAATTTTTTTTTAAATATAGATTAGAATTATAGAATCTAGTAGATATATTATTATAAAGATTTAACTATAATAGATAAATAATAAAAAAAACTATAAAAAACTAAAAGAAATAGTTTTATAATAGTTAAATAATCTATTAAAATTATATAAAAAAATAGTAATTTTTATAAAGATTAGAATACTACTAGTAAAAAATATTATAAAAAATTTAAAATAGCTAAAAATATATATAAAGACGGCTAAAATAACTATAAAAAAGAATATATACTATAAAAATCTATTAACTAGTTTATTATAAAAACTATTAGTTTTATTATAAATAAATAATTTAGTAAAAAAGATTTTTTAAATAAAATAGTAAAACTATAAATATAATTAATCTATTTAAAAAAAATATTTATAAAAAAAAACTTTTTATAGTAGAGTATTAGATAAGATTTATTATATTTTATAAAAAAATTATATATTTTAAAAAATTATATATTTAAACTAAAGATTTTTATAAAATTATATAATAATCCTATTATAAAATACTTTATAAAAGTAAAAATCTAAAAATTAATATTATAATAATTTTATTAGCTTAGATTAGCTATTTTTATAAAAAAATACTACTATATATATAAAATATATTAAAGTAGAAAAATAATTTATAAAAAATAGATAAATTTATTTAAACTACTATTTATAGTAGTAAAACTATAGAATAAAATAATAATAAATTTTATTATTAATTTATTTATAAATATAGCTAATAGAGTAAATTTATAAAAAATATATAATAATATTATAATAGTAGTAGATTATTTTAGTAAAATAGTATACTTTATTTCTATTTATAAAATACTATTAGGGGAAGAATTTATAATACTTTTTTTAAAAAAAATCTTTAAACTATATAAAATATCTATAAAAATAATTATTAACTAAAATTTAATATTTATAAAAAAATTCTAATTAAATTTTATTTATATTTTTATAATTAAGTAAGATTTAAATATAATCTATTATTTATAAATAAACAGCTAAATAAAAAAATTAAATAGTATTTTAAAATAATATTTATAAAATTATATAAATTTTAAATAGAATAATTAGATAAAAATACTATTATTTATAAAGTTTATTTATAATAATTTTTTATAAATATTTATTAAATATTTATTTTTTTTTATAATTATAGTATAATATTTATATATAATTATACTAGATTTGCAGATATTAAATAATTTAATTAAAAAATTAAAAAATTATTTATATAAAATTAAAAAAGTTAGAAACTAAATAATTATAAATTTTAAACTAGTTTATAAATATTAAAAAGATTTTTATAATAAAAATTAGAAGACTATAATATTTATAATAAACTAGATAATTTAGTTTTCTATTAAAAATCTACTATAAAAAAGACTATATAAAAAGCTGGATTAGTATTACTAAAAATCTTTTTATATAATAAAAAAAATAAATAAATAAATCTACTATATAAAACTATTAGTAGATTAGTAGATATATAATATATTTTATATTTTACTACTTTATAAATATTATACTATAAGAAATATAGACTTATAAAAGTATTTTTTATAAAAAAAAAAGCTTAAAAAATTATAAATATTATTTAAAAATACTGGTAGATTTATAATATTATAAAAAGATTATAAAAATTCTAATTAAATAAAAAAACTATTATAATAAAAAAAATATATAAAAATCTATTATAAATCTATACTATTTACAGCTTTATAAAAAATTTATATTATAAAAATATAAAAAACTTAATTTAAAATTAAAAAAAAACTAGATTTAATTATAAAATAATATAAACTATTTATAAGTATATATTTTATATATTTAATATAAGCTACAGTACTTATTTATAAAAATTAAAAACTAAAATATATAAAAATATACTATTATTTTATAAAAAAATAGTACTTACTATTTATATATAAATAATTATTATATTTTTAACTTATTTTTCTATTAATATAGTTATAAAATACTTTTTTAGAAAAAAAATTATAGTAGTATTTATATATCTAGTTAAATAAAAACTATTAATTAATTTAAATTATAAAAATATTTTTATAGAACTGCATCTAAATAGCCAGCTATTTAAAATCTAATTATTTAATATATAGTATAAACTATATAATAAATTTATAAATCTAGATCTACTTATAATCTAATAAAAATTATAAATTTATTTAAAAAAAAAAACTAAATATTATAGTAGATATTATTTTTATATAATCTAAAAACTAGGCTATAAAAAATAATTTAATAAAAAAAATATTTTATTTTTTATTAGTAGTTTTTTTATAAAAAGCCGGCTAATTCTAATCAGCTTTAAATATATTTATAAAAAATAAAAAAAAATTTAAAAATATAAAAATAAAAGCTGTAGAGACTATTATAATATTTATTATTATAAATTATTATATTCTATTTTTTTAAATATATATAATATTTTATAGAGGAAGAAAAATATTAATAATAATTATAAAAATAGTAGTAATAAAAGCAGCAATAGTAGAAGTAGTAGTAGCTAAAATAGAAATTAAAATAGTAATAATAAAAATAAAAGCCGGAATAGCAGTAGTAATATTTATAATAGTAGTAAAAATAATAATAATAATAGTAGTAGTAGTAGTAGTTATAAAAATAAAAATAGTTTTTTTTTTTTAAATAATAAAAAAAAAGTACTTCTGCAGTACTAAAAGATATTAGTTATATTTTAAAAAAATAAATATATAATATTTATTTAGTAAATAAAGATATAGGCAGCTGTAGTAGTAGATAAAAAAATTTTTTTATAAAAAACTAAAACTAGTTAAAATTATTTTTTATAAAAAAAAAATAAGCTGTAAAATATATATATAATATAATAATTATAATAGTAGTAGTAATATTAATATTATAATTTTATAAAAAAAAATATTAATTAATTAAATATACTATTTATAGGATATCTAAAGATAATATATAAAACTAAAAAAAATATTATATAAGCAACTTATAAAAAAAAAAAAAAATTAAAAAAAAAGATTATTAGTAGAAAAAAAAAGCCTTTTTATATAAAAAAAAAAGCTATTTTTATAAGATTAGCTCTGCTAGTCTTAATTATAAAATATTTTAAAATATTAAAATAAATAAATTAAAAAAAATTTAATACTATTTACTAGAAAAAAGTTTTTTAAATTATAAAAAAGACTATTTATAGACTATACTTTAAAAAAACAGATTTATAAAAATAATAGTAGAGATAGTATAATATATACTTTATAAAAATAAGCTAGTATAATAAAATTAACTAAAAAATAGTAGACTATATTTTAAAAAAAATAGTCTTATAATAGTAGCAGCAGAAGTAGATATATATTTTATAAAATAAAAGACTATATAAATATACTCTATAGAAGTAGACTAGTATAATAAAATTAGTTAAAAAATAATAGATTATATTTTAAAAAAAATAATTTTATAATAGTAGTAGTAAAAGTAGATATATACTTTACAGATATAAAAAATAATAAGCTATTTTTTTTTTATTTTTAATTTTCTATAATAAGTATTTATAAAGTAGAGATTTTAATAGTACTATTATAAATTATATTTTTTTATAAAAAAAAATAGTTATAAAAATCTAAAAAGCTTTTTTAATTTTTATAGTTATTTATAAAAAAAAATCTATATAAATAGTCTAAAACAGCTATTATATAATAGCTAAATAAGCCGGCCGCAGCTATTTATAAAAACAGCAGCTATTCTATAAATTAGATAAATTAGTAATAATATTCTAAAATAATATAATACTATCTTAGTCTTACAAGAGCTATTTGTTTATTATGCTATTTTACCCCTTAGCCCTTATAATATATATTTAACTATTATAATCTTGATATTATTAAATATTATTAGGGAGTTCCGGATTAGTTGTCTGTAACGCCCGATATTAATATATTAATATCTATATCCGGTTTAGAATTAGTATATTAAATTATATAGTTTTTTATATTTTTGACTAGTATAAATTAGAAATAATTTAATATAGATACTTTATTCTGTATCTACTATATTATTTATATTATTTCTACTTCTCCGTCTATTTAAAGTTACTTTTATTTTTTTTTAAAATATTAATAAATCTATAATAAATAAAGATATTTATTTCTTTTTTAAAAAATCCGACTATTTTTTTTAATCTAAGTCCGAACTATTTCTGCAGTAGTTTTGAAATCTAAAATTTTAAAAAATCTTATTTAATTATTTTAAACTGTTTTTTTTTTAGTCGAATCTGTTTTAGATCGACTATTTATTTATTAATATTAGTTTTTTTTTATTTCTATATATTATAAGGAACGCCTATTAGTTTATTCTATAGTTAATTTAATTAAAAACTATTTATTTTATTATTTTTTAATTTTAATATTTTTAATATATATAAATATAAGAAACTAAATTTTCTATATTCTAAATATAAGAATATTTTGTTATCTCCACATATTAGTCCGATTATAGAAAAACTAATAATATCCGAATAGAATTATAGTAAATAAAATAAATTATTTATTTTTTATATATTTTTTTATTAATCTACTCTAATTATTTGTTTTTCTAGTATATATCTGAATTTATTATTTTCTATTTTTTTAATATATATAGTATTTTCGTCTAGTATTTTTCTATATTTAGAACTATCCGGATTTAATATTTTTTATTATAATTAATTTAAATATATAAATCTGCTTTTATAAACTTTTTTTAGTATAGTATTTTTAACTAATTCTACTAATATTAATTTTAGTATCGGCTTATCGAATATTCTGTCTACTAAAATATTTCTAATTCTATTTATATTAATATCTATATCTAGATCTTAGTAGATATAAATAATTAAATATTTTTAGTCTACTTATTCTATTAATTTTAATACTATTTTTAAATAAATTTTTAATTATTTTACTATATTTAAAAATAATACTTAGAACAACCTCTAATATAATATACTTTCTATTCCTTCTCCCGTTTCTTTTAGTAGTAATAGTAGTTTTTTATTTAATAAAATATTTAAGAATTTTTCTAAGTTTTTTTATTTTAGTAATTTTAAATATATCTATACTGTATATTTAAAAAAGTTAAGATTTAAAATAATTAGTTATTTCTATTTTAATATATCCGGTAATAAAGTAATAAAACAAATTAATTATAATATATATTATAAAAATATAAATATATTTTTTAATTATTTTTATAATATAGTTAAGTACTATAGAAAGCTAGCGGTTAAAATAAATCTTTAAATATATCTATAAAAAACTATATTTATATAGTATATAATTAGTTTAACTAAAATAGAAAAATATTTTATAGTAAAAGTTAGTTTTAGTAAAAAATAGTTAAAAAAACTAAAAAAATATTTTAAATCTAATATATTTAGTTTTATAAATAGACTTAATAGTATATATTTTAATTTTTCTAATATATAGACAGGTTATTATATTAGTTAATTTATTTAAAATATAATATATTATACTTAAGCTGTATAAATAAACAACATCTTTAATTAAATTATCTATATATAGAATTGTTTTAATCTATATTTATATAATAGTATAAAATATTTTATATCCGATATATTTATTATTTAATTTTTTAAATAATTTAATAAATAGTAGTATAATTAAAAAGATCTTGCTTATATAATATAAAAAAATAATTTTTATAGTAATTCCTATTTTAGATTCTATTAAAAATAATTTTATAAAAATTGTTAATCCTAATTCTAAAATACTAAAAATAATATTAATAATAGAAATTCTAGTCGGAATAATAGATTAAATAACCGTATATTATTCTACTAAAATAATTAATCTAGTAACTATAATATTCTTTTTTAGTAATTTTAATAATCTAACTATTAGTTATATTAGTAAAATAACTAGATATATTAATAACTATATTAATAACAGCAGCTATACTAGTAAAACTATAATAATTAGAATATATAGTAATAGAACTAATATTTCTATTAATTATTTTTATATCTATTTCTAAATATAAATATAAATAACCGACAGCCGTAGAATTAACTATAATAATTTTAAAATATATAAGATTAGTATAATTAAACTAATTATAGTAATAATTATAGTAATCGATCCTAAAATAATTATTAAAATAATTAAAATAATTAAAATAACTATAATAATAATAACTGTAATTATTAAAATATATATACTGCTATTAGGAATTCTACTTTATCTAAACCTTAGAAATATCCTAAGCCCTGATACTAGTATAATAATTTTTATTAATATAACTATATTTCTCTGTATAAGTTTACCTAGATAGAACCTATAGAATATAAGAAATATCTACTAATTAGGTTTATTAAAAAATTGCCTAATAATCCTATAGTATATAATAAACTAAATAATACTTATATAGTCTAAGTTGTTGCGGATAACTTTATTAATAAATATCCTATCTCTAATACTAATATATTTTTTAAAAATAATAAATATCTAAATATCTCGGTCTTATAGTTTTACCGTCTCGCGTTTTTTATTTTAACTAATAGTTTTTTAGTTTTCTATAATAATTATAGTCGGATCTTTCTATTTAATAATATATTATATAAATATTTTTTTTATAATATAATAGATACTGTATCTATTATTTCTACTGTTTATATAGCCGATATAACTTTTATTATTAAATTTAACTATTTTAAAAAAAATATTAAATATTTAAAGTATTTTTATATATATAGTAATCTGCAACTATACTTATTAGTTTAAATAATATCTATTTATATATTCTAATCTATTTTAATATAAACTATTTATTAATTATAATTAATACTAAGTTTAATAGATTAATTCTTGATATTATAGTTAAATTTATTAAAATATTTTTAAAAGTTATAAATATTAGTTTTATTTATAAAGCTAAGAAGTTAATTATTTTTAAAATCTATTTTTTATATAAAATTAAAAATAATATTTTTTTAACTAACTGTATTTTAGTAAATACTAATACTCTATTATTTATTTATATTATTTTTAAAATATATTTAATTAAAAATTTATATTCTAATCTATTTATTAGTACTAATATTATTAGATAAAAAAGAATTATTATTAATTATAAAAATTATACTATTATTATTTATAGTTATAAAAATTTTACTTTTTTAATATAGATTATAGTAAAATCTAATTATATTAATATTTTAGTATATATTATCTAATCTATTATTATTCTACTATACTTAAAAATACGCGTTCTAGTTAAAATATATATATATTAATTTTTTTTAAATACTAACTATATTTTTAAACTAAAAAATAATACTAGTATATTACTATATACTTATCTAGTCGATACTAATTTTTTTTTATTAAAGCTGTTAATAATATTAGTAAATCTATTATTTTAGATAGATATATCTATATTAGTATTTTTATTAATAATAATTATATAACTGCTTATACTATAAAAGACTATATTACTAAGTCTATAATATATATATTATTTTTTAAAATACTAAAATCCGAATAGTCTTTTTATAACTACTATTTTTATATATTTTAAAAAATTAAAAGATATTAAAAAACAGACTCCGCGTATTAGTATTATATTTATATTACTAAAGCTTTCGCGTTCGCCGCCGAGATAACTAAAAATACTAAATCTAAAAATAATATATTAAAAAATAATATATTTAATAATTCCGAAGATAGTAATTTATATAAATATCTAAATATCTATTCTTAAGCCTTTTTAAAAGTTAATACTAATAAAAATAATACTATTTATCTGTCTAATAGTATTATTATCTATAGTAAAAAATATATTAAAAAATTTAAAAATATTTTTATAAAGTATAATATCTAAATATATCTAAATAGTATAAATATTAGTATAGTAAATATTTCTAAAAAATATTAGATATTAATTTTAATAAAAAATTTTAATAAAATTTTTAAATCTTATATTTATTAAGTTCCGCAAACTAATAAAGATATTATTAATAAAATATTTAATCTATTATATATAGCCGATAAGATATTATATACTATTAGCTATATATTATCTGTATATCCGGTATTTATTATATAAAAAATTATTAATAGTATCTATAAAAAATATATAGTTATTAATTTAAAAACTACTAATTATTTTAGTAAACTAGATCTTTATCTAATTTTTATATAAAATAAAATTCTTTAGATAATTTAGAACTATCTATATATCTTTATTTTTAATATAGTTAGTTACTTCTATTAATAACTGATATATTAAGATTATTAAAACTATTTTACTATTATTATATATTAAGAATAAGAACTTTTTTATATTACTATAATAGGCTATATTAATTCTATTTTATTTATTTAGAGGTAAATAGATTTATATTTAAAGCACTATTATATATTTATTTATATATATATTAATAATATTATTATTATATCTTATATATTAAAAAAATATTTGAAATATCTTAATCTAATATTTTAATATTTTAAAAATATAAATCTTAAGCTTAAGCCTATAAAAGTATATATAGGATTTTTATTTATTATTTTTTTAAAATAGTAAATTAATTTTTTTAGTTTAACTACTTTTAAGTCTAAGATTAAAATTATTTATATTTTTTTATTTCTATTAACTATTACTAAATTAGAATATTTTTTTAATTTTATTACTTAATTACAATACTATATAAATTGCTATATTTAAAAAATTACTTTTTTTTAAAACTAAAAAATATAAATATTTAAACTATATTTTAAATTAATTAGTCTAAATAATTATACTTAGTAAAAATTTGTATTAAAAATATTAATTATAAATTTTATATCTGAGAAACTTTAAATATTCTATTTTTTATAAAATAAATTCTCTAATTCTAAATATTTAGTATATTTTAATTTAAATAACTAAATATATATTAATTTTAATATTAGCTGTAAAGAAATAAATATTATAATATATTATATTAAATCTAAGCTAAAATATATTTATACTAATATTATAAAGCTATCTATATATACTACAGTAAAACTAGTTTTTTTCTTTTATATATATTAATTATATCGAAAAAAAACTACTAATCTATAGAATTAGAAATCTTATATCTTATATAGATATTTTAAAAATTATATTATTTTATTAAATTAATTTTTTAAGATTTATTTATTATTATATATATTAACTATATAAATACTATTAATATTAGTAAATAGATTATATTTAATACTGTTGCTTTTAACTGCTTAAATCTTTATTTTATATATATATTTTAATTTATTTAAAAGTATAATGTTTAAATTTTTTATTATTTAAGTAAATTAAATACTATAGTAAATACTTTTTTAAAACTGCTGTAGAAAAAAGTTCTATATACTATTTTCTTTATTTTAAATAATAATATCTATAATTTAGAAGATACTTCAGCTAATATATTTAATACTACTTATTTTATATATACTATTAAGATTAGTAATAAATTTAAATATTAAATTATAAATAGTTATACTAAAAATCTTTAAATAAAGAAAATTATAGCTGTTTTTAACTCTAATTTTAATACTTATCTACCGTATTTTATACAGAACAGATTTTTATATATAGTTAAATATATATTCTATAATCTAAATACCGGTAAAACTATTATTAATTCTACTAAAAATAAAATATTTAATATTTTAAATATTTAAATAAATAAATATTTTAAATTAGTTGCTGCAGACGATAATCATTTTATTTCTAAAAAAATATAAATATATCTACTCCGTTTAATTATTTATAATATTTTTAAAATTATTTATAATAGTAATAATTATTAATTATTTAATAAATATATTTTAGAATTTAATAATTTTTTTATCTACTAAAATTAAAAGCAGTTATATAAATATATTAATTAATATTCTAAATATAATAAAAATAGAATATATTAATATAAGCTATATAGTTTTTTATAACCGATTATCTTAACTAGTCTATTTTATACTATTATTATAGATTTTTTTATATTTTTTTTAATTATTAATATTTTTAATTTTTTTTTTATTATTATTAATAAATTTACTAAGTATATTGGTTTAATCCTCAGAAAGTTAATATAAAAGTTAAAGTATTAGAAAATTAAGTTAATCTAATATATATAAAAATATAATTAAAGAGTTTTCTATTTCTTTATCTTTAATTATAATTCTTAATTTATATTAGAATTTTAAAAAAGATTATTTTTTTATTTTAATATTAAATAGTTTTAGAGCACCGCGTTTTATCTATAGATTAATAATTAATCGGAATAAATAATCTAAACTATTAAAATTATATTAAGATATAGAGTTATCTAGGATTATTTATAGTTTTCTATATTATTATTTATTATTTTTATTATTAATTTATTTTTATTAGCTGTAATTAAAGAGACTTTTTATAAACTAATATTCGGTATTTTATTATATTAGTTTTAATATTTAATAAAAATAATACTAAAAAAAATTATTTAAAATAAATTATTTATATTATTTTTAATATTTCTAAAGCCGCTATTTCTAATACTGTTATTTTTAAAAATACTTTTAAAATTATTCTAGATAAACTTATTTCTATTTTTAAAAAATATTTTTCGGTTTTTATAAATAAACTATTTAATAGTCTATATTTTTATAGTTCTTTTATTTACTTATCTATATATTTTTTATATATTAAGATTATTATTCTATTTAAAAACATATTCTTAAAAAGTTATCTATATCTAAAATATACTATCGCCTATATCGGAAACGTCTAAGACTTTTTATTTTAATTTAATATAAAAAAAACTCTTAAGTATACTACTATATATATAAAATATATATATAATTACTACTATAAGCCGATATTTTTCGCTTTCAGCAATTAGATATATTTATATCTTTATTAAAACTATACTATACTAACTAGTTCTATAATTAAAAAAAAGTTAAATTACTAATATATCGGCTTTTTTTATTATTATATATATCAGATGCTATATATACTATTTTATTTTTTTTAATTTTTAAAATATCTATTTTATTATTTCTATTATCCAACTTAAACTAGTATATAATATTAATAATTTTAATTTATTTAGTTATATATTAAGTAAATCTTTTAAAGTCTAGACTAAAAATAATTCTAAAGATTTTTAAAAAATTAAATTTATTTTAGTAAAATATATCCTTTTCCGCGGAAGGTATTATATTTTTATTTTATAGTATTTAGTTTATTAAAAAAAAATAATTTAGAAAATAATATATAAATATATTTCTTAGATATTAATACTTCTAATCTTATCTATATATTCGAATATTCCGAATAGTTACTATATTAATATATTTATAGTATATCTAATTCTTTTTATTTTTTTTTATATTCTAGAATATATTACTATTTTATATATCTGTTTTTTATAATAATTTATTTTTATATCTTTATATATATAGTATTCTAATATATTTAACTATTTATAATAATAAGAATATCTATTTTAAAGCCTAGTATATATTACTATTTATTTATTTATAATAATATTCTACTGTTTATCTATATAGCCGCCTCTCTTACCGCCTTAGCGGCGGAATTTTAAGACAGTTGATTCCTCCGTTCTTCGTCATCTCCAACAATCATATATTAATCAATCATATCGAGTTCTTAAACCATAACAATTAAGCTGTTAATAAGATTTTTTTTATATTAATATATTTAAATATTATTTATTTTTTTTAATAGATATTTTTTATAAAAAATAAATAAATATTAATTTAATATAGTAAATAAAAAATTAAAGGCTGCTAAATAAGATTTATTATATTATTAAAATTTATATATATTATTATATATTTATTAATAAATAGTTTTAGTTTTATTATAAACTTGTATAAAAAAACAGCTTTATAATATATTTTATTAAATATAATATATTTAGTAAATATAAAAAAAAATATTATAATTATCTACTTCTATATAGTTTAAAATACTAGAAATCTTATATATATAATAATATACATCTCTATAGATTTTCTATTATTATTATTAATATAAAATATATTAATATAGACTTTAAACTACTTACTGCGGTTATATTTATATATAATATTAAATATAATTTTTTAAAATAGTATAAAATATATTTAACTATAAGTTTATTAATTATCTGCAGTACTATAAGATATTACTATAAATAATATACTATATATTTAATATTAATATATATATATATTATTAGCTAGTTTAATTTATCTAAAATCTTTTTATATTAATTTATATTAGTATTATTAAGACTTTTATAAAAAATATTATAATATTTAGAATTTATAAAAATCTTATTTATATAGTAGTTTACTATATTATAGTCTATAAGTAATTTTTTAATAAAAATTCTTCAACTTATTATTACTATATATATTTTATAGTTTATTTTAAAAAAATATTTCAAAAACTATATTAATTTACTAAAATATTTAATATCTACTAATTTTTTAAATTTTTATAATATTTTTTTAATCTCCAAATTATTAAATACAGCTAAAAAAAAGTTATTTATATATAAAAATAATATAGCTATATTATATATATAAATATAGATATTATATTATAATAATTTAAAGCCTATTTTATATAATAAATTATTAATTATTTTATTTTAAAAAAATACTACTTAGTATAGTCTATATAATATTTTTATAAGATTTTATTAAATATTTTATATAAATCGGTAGATTAATATATATAAATATTCTTATTTTATAGTTCCGTATTTAAATATACTATAATAATATTATATTAAATATAGTAAAATTAAAGTAATATAATAACTATAATAATAAGCTTAATAATTATTTTATTTAAAATAAAAATATAATTATTATTAAAATTAATTTTAAACTACTAATTATTATTATATATAATCTAATAGACTTTAAAATATTATATTTATTTATTATTATTAGTTTTAACTATATATATTTATTTATTTAAAAAAACTTATAAATATAAAGATTTATTAATAAATTTAAAAATATTTTTTTTAGCTGTTTTATTCTATAAATATTATTTTTTATTAGTTTAACTACTATAGTAGTATTTACGCGGTTTTAAAAAATATTAAAATAAAAATATTATTAATATAAATTAGTATAGCTATATATAATTAGAAAACGCCTTTAAATCTAGATTATTTATATAAAATATTTTTATTAGTATAGTTTAATATTTTAAAAAGTTTACTACTATAATTTTTTTAAAGTCTTTTTTTTTATCTATTTATTATTTTCTGCTTAATTTTAATTAGTAGAAATATTAAAATTAATATATAAATTAAAATTAAATAATATTATAAAATATAATATTTTAAATATAATCTATACTATAGTTTTTTTTAATTTATAAAATATTTTAAATATTATAATTAAATATAGTTTTAATAATATACTAGTATTATATAAATCTATAATATTAATAGTCTATATATACGGAATTTCTATTTATAGCTTTTTTAATAAAATATTTAATTTTATAAATTTTTAAAATTTATAAAAGTTTTTTTTTAATATATAATTATTTAATAATCTACTAAATTTGCGGTCTTTATTATTATATAAATTATACTCTTTCTATTATCTATCTATAGTTTTATACTAATTAAATATTTTATATATATTATAATTTAGATTAAATTTTATAAACAGCTAAAATATATTTATATAAATTAGATATATTAAATTATATTTTATCTACTAATTAATAGATTATAGTATAATTTTATATATATTTATAATAATATTTAAAACTATTTATAAAATATTATTATAAATAAATTTTATTTTTATATCTAATATAAATTATATAATATTATTAATAATTATTAAATCTATTAAAATCTTTTATATTTTAATATTTTTTAGTAATATCGGTAAAAACTATATTTTAGAACTGTATAATATAGATCCTATTTTAAAATTATATAGTATATAATAAAAATAAAAAAAATTTTTATTTAAAATATTAAACTGTTTTTTTTTTTTTAAAAAAAGTTATTTTAATATTTTTTAATATTATCTATAATATTTATAGATATATTTTTTATATTAAAATAATATTTTCTATATTATTATTAATTATATTAAAATATTTTTTTATTATTTTTTTAAACTATATATTATAAAGAATATCGGTTAAAGCTTTTTTTATAATATTATATATAATACAGTATTCTCTATAAAAATATTAAAATATTAAAATAAAAATAATTATATAAACTTAATTATATATAAATATATTAATATTATTAGTTTATATAAAATATTACTATATCTATTTTTTCTTTTCTACAGGCGTTATATTAATACTATAAAATAAAACTAGATATATAAATATTTTTTTATTATTTAAAAAATCTAAATTAGTAGATAATTAAATAATTTTAATATTTTTTATATTATTATTATAATTATTATTATATATATAATTTTTTATAAATTTAATATTTTCTAAGTAAATAATTTTTCCGATATCTTTTTTATATATATAGAATATATAACTATTATTATTTTTATATCTAATAAAATAATTAATATAAATACGCGGTATATATTTATATACTTTAATATAATATAAATTATTAAAATTAATTAAAATATAAATTTAATAATTAAATATATAGAAATATTCTACTAGCGCAGTATTGGATTTTAAATTAAAAAATTTATACTATTTTAGAACCGATAATAATATTTTATTTAATTAAACTAAATAATTAATAATATAAACTATTATATAGATTATTTTAAACTATAGATATTCGGGCAAGCCCGCGTTAATTAGTATAATTTTAACTATTAATATAAGATACTATCTATATTATTTTAAATATATATCTTAATAATAATAATATAAAACTAATATTAAATATATAATATTTTTAAACTTATATTAAATATAGAATTTTATAAATTTATATTTACTATTAAAATACTATTCTATAATATACTAATTAATAATTATCTTATATTATTTATTAAAAAAAATAAGTATATTACTAAACTTATTTTTAAAACTTTTAATAAAATATATTTTAATATAGCTAATAAATAGATTAATAAAAACTAAATAATATTTTTTATTTTTTAAATTTAATAGTTTAATATATTATATATTATAGCTTTAAATATTTTAAAAATTTTATTTTTTTATTATTAATTTATAAAAGATTTTTTTATATATTTTATTAATATTATATATTTTATAATAAAAATCTAAAGATTTAGCTATTTTATTATTTATTTTTTTTAAAAATAGATATAAGTTTTAGTTTATTAATATATTTAAAATATTAATATAATATATATAGATTTATAGCTGTTAGCTAAATATATTTAAATAGTTTTTTTTTACTATAAATCTTAATTATTAAAATAAAACTATTACTAATATAGTTAATAATAATATTAGTCTTCTAATTTTTAATTTTATTTATAAATATATTATATTTTATATTATAATTTTAGTATATTCTCTATATAGAAAAAAAACTATATAAAATATTTAAACTATATTCCGCGTCTATAATAATTTTTATAGCTTTACTATTTTTAAAATTAAAATATAATTTAATTTTTTATAGCTGTATATTTAACTATATCTACTAAAAATATTTAAATAAAAATATTTATTTTTTTTATTATATTTTTTATATTCTATAAAAATATCAAAATCCGATATTAAAATATAGTTAAATTTTATATTTTATATTTATATTCTTAATATTCTTTTATTAGATTTTTTAATATTTATTACCATTTTAATAAAAATATTAATATAGTAAAAATAAACTATACTTATAAAATTACTATCCGTAGTAGAAAATTTATAATATTATAATTTAAATTATAAATATTATATTAATATATAAATATTTAAATAACAATAATAATAAATATTTAAACTATAGCTACTACTGCTATAAAAAATATATTTTTTATTTTTTTTTATATAAAAAAAATTATTATATTTATATAAAAATATTATTTAATTATTCTTCTACAGATCTTTTAAACAGCTAATTAATATTATTTTTTATAATATTTTTTTTATTAAAACCGGAGTTTACGCGTAAATCTTTTATATTAATATTTTTATTTTTATTTTTTAATATTTTAATTATAATATTAATAAGTCTAGTATTATATTTATATTTTTTTATAATATTTTTAAAGTATATAAATAAATTAAATAATTTAATATTATTAAATTTATTATTATTATTAAAACTAATTTTATTTTTATATATTATTATTTATAATAGGAATTTATTTTTAAAATAATATAAAAATAGAAGTACTACTATATAAAGATTTATTTTACTTTTAAAAATATATAAATCTAAATATCTATATTTAAATATATTAATATAATATAAAAACTTTAAAAATTATTATAAATATAAAGTAATAAAGCTAATAATAATATTTTATTTTTTAAATATACTATATTTATAAATAATTTAATAAATAAATATATAAATCTTATCTATATATTTAAAATCTGCAGATTAAATAAAATATTTATTAAAAATCTTTTTTAATAGTAAATTTATAAGCTAATTTTTTATAAAAAGCAACTATTACTTCTAGATATTAAAATTTAGTAATAAAAATATTAATAAAAATAAATTTATATTAAAAAATCTTTTAGTTCTATAAAAATATAAATTTATATATATATTATAAAGCTATATATTTTATCTATTTTTATTAATAAATAAATAAAAAACTATAAAAAATATATTAGGCAACTTTACCGCAAGTTTTTTATATTTTTACTTATATTATATAATTTTTACTATATTATTTATATTATTCGATATATTTAAAATATTAAAAATATTAATAATATTATTTATTATATTTAATATATTTATAGTATTAATTTTTTTAATAAATATTTTAACTAATATTAAAAATATTAATATAGATACTAATTAGTTTTCTATATTAAATCTCTACTTTTTAATATATTAAAGCTTTAAAATTAAAAGTATTTACGTAGAACAGTTATATTTATATAAATATAAATAAAAATAATAAAAATAATACTATTTTTAATAAAAATAGGTCTAAGTAAGCAGCCGGGCTTATAATCTAATAAAAGTATAAAAATATATAGATTCTTAGCTATTAAAAAGAAACTAATTACATGCCCGGCTGAAACCGGAAGGCGGTGAGGTGCCACCGCAGTGGCAGGGCCTCCGTCAGTTATTACAAGAGTCCGATATTGACATCTTGAAATTTTTGACAACCGAGGCACATTCTCAGAGCATTGGGCAATCAAACCCCAGACTAGGAGCTGACCTGCTCGAGTTGAGAAATCGAAGCAGGCCAAGCCAAAAAGCATCGATGCACTGACAACCGAGGGTGTAACCGTCGATGGGTTGCTGCGATCCATACAATCCTGGAACCCTGAGCATAGGCTCGGACTCCGACAACAGCAACAGCCACCCTGTCATCCGTACTCGTCCCTCAAATGACTCCAGATCATCAAGTCGTACAAAAGAGATAGACCCGTATTCATGGATTTGCAACAGCACCAGCCCTGATCACAACCCCGACCGAGTTAAAAGGAGCACCTCCTCCCAGGGCGATGCCCACTATATCGCCACCACAGCTCACATTACAATTCTCGCAACATACCACTCATAGCTCCTAACAATGCCAACATCGCTGGTCACCGGTGGCACGGGCTTCATCGGCCTACACGTCGTCAAGCTCCTCCTCGAGAAGGGAGAGACTGTCCACGCCACCGTCCGCAGCCTCAAGAACGCCGCCAAATGCAAGCCGCTCCTCGATCTCCAAGCCCAGTACCCCGGCAGACTGTCCCTTTTCGAGGCCGATCTGCTCCGTGATGGCTCCTTCCGCCCCGCGATGGAGGGCTGCAGCGTCGTCTACCACATCGCCTCGCCATTCCTGGCACCGCCGCAGATCAAGAACGGAGTCAAGGAATGCGTCGAGCCCGCTTTGCAGGGCACTCGCAACGTGCTGGAGGCGGTGAACCAGTGCGAGAGCGTGCACCGCGTTGTGCTGACCTCGTCGAGTAAGCCAGCCAGCCCCTCTACCTGTTCATCCGCAGTCTAACACGCAGTGAAACCGGCAGTCGCAGCAATGTACAGCGACAGCATCGAAGTCACCCAGATGAAAGACAGCACCCTCAGCGAAGCCTACTGGAACGACACCGCCACCGAAACCAACAACCCGTACCACTACTCCAAGGTGGCCGCCGAACGCGAAGCCTGGAAGCTGCACGACAGCCAGCCCCACAAACGATGGGACCTCGTCGTCATCAACCCGGGCCTCACCCTGGGCCCCCCGCTCACCACCGAGTCCACCTCCGGCAGCCTGTTCACGATCGAGAACATCTTCTCCGGCCAGAACAAACAGGGCACCCCCGAGCTGTACTACCCTGTAGTCGACGTGCGGGACGTGGCGGCCGCGCACGTCAAGGCCGGGACGAGCAAGACGGCCAACGGTCGGTACTTGATTGCGGGCGACCGGACGGTGGGGCTGCTGGAGATGGCGGAGATCGTGCGGCCAATCCACAAAGATCCCAAGGTGTTGCCGACGCGGAATCTCCCGAAGCTGATGGTGTACCTGGTGGGCCCGTTTATCGGGGTGTCGCGGAGCTGGGTGTCGAGGAATATCGGCATTGATTTCAAGGTGGACAACAGCCGGAGTGTGCGGGAGCTGGGGATGGAGTATGCGCCCGTCGAGCAGGTGGTCAAGGATCAGTATGAGGCGTGGGTGAGGATGAAGGGGGGGAAATAGGGCTAGCTTCTATGCATCGTCACACTTACCAGAATATGATTGCGTCGTTGTGAATGCGGGTGAACTCTTAAGAGATAGTATCTGGAGCTAATTTATACTCGCTATTTACTTGCTACACTCGATGCCCACGCCCCTCCGAAAACAGCCAAGCTAGGCCGGCGTCAAACACACCCTGGTCCCGTTGCGCGAACACAGCGTCAGCGTCAGCGACTCCTCCCACGGGCCCGGATCGCGACTCTCCAGCCCCGCGAACTCCTGCGCCAGCCGCACCGTCACATACGCCACCTCCGTCAACGCATACTGCTGCCCGATGCAGATGCGCGGGCCCCCGTTGAACGGGAGGTACTCCCATCGCGGCTGCAGCCGGCCATCCTCCCACCGTTCCGGCCGGTAGACCTCCGCGTCGTCCCCGTAAAAGTCCCTCCGCCGATGCATGGCATACACATGATACGCGACGATCGTATCCTTGGGCACGAAGACCGGCGCACGTCCATCCGGACCACCTCCCACCGGCAAGACCGTATCCCGTACCGCGACGCGGTCGTTCATCGGGACGACGGGGTGGAGTCGGAGCGCTAGAACCACAACCATCAGCATCAGCCCTGCCTTCCCACCAGCCAAACCCAACCCAAGGGAACTTGGAAGCAAAACTCACACTCATTCACGCAACACCGCAAATACCTCAACCCCCTCAGCTCCTCATACGAGGGCAACCGACCCGCCAACGCCGTCACCACCTCCGCCCGCAATCTCGCCCACACCGCGGGATGTTTCGCCAGCATGAAGAACATGTTACTGAGCAGACTGGCGGTGGTATCCCTCCCAGCGAGGAGCACATTCATCAGCTCATCGAGGATGCGGCGCTGATCGCTCGTTCTTGAGGCCAGCTCATGCGAGAAGACATACTTCCTGTGCTTCCTGCCCCCACCCCCACTCCCAGTCCCCCCGTCCCGGACAGCCCGAACCGCCTCCTCCACAAACGGCAGCGCAAACTCCCGACAGATCCGATTGCACCGCTCCGCCTTCCTATCGTAGTAGAACCGCCCGAACGGCCCCAGGATCGCGCGCACCGTCATCGCCTCCTGGGCATAGTCGAAGGCCTCGGCGAAATCGAGCTCGCTGCGCTGCATCTGCAAACTCCCCACCGACTGCCCGAACAGGAAATCCGTGGCGGAGTCGATGGTATACCGGAAGAACAGATCCTGGAGGTCGACGGCGGTGGCCCCGTCGCGGGGGATGTGCGCGAGCAGGGCGGGGATCAGGGCCTCGAAGGCGGCGAGGTCGGCGACCTGGTCCCTGGAGAAGTTGGGGCGGATGAGCGCGCGCGAGGCGGCCCAGTGCGCGCCGTCGGTGTCGAAGATGCCCGCGCCCAGCAGGGGCTGGAAGATCGGGCGGCGGTGCGCCAGGCCGTAGTCCTTGAAGCGGGTCGAGAGGACCGTCTTGATGTTCTCGGGCGCGATCGTCACGATGGTGTATTTCAGCAGCCGCCGCGAGGCGAACGTGGGCCCGTGCTGCTGGAACCGCTGCGTGAGCGATTCCAGGGCTTGGTGCCGCTTGGCCGTCGTGATGCCCCGGTAGATCTCGTCCAGGCCGAGGATCGGGTCTTTGTTGCTGTAGTGCGCGATGGGCTTGCAGCCGTGCTGGTGGGCGAATTGCCGGCGGGTGTGGGCGCGGTGGAGCCGGGTGAGCAGGACGATGCTGGTGAGCGTGAGGGTGAGGATGAGCAGGGCTAGCCGGGTGGGCGGGAGGTTGAGGAGGGTCTCCATGTTCGGTTTGGGGTGTGCCAAGGGGGGAGGGAGTGGTGCTGAGGATGAGATGGTGGAAGTACTTATCATTGTGACCGGAGCAGGGTTCGGAGAGTATTGCTGTCTCGACTGGTGGTCATGCAGGGGGAGTCAGTCGATGCTCCGAAGATATGCAGGGATGTTGATGTTGAGTTTCGACCTGGGCGGGGATGCAGGCCATTGAAGTGAGTGAGATGTCATTGACAACTCAAAGGCTACACGCAGGCAATAGGTTTTACCTGAACGTCAAGCCCAAGCTACCAGGTACTGTGCTAAGTAAGCTCAGACGATTGCTACCAGCTGCATGGTCTCTACATGTACCAGGTTGGTTATAATATCTAGATGAAGTCATGTTTCAGCACCTTAGTAGAACTTCGGGATCAACAACTGCCTCTTTGATCCATACATGACTACAACTTGCGTGGCGAATGGACAAAAGTGAAGTCCAGTTGAAAAGGTAGGTAATTGGAAATGTAGGTAATTGGAAAGGTAGGCAAGGTAGGTTACGGGAAATATTCTAACTGAGTCTCGGGATCGGACGTCTACTCCTTGGCAGATCAGCTGCAGTCAAAATGTGCAACCTGAGATACTGGACAGGGAGAATCGAATCCTCCATTGGCAGCGATTAGCCTGACGCCCGAATGTGACACATTGGGCCAACTACTAGGCCTTGAGGTCATGATAGCAAGAGCATCTCGCATTTCAATGAAGAAGCCCCGCTTACTAACCACCAGTACATGAGAGGCTTTTGGGTGACTGTTATGCACAGATAATCATAATGCGAACCGGCACCTGGAATATAGATAATTGGAATCTCTTTGCCGAAGCAATGGACTCGTTGAATTTAGGGCAAGTGTAGAAATAATATTGTAACTATCAATGGTATAAGCCACTCTTCTGCGACAGAATGACTAGCAGAATACGATGGCGCGAGCAAGGGCTAAATGACTTCGTCAATCCTCCTCCCATTCGCGCAGCAATTCGAGAATCTCTTCCCGTTCAAGTTTCCGCGCCCATCTGTTGTTCCAGGCATAGTCCAGTGCCGTAGCCCCGTACACATTCTCCATGTCGAGGTCCGCCCCGCGTTGGAGAAGCTGAAGTATCAATTCTTTGTCAATGTGGCTTTCAGAAACAGCTATCATCAGGGCTGTTTTCCCATACGAGCCATAGGCATTGATGTTTGCTCCGTTGTCAAGAAGAAGAGTCACAACATCAGTACGTTGAAAAAGCGCTGCTATCATCAGAGAAGTGTACTCGTACATGTCAGGCTCCTTGTGGTTCACGTCGGCCCCCCTTTCCAGAAGCAGGGCAACCGAGTCCCGCGACCCCGACCAGACCGCATGCATCAACGGTGTTCTCCCCAGGCTATCGGTAGCATGCACGTCGGCCCCATGGTCCAGCAGCATGCGAACCACCTCATCCTGCTTCAGTTTGATGGCACACTCCAAAGGTGTAATCCCCAGGCTATCGGTAGCATGCACGTCGGCTCCACGGTCCAGCAGCATGCGAACCACCTCATCCTGCTTCAGGTTGATGGCATACTTCAAAGGTGTAATCCCCTCTCTAGCTGTATTGACGTCTGCTCCACTTTCAAGGATCATACGAACCACTTCCTCCGCGCACGACTGCTTGATCGCGAGGGTTAGGGCCGTCTCCTTACCGTCGTAAGTCACGGCATTGGGGTCTGCTCCTCGAGCGAGCAAGCGCGGAACAAGGTTGCAATTGCCCGAGGCAATGCTCTGTAATAATGGCTTATGGGCGCCTTCGTTAACGTCGGCCCCATGGGCCAGGAGGAGGTCAACTATCTCATCTCCATGTGTCAATATGGCATATGAGAGTGCCGTACGTCCGTCGCACCACATTTCTGTCCCCGCTCCGTGGGCGAGAAGTAGCTCCGCGCAGGATGCGCTCGTATTTCTTGCAGCGATTATCAGCGCCGTCTCCCCCCACAGATCCATCGCGTCGACGTCCGCGCCGCGCTCCAGCAGGAACTCGACCCCCTGCTCAGTACCACAATAGGCAGCGTAGTGCAATGCTGTCCGCCCCCATTCTGAGATAACCGTGTCAATGGGACGGCCGGTCGGCGACAGCGCACGGGCTACGGCAAGGTGATCGTTGCCAACAGCAAGGGTGTACGCGAGATGTGTCACATTGGCGTCTTCGGTCAGAGTCAACCGATCGTAGCGATCGCTGGTCAGAACAAACTCGTCTGGTCCATGCGGCCAAATGTCAGCATCGGGGTGATCTTGGTCGAAGCTATCATCCGCGTACGGCACTTGACAATAATCAAACTGGAAGTCCCCATCCTCCTGAAGTACCCGGTACCGGATCAGCCGAATCATCCTGCTCCAATCGTACTCAGGATCACGCATCGGATCGTATTGCGCTGCTCGCTTAGCGGTCAGGAGGTTGCCATCTTGAGCAGCCGAAAGCAGCACTCGCACCCAGTCTTGGAAGTTCTTGTAGAGAGTACCTATGCATTGCTCGTATAGCACCGAACAGGTCCGCACCAGTGAGTATATGTCGGCTGTTGAGTAGAGCTCCTCTAGGATAAGCAACATTAGCTCCGGCGGAAGATCTGTAAGCTTCGCCATTGCGATGAATGGAAGCCTTGCTTAACGGTAATTAACAAGGTATGGATGGCGAGGTTGATGGAGATCTATGCAATCGGTGGTCGAGGTGAATCGAGAAGTGATGAAGGCAAGTCAGTCCTTCTTCGGAGATGCACTGTTGAGTAGCCTTGGAGAAGTGGTATCAGACTCAACAAGGTGACTCACTTGCAAGTTCTTCCCCTTCCGCGGTCGATGACGATGTGTATACTCAACGTCGATGTCATGCTTCCGTAGTAGAGCAGTTATTACATATATACCCGTCTCCATGTACCTTCCGTAGCACTGATCCGCACTACGCTTTGTCATTATACGCTTTGTATTCAGGATAAAATCCCCCTCTGAGGCATCTGTACGCTTTGTAGGTGTGCGCTTTGTATCTATATACTTTGTTTCGGAGATGAAATCTTCCTTCGATGCATCTATGCGCTGCGTATCGAAAAAGACACTCTTCGTTTGACTCATCCGCATGGTCTGGGTGGAGCAGAAGCAGCAGCTAGGAGCAGTTCATTCTTTCCGGGGGCTTAGGGTTTCTCACATTAGATGCGATCAGATTCTGCAGCTCACTGAAATGTAGAGCTTCTAATACTACCTCTGGCTTAACTGACAAGGGCTGTTGGTGCCTTCTAAATATTAAACGAGTAGTCCCGATATACTACCCTCCCCGGCCAGTAAATCGCAACTACAGCGAAGAGACAGAGAGAATGATAGACTTTCATCATTATCAACAGAGAAGCTTGTTGTAGAAGACCAATATGTGAACGCTCTTCCTCTACGTAGGTATACGTGTTTGAGCAGTGTACTCCATGTCTCGAGTTGGAATCGTGGGCAAGTTGGTGGGCAAAAATCTATATTTTCGGGTTCACCTCAGTTGGCAATTGGGAATTGACGGTGCTTCATGGTGTAGACAAGCAACTTCAAGACCTTGTCCAGCTGCCATAATCAGACCAAACTCCATAC
The DNA here is from genome assembly GCA_003184685.1 of Aspergillus indologenus CBS 114.80. Taxonomy (NCBI): domain Eukaryota; kingdom Fungi; phylum Ascomycota; class Eurotiomycetes; order Eurotiales; family Aspergillaceae; genus Aspergillus; species Aspergillus indologenus. The sequence continues at coordinate 206,555 of KZ825472.1, read as the reverse complement.
TCTGACGCTTTATTTACCTTATTGCAGAGATTTCAAAGTCGTGCAAGAAATAAGATGCAATGGATTGATCATTGATGATCGTTTCGGAACCGGACGAACAGTTGTTCCACCCGCATTCCGGCAAAAAATATGATGCCTCAGGCACCATGCCCCTGAAGATTAGCTAAACTGCCCAGGGCTAAAATCAGCTTCTCTTCAACATCGCCCTAATCAATAGTTGGTGGCGCAGTGTCCATAGGGCCGGTAACTTCCAGGTACAGGTCTTTCTTACAGCAGAAGGCTCAGCGTCAAGCCCCTGACTCCGACGACACAGTCAGACGGCCATCGTGCGTGCTTGATTAGAAGACAATTCGATTCTCCGGACTTCTGAAGCAGAATTTAAATTGTAAGCCGCCCCGTGATCACTTTACTGGTGGATAAGAAGTGTCCGCGGGGACTATAACAGTTGTCGTTATAGAGGCCAAATTAAGCCGAACGGGGTGGGTCCTTTCGAGAAGAACGACAGCCCGCGCCAAAGACGCTAACTCAGAGGGGTTCTTTCTGATTGCTAAGTTCTGCAAGATGCACACTCCGGCCCGTTCATGCAGGTCAATCACGCGGTTCCGGCTGAAGAACAACCAGGCTTGAACAAGCATCGCGCTTTAGCCTCGAATGCCGGGCGGGTCCATCCGGGAGGGGTTGACACCAGTGCTCAAGGAAATTATCACGTCTACCGGTGCATCTATCTGTTGCAGACGCGTGGCAATTGGCAACGAAAGAAGCCAATGCGCGATGGAAGTTGGGCCGTGTGCAATCCGGTTGCATTCCTTTTCTCGCGCGGCCTTGCCCTATCTTCCTCCGACGGAGCAACGTCTGTTGGGGGCCGCCCCTGGAACCCCATCCAATCCAGCCCATTGTCAATCCTTGGCCTGAAGCTAAGAGCAATGGGTATAGCTTTAACTCTCTACTTCCTCAATTTGGCCCGGGGATTTGCTTTTTCTCCGCTCTACCGGAGTAGCTCGTATCAGTCGGACTTTCTACGCCAGACCCCGACGAATTCCCCTCCCGCAAGGGATAAGGGGAAGAATTTCTATAAAAGGATGGCTGATCGCCACTCTTCGAGATATCCCCAGGATCCAGGCAGATCGTTCCCTAACCCAACTTCCCCGTTCTTTCTCTTCCACTCACGATGCTCTACACCCGGGAATTAGGGGTTGTCGCGGCTCTCGGCCTGCTGGCTCAGGCTGCCCCCGCGCCGATCGAGCGTCGATGTATGTGCTTGTATCAACCTAGTCTTATTCCACAATGCTGATGCTGTTATAGCTGTCTCCACCACCTTGCTGGACCAGATGGACCTCTTTGCGCAGTACAGCGCGGCCGCTTACTGTTCGACCAACATCGACTCAGCAAGCACGGCCCTCTCCTGCTCTGCTGACAACTGTCCCCTGGTTGTGGCTGCTGCTCCCATCGTGCTGGATGAGTTCAACGAGTAGGTCTTCTAATTCTATAAAAAGACCACTGGCCGAGTCGGCTAACAGACGGCAGAACTGCCGAGTTCGGGGACACGGCGGGCTTCGTTGCTGTTGACTCGACTAACAAGGCTATCGTTGTCGCCTTCCGTGGCAGCTCTGATCTCTCCAACTGGATCGCCAACCTCGACTTCGGCCTTACCGACGCAAGCAGCATTTGCACCGACTGCGAGATTCACAGTGGCTTCTGGAAAGCCTGGGAGACAGTTGCCAGCACTATCACCTCCAAGGTCGAGGCGGCTGTCACCACCTACTCGGGCTACGACCTTGTCTTCACCGGTCACAGCTTGGGTGCTGCCCTCGCCGCGATTGGAGCCACCGTCCTCCGCAACGACGGCTACACCGTTGACCTGGTATGTTCCTAGTCTAGCCCACCCCGCCTCAGGCTCGAACTCAGTACTGATGATGATAGTACAACTTCGGCCAACCTCGCATCGGCAACCTCGCCCTGGCCGACTACATCACCGACCAGAGCAAGGGCAGCAACTACCGCGTCACGCACACGGACGACATCGTCCCCAAGCTCCCGCCGAAGCTGCTCGGCTACCACCACTTCAGCCCGGAGTACTGGATCACCAGCGACACCGACGTGACCGTCACGACCTCGGACATCACCGAGGTGACGGGAGTGGACTCCACCGCGGGCAACGACGGGACGCTCCTGGACAGTGTCTCCGCCCACAAGTTCTACTTCGAGTACATCAGCGCGTGCGATTAGTCGCGCTGCTGCTCCCGGCGATGCGGACGCTAGCCGCAGTAGATAGGGATAGGAGTAATAATTGACGCGCTCGCGTCGCATGTACATACTTCATATCTTGGATATAATTGGAATGAATTCACGTTACGACACCTGTCTCCTATTCGTACCGTCTTCCCAACAAAAGAGAATTTTTTTTTTCGACGGTCAACCGTCCGCCGAAGTACCCCCGACCCACGTTTCGCGGGTTGTCGCAGATTGATAGCCGAAACCACGGATTGGAGCCTGCTGGGGACCCACTCTTTACTCTTAACAGTCATAGACTTAAATCGGTTTAACTCAGTCGAACGCTTCGAGAAAAGAAAAAGGGGCAAGTCTCCGCTTGCTTTTGCCCGTGGAGTTTTGCAAGGACTGCTTCGATATCACCAACAGTCTGATCAGCTTTCGTCGCATTCCAACATGCTGTACAGTACTCCGTACTGTACTCCCAGAATTGCGCCTGACGCTTGGACCCCCACTCCCGGCCAAACCCTTGCTACGCTGCTGCTGCGCTAAGCTCAGCCGATCAGCACCTGCGAGCATCAGAACATGTAAAAATGCGCCCACGACCATCGAGAAACCCTCAAACGGTCCAGCTCGACGATGTGTTAGGGCAAGTCGCAGCACGGCGCTAGCAAGGGGGATGGAACGTTAACACAGTAGTCCAGTTTAGTTTAGTCTAGCCTGCAGTCGAACAGAGGGGCACTGCCGGAGATCCGGGCCATTAGCCCTAACGGGCAGCTTCGCCGAGCGCTCGCTCATCCGCGCCGCGGTTCTTCAAAGTCCGCACACTTAGTCTAGTTTAATTTACGCGTCGTCCAAACAGTGGTTTAGTCGCTGTCGATCGGAGGGGTAACGGCCAACACGTGGGAAGTTTGATCTGGACTGATTTGTGGAGAATCTCGGGACTTGCGCTGGGAACCTTGATTTTGGGGGATGGCTCACTGGTCGCGGTTCTTGGCTTGTGAGGAGGTGGTTGCTGGGCCGTGTGGTTGGCACGTGGCTGGATGTATACTTCCGTAGGATGTAGACCGGGCACATGCTTGCGCTTTCACGTGCTTGGTGCAGTGCTGGGGATGTGTTTTCCTTTCTGGGATGGCAGCGTGCAGTAGTGGGATGGAATCCTGGTGTCTGGAGGGGCGTTGGAGATAGCTGTGGCCTCGCAGATGGTCTTTGCTGGGCACTCCGTGCTGCGTCCGTGTTGGATCCGTGCTGTTTATGCGGGGTTGTTATATCGCTCGAGTGGATTTGCAGGTTCGAACCACTGAAGAGCTTGCGTCGCTTGAAGGGAGTGTCGGTGGTGGAAGTAGGGATATGCAGCTTGAGAATAGAGCAGTGGAGGTAGGTACATGCACTTTGAAAATAAGGGCAGGGACGCAAAAGTACCCATGAATACTGGTACCTAAAGATAGGGAGTACTCGGGTGTCTGCAAGGTCATAGATATTGGCGTTATCAGTCGAGGCTTGTGATTGATGTTGCTTGCATTCGCCCGACGGCCGTCCGCGGGAGCACCGATGACCCATGCAGCGACAAGGCAGCAAACATCTGGCTTATCAGTCGGCAAGGATTATGATAGCGATCATGACCGACTCTGCTACTGCTCTACCAGGTTGCTAAGGATTGGATGCTCTGAGGGAGCTTGTTTGTGAGCCAAGGCATGCAAGGTTCGTACCTGCGTGCGACAGATTGTATAGATGGAACAATTGCTAAAACCTCAGCATCAGATGTGATCATCTCTGTGGACTTGGAAACTCCATCGTCGCCTGGCGAAATTAGAAATCTAAGATCCTCACTCGTCTTTGCTCTAGCTGAGCTGCAGTGATGGTCATTTTTGACTAGATAAATGCTTACCTGAGCCACAGAGCTACTTGTGCATTGAACTTGAGATGGACGCTTCCCAGTGTCGCGGCTGCGTCAGGCTTCCATGGTTGACAAACAAAATTCTGTTGTCCTTGTCTATGAAATTTCTTCACGATGTGCTCACCGTCATCATAAGTGCATCACAGCTTTGCATCAACTGTACTGCTACCGTGGTCAAGTCTATCGATGTCGGAAGGGTGACGCCGAGGATGACTCTTCCCACCGCGCTTCGCAACTATAACTCCCAGCACTCGTTCGCCACGAGGGGATTTCATCTCATCAACTACAAACTCATCTTATCACTATAATCACTCAAAACGACAGTAATCATGGCAGAAACTACACCCCACCGAATATTCTGCATCCCGGAGCTGGTGGAGCAAATCCTCCTCCAAATGGATATGCAGACCTTACTCATCTCAACACGAGTGTGTTACCTCTGGCACGACCTGATCAGCAAGTCAAAAGCGATGCAGACAAGCCTATTCTTCCAGCCAGCTGAAAACACCCCCCAAGGCGAGCGACGCACCGCCAACCCCCTTATCATCCAGAAGATATGGCCCGAATACCTCGGTTCCTCGGACACCTGCCATTGCGAATATTACGAGCGCCCCGAGGCCAGTTGGAGAAGGATGCTCCTCCATCAGCCGCCAACGGCGAAACTGTGCTTGTTCGACTACACGCAAGACTATTACTTCCCCATCACTCCCTATGGAGCAGGGTATATGTGCGCCTTACTGTGCCGGCGCGAAGGATTCCCTCGCCTGCAGGACCTGCAGAAGGAACTGGAGGCCAGCATCCCGAGGACGTTTGACGAGCGGAGGAAGATCTTCGTCGAGGGGTCGCCCCTGTATTCTGGGTGTCGTCCATGGGGCATCATCCGACAGAGATGTGGGTCCCGTGAGGCCGAAGCAGGTTCGTACGAGACGTGCAATCTGCTGACCTGTCGGGGTGCTTCACGCGAGGCCGGGGGTGTCTCGGAGGGGGCCGAGCAACAGGTTGAACCCACTGCAGGCTCGTTGTTTTGGATCGCCCTTCCTTGGGCCTTGGATAGAATCAGGCACCGCTTCGGGAACTACCGCCGACCGGACCGGCCCCTGAAGGGCTACCATTACTACGTCGGCTTGGATGAGGTCCCGATCTTTCCTTCGGAGGAGGGTTGGCGACGGTATTTCGACGATATGGAACGTGATCAGAAGTTGCAGCAGGATGACTGAAGAGAACCCCGCAAGGAACTGGGTGTGTCTGAGGTGTTCGAGGAGATTGTATGCGTGGAAGAATATTTGCTGACAAAAGAGGTAGTGAGGAGGTCAAGCTTGGGACGAATGCGACATGATCTAGTAGAGGGTATGGTTGTAGAATTGCTTGTTGTTATCTGGCGTTGTGAGTATCACCCGGGAAGATGTGAACGACTTGGTGAACCTCAAAAATACTCCTTGTCGTCGCACTTGGATTAGCATGAGACTACTCGGGTTCGAACGCAATGATATTGCGGTGGATAGTTTTGCTACCGAAAGAACTGGTTTGAGTATTACTCAGTGACATTGGTATGGTCGGTCGTTCATTATGAGCTTTTCTTATGAAGAGAAAGACTTAGTACGTATTCACCCTTAGCCCTGATCCATCAAACAAACTAGTTATCAAAAAAATCAAGTTTCAGTGTCTATTGTCTCCAGTGCCCAGTATCATCTCTGTACTGTACTACTCTCTGACATCGTGGCCGTCACTATACTGCGCCTTATTCTTTTTTTCTGTCCGACAGGCTTGTCCAGAGTAGCTCTTCTCTTAAGCCATAATCCCCTGCTTCATGCAAGCCGAGCACCAGCACTTTGCTACCTGTCGAACAATCTTGCTCCGATCCGGTCTATGATAAAGAGCATAGATTACTGGTGCGCTCTGTTTGTTCCTTTTATCCTGTTTGGTGTATTTGACCCGTGAGCCTTGTTTGCTCTGTTTGACAGTCCGTGTTTGTTTGTTTGTTGCGCCTCCCCCGCTACACCGCTTCTCTATTCGGCCGACACATCGGAAAAGTATTCCTAGCGAATGCCTCAGCAGTCAGGTGTCGACGGGACTCTCCGCCCGTGGATTTCCCCCTCCGCATCTTCTCTTCCTGACCATCATTCCTCCTCCACTCTCTACCGGATTATTACCATCTTCAACCCCACCTTCTGCTATCCCCGCATCTGACCCAAGATCCTTATTTCTTCATCCCTGTTCATCCTAGCTGCATCCTTATCGAGCTGTTCTGCAATAATTCCCCTTGATCTCCCGATCATGTTCCGACAATGAGTTTCATCCCTCAGTTCGGCAATCTGCCCACCATCCAGACCCGCAAAGCTCTTCTCCTCCTAGATCTCCAGAATGACTTTGTGCGATCGAATGGAGCCCTGCACGTTACTAACACCGCTGACTTCCTAGAGAACATCCCTCAACTCGCCAGCGCCTTCCGCCGAAATGGGGATGTGGTGTGGGTGCGCTCCTACTACCAGTCCTCGCAACCTTTGATCAGCCCATCGGACGGCCAGGACCTGGTGGTGCTTAGTCGACAGGATCAGAACGCGCGAGCGAAGCGCACACCAGAGGACGAACCCGTAGATGGCGACCGGAAGATGGACGATGGCCACACCATCGACGAGGAGGCCTTCCTTTCAGCCAAGACACCGCGGTGCTGTGTGCCGCAAACGCCCGGCGCGCAGTTCCCCGCACCCGTCTTCGCGGCTATCGACTCAGAATCAGATACCCTGATCGTCAAATCGGGGTACTCCGCGCTTGGCGACCACAATCTCATCCTCTCCTTCCGCACCCGGTTCATCACCGAGCTCTACCTCTGCGGGTCGCTATCTAATGTGTCCGTCTACGCCACCGCTCTCGACGCCGTGCGACATGGCTTTTCAGTCACTCTGATCGAGGATTGCCTCGGGTACCGCAGCTTCCCCCGCCACGAGGAGGCGATGCGTCGCATGGCGGATATCTTCGGGGCCAGCGGGATCACCACGCAGGAGCTGCTGGAGGAGTTGGATTGGGAGGAGACCGACGCGATCGCCAGAAGTAGCAACCCCCGGCCGGTGCGAACGGCGAATCGTGCTGAAATCGAAGGCGTCATGGACGGACTGGGGTTCGGGTCCAAATCCCGATCGGCGGCCAGGGATGAGAGCCCGGAGGCTTTGGTGGGCAGCGGCCGGCGCCGCAGGATTGAAGATCTCATGGCGGAGTTCTCCGACCACGACAACCAGAGCCTGCAGGAGCTGGCTAATATCGCCCGCGCACGAGTGCGGAATGCATCGGAGGCGCAATCCGCGGATACTGGCGCTGTCAAGGCCCGTACACGTGTCCGTCGCACGAAGAGACCGGATGCCAAGGGCGAGTCAGGTGCGCGCACAGACCCGCGCCGAAGCGGGAAGTTGAAGAAACGCGATGTGTATAGGCCGGGCGACGTGATCGGTGAGGGGGACTCCAGAATTATATACGATTTGGAGTTGCCGGAGAAAGCCTTTGAGAAGATCCGGGATGAGGTAGCTTGGCAGAAGATGTATCATCTGTCTGGGCAAGTCCCGCGGTTGGTGGCGGTGCAGGGGCGTGCGCTGGATGATGGATCCATTCCGATCTACCGTCACCCAGCGGATGAGTCGCCGCCACTGCAACCGTTCACTCCTACGGTCGATGAGGTACGGGTTGTCGTCGAGCGTATTCTGGGCCACCCACTCAACCATGCACTTATCCAACTGTATCGCGACGGACAAGACCGGATCTCGGAGCATTCGGACAAAACTCTGGACATTGTGCGGGGCTCGTTTGTATGCAATGTCAGTCTTGGTGCTCAACGCGTGATGGTGCTGCGGACCAAGGGGAAAGAGTCGGATGGCACTGAGAGCGGTCGCCTGACGCAACGCATCCCTATGCCTCACGAATCACTGTTCATCCTTGGGGAGAAGACGAACATGCGATGGCTGCACGGCATTCGCCCCGATAAGCGGGCCACGGACGAGAAGTCATCGGAGGAGCGAGCGTATGGCGGACAACGGATCTCCCTGACTTTTCGTCACATTGGCACCTATCTCAACCCAACTGGAGACGCGATCTGGGGCCAAGGTGCAGTGTCCAAAACTCAGGATCGTGCTCATGCAGTGATCCACGGGCACCCAGAGGAAACCGAGTGCTTGATTCGGGCATTTGGGCAAGAGAACCACGCGATCGAATTTGATTGGGACGAGATCTACGGCGCTGGCTTCGATGTTGTCAACTTTGTTACGGCCACGACTGCCAAGCTTGTGGTCGGGCCGGACCCTGTGGCTAGTTTCCGGGTGCGTTTGTGTCTGGGCGAGAACGGACTTCGCTACGATGCGACCGCTGCAACGGGCGCTGACGCTATGAATCTGCCGCTTTACATTGATGGTAACGGAGCTGAGCTTGCTGGCGATTCCAACATCCTGGCATATTTTGCCACTCACGCCTCGGAGCTCGTACAACCGGGCGTGGAAGCTCTGCGCGGGGGGAGCCTCCTGGTCGAGATCGACCAACTCCTAGCCACCTGGCGCAATCAGATGGATCGATCGGGGAGCGTCGAATATTTGAGTAGGTGGGACGCAGCATTCCAGATACAGCCGTTCGCAAGTGGTGCCTCCTTTGGAATTGACGACTGTTCCCTCTGGCCCGTTCTTTGGGAGATTCAGGCAGCCGGCCAATTTTCCAGCACTACGTACCCAAACCTGATGCAATATTACACCCGAGTGGAGAAGCGTGGGATAGTGAAAGCCACGCTGGAGGAGTTAGCATAAGGACCCTAATGCCCGAATTTCCATATGTCCAATTCTCGATTACGAACATAAGGGAGCCAGTTCAGAAACCATTTGCAATGCACAAACTACCACTATAAACAATGACTCATGTCCTTGACTCCCCCACTCCTTGCCTTCACACTCGTTCAATCACAAACACGTCCCCTCAAAGCTCGTCGTCGTCAAGACATTCTTCAACGACGCGCCCGTGCAAACCACGGCCTTCAAGAACGCCTCGGCTACGACCTCGGCGCCCGCCGGACTGGTGTGGGTGTGATCGATGGGGAAGTACGAGTTGACGGTGGCATTGCCCAAGGTCTCATAGATGCTGGCCACGTAGGACCAGTGGTCGACGTACCCGACGCCAGCCACCTCGGCGGCCAGCTCGGCGTACTCGACGAAGCGCGTGGGGGAGTCGACGAAGGTGCCGGTCTCCCAGGGGTTGTTGGGGGTCTGGCTGCTGAGGATGACGTTGGCGCCCTTGGCGGTGAACAGCTTGGCGGCATTCTCCAGGTAGGCGGGGAAGGTGAGGATGGTCTCGTTGACCCCGTCGTAGACGCTGTAGCAGACCTCGGCCCCGGTGCCGGAGCAGTCGGTGCGGCCGTTGTCCGTGGACAGCGAGCCGCCGTCGTTGTGGCCGAACTCGACGATCACGTAGTCGCCCGCTGTCACCACCTCGGCGATGTTCTCGAACCGACCCTCGCGCGTGTACGAGCGCGCGCTGCGGCCCGCGATCGCGTCGTTGACCACCGTCGCGGAGAGGTAGCTGGCGATGTACTCGCCCCAGCCTGGGTCGGTCAGCAGCGATCTTCAGAGTGTTAGGAGGGGTTGGACATACCGTTGGTGCCGGACCCGCCACCATTCTTGGCCATGGTCGAGTCACCCGCGAGATAGACCGTCGTGGCGAGGGTAGAGGGGAGGAAGAAGAGCGGTGCGAGAGCGGCGGTCTTCATTGCGGCGGTGTTGGCTGTCAATTCCCTCTGTGTGAATGATAAACTGAACTCATACAACCGAGTGCCAACCCCCTTATATACCCCGAACTCCAGACCAATACGTGGAAAATCCCATTCAACCCAGCCCATCCCACCCGGACAATTTCCTTTCTATCGACCTCGGCCATCGCACCAGAACCAGCACGTCAAACAACCCCAGTCTCAGGTTCAGTATGGGGTAGATGCACTCCAACCTTGGCATTCTGCACGCAGCTCGCAGCTCGGGGCAATCCTCCCAAACCAATACCCGTGAAGCTCGGGGTTTTTGGTCCCGATGCTCGGATACTGACTCCCCTCGTGGACTGCAGCATCCTCCCTTGACGAATAGGGTTATTGAAAGGAGGTGGCAGCGCAAACAAGCCCGCCGATCGACAGGGTTCAAGGGTACAAAGTGCTATATCTTCGGGTCTACGGAAGCGGGAGAGGAAGGGGGAGGGAGGGCCGTGCGGAGTGCAGAGTGTATTCTGGGGGATTTTTCCCACCTGTGAGGGTGGATATGACGTGATGTACGGAGCTGGAGTTCTGCAGGATGGGATGTCGAGTGGATATGGGCAGGGTGACGGGGTGACGGGGTCGATGTCAAAGGGTGTACTTCCGTTTCGATCTGGGATTAGCGCGGCGGGAAATGAGATGCGTTAGTTTGGGGGCTTGGGGCGTGACGGTGAAGAAGCGGGGTACAGGTTGTGGATTCTTGGGGTGGGCGTCAAGCGCGGTGGTTAAATCCGAAGTCCGATTGTTGTCGTGCTTACACATGAAGTGTACGGTGTGTTTTTGGGTTTCTTTGGTTGGTACTCTACTCCATTGTCTGGCAGGAGATAAGGTACTGTTTGGGTAGGGGATGTATCTTCATGCTTAGCACTTGATCTGATGAATCTTCGCCTCGGAGATAAAAATAGCACGAACATCTTCAGCACTTGACAGCTCCGTCCTCGGACATTTCTCGGGGTGGTACAGTACAGTCCTTGGCAGACGAGCGATTCCCGCGGCAATGATGCCAGAAATGACGTGCCCACAGCATTCAATCCCAACTCTTGCAGAGTCACAGAGCCAAAAGGCACACATTTCTCCTTCTTGGTACGATTCTGACTACGCCAAGCTCCTGGAATCCCCACCGCACTGCACAAATAGAGGCTGTTCTCCGCCAGCGCGGGACTGCCCAGGACCTGTCAGGACATAGGGCAAGCAGCAGGAACACCAACTCCCGCTGTTCTACCTGCCACAAGTTCCGTGACACACTCCTGACTCACGTAGCTGTGACGCAGGGAATGTTCCTGCTATAGACCTCCTGTACCAAGAATACCAGATGAAACCTTCTTGCCGCCACGGTCCCGCGACAGTCTGGCGGCTGGGCTGGGCGGGACGGGACCAAGCGTTTCAGCCTCCTCCTGCGCGGGTCTCTTCAGAACGGTATTCCAGTCTCCACACCCAAGATCTAGACTGCCATGTGAGACCTGTCAGGCACGGTTGGGGCTTGGTATGCTCCGTTCTGGAGATGGACTGCCACATTACTCCGTGTGCACCCGCTTTGGCGAGTCAGTTTGTGTCTGGGAGGACAGAGCGAGTTTAAGATAAGGTGTTTGACTAATATATGTGGCTCTTTTGGTCTGGATGGTGGTTTTGCAGAGAGAGTGACAGGCATGCTGCCCGTTTACCGTGGGAATTGTAGAGTAGCGTCGAGTTTTTGGACGTCAATAACAGCAAAGCATGTTACATCAGTGGTCTCCAAGCCTGTATTGTTATACAGGCTTTGCCTTTGAGACCGGTGACGTCGTATAGCCAGGATGATTACCATGACTATACCTCGAAATCGAGTCACGTTCGCTACATACCTGCGTGCAGCAGTGAAGACGTATCATGTTACAGCAGACTGACTGTTGGAAGACATCAGACAAAGTTTCCAGCCATTGGATTGATTTTATGAGTGAGTCTCGGACCATCCAGAGCGCTTTCTCACCCAACAGTTATTCTCGGCAATACTTTCATCCCGGAAAACAAATCCCATACGATCAGCCTCTAAAGACGTACTAAGCCAGCAGTACAGAATCTAACATACACGCCTACTACCGCACCCCATCCCCGAAACGACAAGCTACAACTTCTCAAAAGTCGGCTTCCGCTTCTGAATCCCCGACAGCAGCGCCGCCTCAACATCCTTAGTCTGCAGCGCCGCACTATTCCAAACCGCCGTATACCGCAGCCCTATCACCGCATTAGCATCATATTCCCTTCAGTACCAACACTCCCCCTGCGCCTCCCCACCAAATCCAACAAACAAAAAGAAAAACCTACCATCCTCAACCCTCCGATCCCTCGACCAATTCAACAACTCCTTCGTCCCCTGCACGGCCACCGGACTCTTCCCGGCCATGCGACTCGCCAGCCCCAACGCCCCCGCCACCGCCGCCCCCTTATCCTTGAACACGTGCGTCACAAACCCAACGCGCAGCGCCTCAGCGGCCCCAAACTCCCGCGCCGTCAAACTCACCTCCTTCACCCACCCGAACGCCCCCACCACCTTGGGCAAGCGACTCAGCGTCCCGATATCCGCCGCGAGCCCGATATCCACCTCCTTGACGGCGAAGCGCACGTCCTCCGTGCACACGCGCACGTCCGCCGCCACGCTGAGGTCGATGGCCAGCCCCAGCGCGAAGCCGTGCATCGCCACGAGCACGGGTTTCTCGCATCGCTCGACCGCCGAGATGCACTGCTGGAAGTCGTGGATGTGTCGCCGGAGGTGCGTCGCTTGGCGCGCGGCGTCGATCGGGGCTGCCGCGGCGGAGAGCGTGCCTTCCGCCGCGGCGTGCACGTCTAGGCCCGCGGTGAAGGCTTTGGGGCCGGCGCCGCTGAGGACGATGGCGCGGACGGTCGGGTCGGTGGACAGCCGCGTGAAGATTTGCGAGAGTTCGAGCCACATTCTGGTTTTTGGGGTCAGTGGTCGGGTGGGGGATTGGGGATTGCAAGGGGTAGGGGGAACGAGGGGAAGGGGGAAGGGGGGAGGGGGAAAGGAAGGGCGCGCACGCACGCTTCGATGAAGGCATTTAGCTTGGAAGGACGGTTGATCTCCACGTGGGCGACATATTCGTGGTCCGGTGGGAAGGTGATGTTGAAGTGTTCGTAGGTGTAGGGTTGCGATGCCATGGTGACGAGGTGGTGAGGGTGTGGTGGGTGAAGGTGGATGTAGGATTGATGGCAGGAAGTTGGAGTGGAGTTGAAGGAGGAATGAGGGGGTAAATTCAACTGTGGTCGGATTCTGGGGTAGCTCAGGTTGAGCCGAGGTAAAATCGCTGGCGCGACCGGCTTATCTGCCGCGGATAAGTTGCCCAGTTGATTCCTCAACTTACACCCAAAGAGATATCCGAATTGGACATTGGAGATGATCCTACAGGTGCCTTGATCAATCTCTAAGCTTCTCAAAGTACCTCTAGTACTGTTCTTTGACCAAAATGAATCGGCTCTGCTGCGATAGGCCGACTCAAGAATATGACGTCATGCCTGTCACATGCGGATAGAGCCCTATACAACCCGGTCCACAGAAGTCATGTTACGTTGGCCAAAGTCAGCAAGACCATGAGTCTATGAGACTCTGGCGTTTTAATTACGGCTGGCTTTGGCTGGCAGATCTCAGGCAGATCTCCTATCTGCCGAGTGGCCGCAGGTAGGCGGAGAAGGTCCTGATCTTATCACGTCCACAATATCTGGGTACGCGCATCGGGAAGAGACTGGTGATTAGGTGTTAGTAATTTGCCTCGCGAAAGACAAATCTCTACTGTGAGATCAATCGATTAATGTCAGTGGAATGGCCTATGGCTGACTTGCAGCGTGTATACCGTCGTAGTAGCCACATGAGCTCATAGCCCGATACTAGCTGCAATTTTACTACACTGCCTCGAAACTGCACTATGCTGCTCCCACTTCTCCCACATTTCTTGACTTCAGCCACTCGCTCAGGCCAACCAAGGAAAGGAACGATTTAAAACTGTTTCAAGAACCATTTCGACTACATTCGCAGGAAGCCAGTCGGCAGGCTGGGCGAGGAAGTCATCAGGCCGGGTCACCTCGAGCGTCCCTTCTCCCTCGAGCTCGCTATACGTGTCCAGTTCGTCCGTCGAGGTGATGCTGATGTCGTAGCTTCCCTCGCACCGCGTACGCCCATCCTTACTTGCGAACACCTTTATCTCGTCGGTAATGCCCGCCACCCAGATCGTCCCTCGGAGATTGTACACCTTCTTGTAGACGTACAGCGTGGTCTGGGGAGGCACGGTCCAGGTGTCCTCGGTAGTGGTGATCTCCGAGGTCTCCACCGAGCTGAAGGTTTTGTGCTCGTAGGAGCCTTCGATGCTGACCTCGAAGCCGAAGCCGGAATACCCCGCGGTGGCGGAGATGCTCTCGGCGTCCTCCTTGCCTGTTGGCCACGAAATCACCCTCTGGTCAGTGCATATCCCTGGACCGGTGAAAGCGGGTGCTATGCTACAGACCTGTCTGAATCTGCACTCCAGTCTCGGTACGGTCCGTCTTCGTTCTCGTGGCGTCGGACTCGTTCTCGATCGAGAACTGCTTGACCCATTCCACCGACACCAGCTCGATGTCTTGCACAAAATACAGATTCCCGTAGACCAGCTGCTTGACCTGTCCGATGATCTTGTTTGCATCCGCGGCAGGCTTGCTGATCAACTTATGTTCACTCGAGGGCGCATCAGGGACGAGTCTTTTATCTGGAAGGAAATGCTTGAGGTCTTTCTTGGGGTCGGTAGTCTGTGCGGCCATCTTTGATGAATGAGCGGGCGCCTAGCGTTGGGTAATGCGTATACTGAACAGTAGAAAGGGTCTTGGGGTCGAATGTGATCGCGAGTTGAGAGAAGTGGCCGAGAATGTCTGCCCTTTATATTCTCCTGGTACAATGTATTGGGGAACTGGAGGATAGCCGAGCTGTCTTGGACATGTGTGAGCTGCAGATCTCGGTGTCTGGAAGAGCGCACAATGTCCGTCAGCAAATGACCCCGCCATCACCAAGAGCCAACCAGTCCACTTTCAGCTCCGTCTTGTTCGATGGCAGCAAGCTGCGTTGCCATACTTGTTGCACCGCAGCTAGCTCATCTCCGGAGATCTGATGTCACACGTATCATATTGGGATCACGTAGAGAAGGAGAACTTGGACTCACCAGACTGGCGGACTAACAAACAGCTGAATTGCAAATCAGCCTGTATGACGTTACAGAGTATGACGCAATCAAGCGTATCGGCCCTCAAAAGATGCTAACCATGGCCAATTCTGCTGCGACATTTGCAGCATCTGTGCTCGTCTGATTGGGTTAGAATGACTGTCTGGTATGGCTCTGCTTCAATAATCCAGTGTTTCCTGATGCGTGACTAAGTCGCGCTCTACCTAGTGTCATCTTACCAGTATTCTAGCTCCACGCTAGATTGTGGTATGACGGGGGGAGTGGGTGACCGAGTAGATCATGCTAAAGTGGTCGCGCGTGATGACGGTAACCTGACAGGTTCAATTTGAACGATGGATCGGACCGGTAAATCACCCTATGGTCCACAATTGCGGGGGGTGTTGGGGGGGGGGGGGGGGGGGGGGGGTGGGGGGGGGGGGGGGGGGGTGTAGTACCGTGCGAAGGTGAATTACCGAAGTAAGCCAAACACTTAAGCATAATTTACTCTATCGTGATGAACAGACGGGATACGGGGTTGCTACCCTCGCTTATCCGGCCCACAATGGCACGGATGGACGCGGCGATTTACGCGTGTGCAGTGTGTCTGGGTAGTGGCTTCGCTTTTAAAATGGAGTGCGGATCACAGATTATACCAACAAGCTGCAGGCTATAAGGCAAGCCAAGAGCTTCGCGCGACGTAGCTGCCTTGAATACTCCGGACAGCAGCGCTATTCGTTCACTGAAAATGTTCTCACAAAACGGTTCGGGAGACTACCTGATACCTTAGGTACGACTTGCGATTTATCTTGATTATTTCTGCCTCAGGTTTACCTTGTGGTCCGCGAGGCGACATGTTTGAGGCGGTGAAGTTGAGTATATATCTCCCTTCGGATCATTTCCAGTTGATGGGATGCTAACCCCTAAGCAATCTAGTAAGTCGCTCGAACGGCTTCTGAGATCTATTTGCACCGGACATCAACTTTAATCAAGCAATAGCGGGTACATACGACCACAGGGTGTGGAAAACAGGGCTTCCCGTCCGCTCAGCCGTACTTAAGCCACACGCCGGGAGGTTAGTAGTTGGGTGGGTGACCACCAGCGAATCCCTTCTGTTGTATGTTTTTGTCTCTGGTAGGATTTGTTCGGACCAAGGAAACGAAGCCTTTCGTCCAATGAATGCTTTTTTGCCCTGACTAGTAGGCTTCGGGCTACAGGGTCGACCGGCGGGCCCATCCATCTTGTCAAACTGACCAAACGGGAATGCTGGTGATTCCGGTGAAGACAACGGAGCCAGAAACAAATGTCTCAAATCACCAGCAAGATCAAAATGCTTCAATTCTTTGCAGCAGCAGGCTGGTCGAGGCGGTCTATTCTACGTTCATCAAACTCAATTCCGACACTACGCGTACAATTCAGCAACGGAGGTGTCCCTGAACACACAAAAGCATTGGCTTTTCTATGAGCATGCCTCCATGCTAGTCATATTCATATTGTATCCCGTGCTTTCGCCCTACGGTGTGCGGCAGCGGGAGATCCGAGGGTCTAAAATGCTGAGTTAGGTTGGATTAGATACATCATGCTTTCCGCAGCCTGTCCTGCACCAAGATATGCTCAGAAACAGTGGAAAGGAAGCTGCGCTCCGTCCCGAGCAGCGCCTGCTCTCTCCGCAGAGTACCGACCAAAGTTCCGGTGCGCGGTAAACTCCGGATCCATCGGTTCCAGATCAAGAAAAGCACACTCGGCAGAGACCGCGAGGGTCTGAAACCAGTCGATGATATACCCCAAGCGCTCGTACTGGTGCGCAGCTTGGTGGGCAAAGTCTGCATACCACTCCGCGCGCGCCTCCGGACTCAACCAGGTGCTGCTCGCAGAGAACTTGATGACGTTCTGGCCAGAGCCAACATCCGATAGAGGAACTTCGAACCTGGTAGTTTCGTCCTCGTGGAATCCTTGATAGCAATGATGGACTGCTACATCTGGCGGCGGACGCACATAGATGCTGGCCCGTCCAGAAAACGGTGATAACATTGAACTGTGAGGGGCTTCGATGAGAAAACAGAGACCACCGTAAAGCAAGCAGAAAGGGCGAAACACGTACTATCGATATCGGTAGTATGCATGCCACAGAAGACGTTTGTGGCATTCGTCATTCGGGATGGTGATTGAGAGCAGCTCCAGTCGACAGGACCTGGTCATCGGCAGCCGGGCGCAGTAGCGGGCGGCAGAAAGAGGCTGGATAACGCCGGCAGCAGTGGCCACGGCCTCCTGTATCAACAGATCAAGTTGGGAAAGGGCGGAGTTTGTGCGGGATGACTCCCAGTCTGCAACATCAGGATACCGTCAGCAAACTCCGTCCGCCCGTCTTAGTACAACTCGCTGGAAAGTGCGTCTTACCGATAAGCAATCCAATTCGGGAACTCCCTACTCTGCTTACAGGGGTGCTAATGTCACGCCCCCAGCGAAGAGCGGGATACCCGAGATTGTTGTAAATAGCGAGGCGCAGGCCACGCAGCGTCTGGAAAACGCTCGGGTGTGTTTCATCCACTTGCAGCCACACCACATCTATCATCGAGGTTGGGAACGCTTCGCGAGTCCAGACATTCCCCACTGAGGGAAAGCAGTGCTCGGTCATAGCACCCATCGGACACCAATAGCCAGCTGGACCGGGGCAAAGTCTCCTTCCAGACTTAACCTCGTCCAAGCTTTGAGTTCCCCATGTGTCCCATCCAGTAAAGTAGTTGAATCCTTTGTAAAGCCTGTACTGGGGGGCAGTAATCTGAGCCGCTAACACAGTACCTGAAAACGGCTGCAGAGATTCTGATGGCCTGGTTGATGCGTGTATTGGACCGGGTTGCCGTAAGTGGCTTGTTAGAAAGGAAATCATCTCTATCGTTTGTGCGTTTGGACCCGGCCAGCTGGGCCGAGAAATTGGAGGTTCGTTGATTAGGTCGACACTGCTTGAAGTTTGCCAGAGAAACAAACCCATGAAGTTTGGGCTCTCAGATGGCAGGTCCCGCTCTACCCAACCACCAACACTGCACAACAGCCGTGGTGCAGTCGCAGAGGCGCTTGCATTGGTATCTGTAATGTGCTGTGACGTATTCGTCCATTCGGTTTCAATCTTGTCCTGCGCTTCCGCCGTGTCGCACTTGGTGTCAAAGCCCGAGTGAAGTGACAGATTAACCATCTCCAAAAAGTGATTCGATCCAGCAGTAAAGGTCGGCGGCAGGGTCAGCTGCAGGCACCGATTAAGAAGAGGTTTCTCCCGTAGAAGAGGAAGAACGAGACCGAATCCAAAAGACGCTTGAAACTCTCGCCATGCATCACCATTCTGCCATTGAATGAGGACAATTACGCCCCGCGGTTCGTTATGCATTGGGGCCCAGTAGAGATGCTGAAACCCGAGAACGGTGGAAATAAAGGCTAGGGACTTCTGCCACAGAGAGAAGGTGACGTGGTTCTCATCTGTAAGATCGACGTCCGGTCGGAAGCTCAACCTGATAAGGCTGAGAATGGGCTTTCCTGGCAGGCACACTGTGGCGTCCCTGTCGGACCAGGGGAGCCCAGCTAGACATGGGTACTGTCGCTGATCCGACCTCAGATAATCGTGCATTGAGACGAGGATCAAGTTCAGTTCGATCTGGAGATTGGGGGATCTCTCCGGGCGAAGACGTTTGACCAGAATCAGTATGTGGTGTGGTGCTTGTTCCACTTATCTTATCTCCAACTCAATCGAAGCTCTACTCCTTTTTCTCTCCGAAGGTGGAGATAGGGAGGTTCGTGATCAATAGTCTGGAAAGTGGGGCAGATGATATCCCCACCTGAATGGGCATTAATTCTTCGAGCTTGGTTTGTGGCCATTAGATGAATTGGGCAAACCATTGTTGGCGAGGATTATTTACCACTACAGCGGTCGCGTTGATAGCTTGAGATGGAGAAGATGTGGAGAACTTTGACCCGGGTTTACAGCACCTATAAGTGTGAAGATTGAATCTTGAATCTTCGAGAACTTTCCCTCTTCGATCGGTGAGTAGTATGATTATATTCTTAGACTAGAAGAAATGAATTGCGCCACTATACCAACAGCCTGGTTACGGTGTGGTCACAATTTGCTTGGGACCTTTCAATGCATACTGTACATGTTCATAGACAGCATGGTAGTCCTAGCAGAAGGCCATTGTCGGTCTCAAAAGCTCAGGGAGGCAATGGAGAGCGGCCTAAATCATAACACTAGGATTGTGTGTGAGAATCAGCATAGCTGGAGCATACTGTTAGCGTAATAGCACAATTGGCCCGGCGCACTCCAAATCTTAGCAATGCCAATCAATGTGCGGGACGGGCCTCCACCTCGGCTACGCAACCCCGGGCCGGACCCACCCGCTGCAGCAGCATATAAAGATGAGGCAATCCCCCCCTTCCCTCCCCGTGACTCCAGCTCTTTCCTCATCATGACCATCCATCCTTCCGCTGCGCTGGGCTGCCGAAAAAGAAGAACTTCCTGCTCTGCAGAGGGCTCGAACCCCGGTCTTCGCCCAGACAAGCCAACCAACTCACCAGTCCGCCATCAAGGGGTCCTACAGGCCCAGCGCAGCCGAAACAGCGAGTGATGTAGTGACTTCCCTCATTTCTCTCCATGAAGGTCCTGTACACCCTCGCAGCGCTCGTTCAACCTATCCATCACGAAAACGGGCCAAATCATCCCCACTCGTCGGAAAAGTTTGCTCTCAAAAAGCCCATCGCTGGAACACCCCTTTCTGCATGTTCTGTCCACATCTGAGACGAATCGCATGGCGCGGGGGCCCTCTACAGCGAGGCAACGGTTACGGCTGCTGGGTTATGCCCCCCTGTAGCTGCTGTATTTCCATAAGTCCCCGCTGTAGTGTTGCGGTAGCACGGCGAGACGCTTAGAACCCTCAAGTAGGATCACGTACCTGCTTGGGCCTCACTTCCATGTGGGCGCAGGGCCGGGTTCGACTCCCGGCTGCGGGGACTTATCTTTTTTCTGGTTAGTTTCGAGCCCAGCCGCTTCGGATGCTTCTTCTGGCTTCCACGTATTTGTTTTTGACCTTTTTTCATCGGTTTCCATCATAAAAAGCGTCGATCATTTCATAAATCTTGATCCGAGCTGATTCCGATCAGTGTGGGGCGTGTTGTGGGGCTTTTCGATGCGGTGGAGTACTTTCGTCTCCGTAAAAGGGAAAGCTCCCACGCCCCGGTTCGAATGGTTCAAGCTATGCTGGATGGCCATGTAAGTGCATCAATTGACGAGCATTCCTCAAAACTTCGTGTTTTACAGGCCATGACTAGAGTTACAATTGATTGATGAGTGTTTTTATTGACATACAACACTACATTGCCCGTCAGTATTGGATTGGTGACCAACAGAGCATAAGGTACTGCTTGCTCCCCGGAGAGCTTTCCTAGCCTATCCCAAGGTACTGTACAACAGCAATTCTGGACCTGGGAAGTGGGGATTGGAATACTATATGTCTAGGCAGATGAACCGGTAGACAAATAGGAGAGTGTCTCTTGCTAGATGGACAGAAGCAAGGCTTCGAGGAGTTGTGCTCCGACACAAGGAGGTGGATACGACACCACCAGGAAGAGCGGTGATATGGCGACAATGATGAAAAAAGAAGACTAGTCAACTTGCAATTGCAATGGTATTAAATCTATGGTCGGATCTAGGGACGACTTTCGCGAAGCTAGTAGAGAACACCCATCGCAACAGGGCAATAGCATACGGGCGCTTTTATGCGGCGAAGCTGATTCACCCCTGTGGATCAAGGCTCGCATAGAAGGACTTGCAAATTCACAGGTATGGAACTAATCGCAATGAAAAGAGAAGACCTGACTCAGATAGGTTCACTGGCACCTCTAGGTGAAGCGGAGGATAGTCAAGAGCAACTTCATTGTTGAGTAACGTGGCTAGCGACGAAGGACCCAAAGCAAGAAGAACCTACAGTTTGTCCACCCAGCCTGGAATAGTACTGGCACCTAGTTATAGAGCTAAGTAGCCGGTAGGAATCGTTGCGGAGGGTGGTTGCATCATTAGGTTCTAGGCAGATATTACAATACTAATAACACAAGGAGTCTATCCTCTATAATCCTTAATAAAGCCTGGGTACTTCCGCAATCCATAAGTTTGTGGGTAATCTTCACTTGCGGATCCTGCTTATCCAGCTCCTTAGACGTCATTATCAACAGACTTTCACAACACCTCATATACAGCTCTCGACTTCGGTTGTTCAAGGTCCAATCGTGAGGAGGTTGGGTCCGGCTGTATACATTTCTTGGGATTCGTCGCGACCGTGATGAGCCCAGATGAGCTGGAAGGCATGTTGACGAGTGTTTACTACTTAGACTTCTGGCTTTGTCTGAGGTCTTGAGCTGCACTGGTCATGTTAGTAACGGACGT
This sequence comes from Aspergillus indologenus CBS 114.80, assembly GCA_003184685.1. Lineage (NCBI taxonomy): Eukaryota > Fungi > Ascomycota > Eurotiomycetes > Eurotiales > Aspergillaceae > Aspergillus > Aspergillus indologenus. The sequence continues at coordinate 185,106 of KZ825472.1, read as the reverse complement.
CTCATTCATGAGTGGGAAGGCACAAATCGAGGTTTGTACTCATTCGTCAGAATGTTCTGCTTAGTCGATAGGAGAGTTCCACGACACAAAGGAGACAGTCTCGTGTACCATCTCCGGGCTGAAGAGGTGTGTTTTCTATCTTTGTAGCCAGCACTGAACCTTGAAGTCCTGCCCAGTGCCAGATACCACGGGCGCTGGGCATAATTCGAGGCTGTCGTGGTTCATTGGGAGGGTGGCGACGCCTTGCTCTGGACCATCGACATCACAATATAAATCCGGATTTTATCTTGCCGAAGTCTTCGAAGGGAGCATATCGGTCTGGGAGCCGTCTCTAATCCATGTATGTTACACATTAGCCATCTTGGGAATAAGTGAGCGGATTGTCAGGCACCACCTGCTATCTCGTTTTCAGTGACGCTCGAATCAACCTTGAACCACCGTAGCGCTTGCTTTCAAGTACAGACTCATGATCTTGATGCTGACAGCCAACGAGATGGCTTGCGACGAGAGTGCCGTACTGGCTTTCAGGATGGGGTCGTCGGCCTTGGGGTGGGGTCGCTTGTTAGCTGTTCATATTGCTGCTCCGGAGCTGCAATTCCAATCAAGAGCACATGAGGCAGGGTACAAAGAGGTGTGAAGCAGATGTTGTGTAGAAGAACTACAAAAGGATTAGCTCAGTAGAAGAAAACGAGCAGCGAGGAAGTCACAATCGAGTGCATTGCAAACAGGCCATATTGTTTGGTCAGGTGACCACTGTCTTTTTCTACATTGACTCGCTCCACTCCACCACGTTTATTCTTAACTTCGTCATCTTTCCTCTCAAGACAAGCAATGATCAAACACGAACCCCTTTACTACACCGATCACAGTTTAGAATCTACCCATTTCGGTTCCTTCTTGTTCGCAAACGCCTCCACGCCAATCCGATAGTTCTCGCCCTGCATGAGAGCTCTTCCATATTGCTTCGTCGTGCGGCGCGTGTGTCGTTCAATAGTATCCATCTCTAAGGCTTCGTTCAACCCATATTTCGATACAATAACTGAGTCCGGCGAGACGTTGACGATCTGCGTCGCCAGCTTGATCGCTTCATCCACCACCGTTTCTGGCGACTTGGCGATGATATTGACAAACCGCAGACTCTTTGCCTCGTGAGCTGAAACTCTTCTTCCTGTTAATGCTAGTTCACTCCCGATCTGCAGGCCGCACGCCCGAACGATATGCGCCAGCCCCCCGCCTGCCGCAAACGCCCCGATGTGCACTTCTGGTAGAGAAAATTCGGCCTCCGGGGAGGAGACGACGAGGTCGCTGGTAATCACAGTGGAAAATGATTAGCTGTGTTTATTACACTTCCGCTTTTCCGACTCGGATCGAGAAACGCATCTACGTACCAATTCAGACACGACTCAAACCCCCCGCCAAACGCGATTCCGTTCACCGCCGCGATCACCGGCTTCTTCCCGCGACGCAAACTGAGTCCCATGAACCCATCTTCGGGGACTGGGGCTGCAAAGTTGAAGTGACTGGGCGGGTCTCGTTGCTCAAGCAAATCAGCGCCCGCGCAAAATGCCTTGGTGCCCTTTCCTGTCACTATCCCCACGCGGAGTGACGGCTCGTCATCGAACCAGTGCCAGATCTGCAAGCCCTCCGGATGTCCTACGACGGGGACGGAGTTCCTTTGCTCCTCGCGATTGATGGTGACCAGCAAGATTCCGACTGCGGGGAAGCTGAAAAGGAAAATAGATGACTTAGGTGGTGGGATTCGGAAATTCGGTACGTTGTCCATGGTTATACTATGTTCGATTCGATGAAACGCGGAAGGCCACACTCACTGTAGGGCGAAGGACTACGCGTTAGACGACAGTCATTATATACTGTCTCCCACGCTAAGCTGGTTTCAGTGGCGTGCGGCCATCACCTTGACGAATCTTACCTTCGTATGATGCCTGTCGCTTGCAGTTCAATGATTTGTCCAGCAGATAAGGTTACCACGAAAGGTTAATTGTCATATCCAAGGAATTCAAGGCGAATACCGGATCCGACCCCACAAAATCTTGACACCATAATTTTCGGCGTTGGCTTCCGTCGTACACAGAAACCTGACTCGGTGGTCACGACGTACGCGTTGCAGGTTGTTTTGTCGAACTACACTCTCCACAGCACATGCATTTCTCTCGCGTTTCCGAAGCTGACAAGCGGTGAGCGGAAGTATATCGATGCTCATCTTATGCTCTTGTGTAATTCGGTAAGTAACCTGTTATGTAACTATGTAACATCCCGATACCGCATCTTAACAATCAGGTCTAGGTGGCCTGTCACAGAAGGGCTCACCAAACAGGAAGCTTAAACCCACCCGGAACCTGGTGCTGGAAGACACCCTCGGGATCCACTGCCCGGGAAACTCGCCACAACTGCTCCACACTGTCATCGCCATAGCTGGCGATCGGATCCTGCCATTGGGCTGCATAGTTAAGATACTTAAAGGGATAGTAGGCCTTCTGCTCGTGGGCGTCATCTTCGATGGCTTCCAAGAGGGCACGGGCTGCCTTCTCCACTTGCGCATCATCCGCTTCGTCAACCCAGCTAGCGCTCAGCAGCACGATCATCAGTGAGCCGGTTGCCTCTGATAGCCCCAATGAATTGGTGTTGCTGCCTCTGGCATAGATGGCGGGCGGCAATGGCTCCAGCGATAACGACCACGTCACATTGGTCACATCCTGAACAGCGGCCAGGCTTTCGTTCCAGTGACGGTACGTCGCGTTGAGCATGGGAACGCTGGTGCAGAAGGTTGTGACCAGCCATAACTGACTGTTGAAAAAACACAATCCAATTAGTCCTGACTCCAGGAAATGGCAAAGAGAACCTACCGTTCGCCATTCGGCTGGAATGAGCCCTGCTCCGTTGAGATATCGGACATATTGGTCAGGCGCAACGTGCTGATCGCCGAAGGTATGGCAGTGAAAGGCTGGAACGCCGGTGGATTCGCCTCCGGCTTGGTATATACCAAACTGTTCACAAGCGCAGCGCCTTGTGTGCTTGAAAACCCAAAGCTGACGATCAACGACGCAAACTCGTCATAGGTGTCAGCGTCGCTGAAATCAGCCGTCGCCTGCAGCTGCTCGTCGACCGTGTCGAAGGAGTAGTAAGCCAACCCGGCCCATATCTGGCCCTGCTCGATGGCCGTCAGCTGAATGTGCGTGACAACTCCGAAGTTGTTCGATCCTCCGCACAGGGCAACCCGAAGCTCGGGGTTCTCCTGTTTGTTGGCATGAACGACGGATCCATTAGCCAGCACGACTTCAAAGTCGACGACCGTGTCGCAGGTCCAGCCGTAGCGGGGCGAGAAGTAGGAGATGCCGCCCCCGGTGGTCAGCCCGCCCACGCCCACTTGCCCGACGCGACCGCCGGCTACCGTGAGGTTGAGCGGGTCGAGGGCTTTGTAGACATCACCCCAGGTGGCGCCGACGCCGACGGTCACGGTGGATCGGTCATCACTGACTTCAATGAAGTCGAAACCGCGCAGGTCGATGGTCACGCCGTCGGCAATGTTGGCTGCCCCTTCGACCACGATGTGGCCCCCGGATCGGATTGCAAAGTCGCAGGTGGCATTGGCGGTCAGGTATTGGACCGCAGTGGCGACATCGTCGACAGTGGTCGGGGCCACGATACAACTGGGGTGCAGTTGCGATTCCTGCTGGGCGAAATAGGATGCAAGGGAGGCGTTATAGGCTGCGGTGCCTTCAGGGAATGTCTGGTTCGCGCCGAGGAGTCCTTGCAGACCCAGGCACTGGCCCTCATCCTGTCAGCAACGAGACACGACAGTATTGAGGGCAACTCACGCATGCACCGGTCCAACCGCTGAGACCCATGATTGACTCGTGGTCGTAGGAAAAGCCAGGGATGCAGAATTTAAAAAACAGGCTGACGGGGGTTTAAAAGAAGGGGACCCGAGAGGTACGAGGTGTGGCTGGAATGTGGCTACAAAGAAAGTGTAAATCTGACCGACTCGGGCAAAGTGATCGACATTCTTGAATGAGATCCATCATACCCTCTCATTCAGGCAAGATGAAGCCGTACACTGACACCTTAATTCATCTTGGTTCATTAGGGTACTTCTGTGCAATGCTCTGCGTGTTGTGATGAGCCCCAGTGACACAAGGACAGATGCCACGCCCGCCCCGGATCCAACCCATGGCTACACCACCACCCGATCTCCGGTCCAGACCCATCCCTCGAATCTAATGATGTCAGACTCGTACCCCACACAAAGACCCCCTCGAGTGTCCTGGTAAGTGGTACGTAGTGGAGAGTGGCAACTGTCAACCGCGTGATCCCCGCCCGAGACATATATACGCAGCTCCACCCGTCCCCCTTCCCCTCTCCCGACACCGAGTACACCATCTGAAGCTATCCCCATCTCCTCAACCAACGTCCCACTGACCCAATCCAATTTCAAGTACAAAAAGTAACCAGAGAAAATGGCAGCCTTCGCAGCAGGCGGAACCCCCCCGGTTCTCCGGTACGTCCCGCACTAAGCTCTGCCTATTCTGCTGATGGAGTGTCGAAAGTGGCGGCCGCAACAACCGCACCATCTACACCGTCTGCGCCGTCCTCGCCGGCGGCCTGCTGCTGCACCGGTACTACTCGAGCGCGCCTGCGGATAAAGATGCTCTGCCGTTCCCCTACGGCGACCACAAGGAGCCCAAGGGCCGGACGGCCCCGAAGATCGTGAAGCAGCCTTGATGATGCCCCTTCGATCGAGTGGAGAGGGTTTGTGTATCGCGACTTGAATCCGTGCTTAACCCGGTGTGGAAATACGTTTCAATGAGGATTTGTTGCTCTGTTGATGCATGTGCCATACTTCGTTTGATACGTGGAAATGAGATTTGATTGTGCCTGTGCATGGCTTGAACTGAACTGACGGGTATATTTTGGGAGGCGGTAGCGGAAGGGGATTGGGGATGATGTCGCAGAGGAACGACAATGCGCTGCAGGAGCCCTGGGGGAAAATTGTAAGGGATTTGATGTCTCTAGGGTGAGCTGATATGGAACAATGCCTAGATTCTTAGTGTTGTTGAACTATCGGACTTCTCAAGGTGGGCAGCTTGCATGGTGACTCGGGAATCGCCTCGGATCACGTGGGCTGGTTCTACGGGGACCTGGCCTGCGGGTAGGATCCTCTCTTGGCCAAGGCATTGCGACGCGCCTTTAGCGGACCTTACGGGGCCCGTACTTGCACCTGTTTATGTAGTTGACGAGAGACCGCTCGGCCAAAAGAGTGTCAAGACTCTGATCTGACTGATCGTCTGCTCCAAAGGATCCTCGGATTCCTGTCAGTAGTAACTGTTCAACTGAGGGACTATCTTACAGCTCTGGTAACCCGCAGCTGCCTGAGAGTGATGACACAACTATTCTCAGCCATTTTTAAGCACCCTTAAAGTTGTTCCTGTACAACTCACAGAGTTACACCTTTGTTGGGATCACTATGACTTACAGTCCCACCCACCCCCAGTCCTCTAACTACTTTAGCCTCGCCTTCTGCTCCGTTATTGAAACCGTCTTCCTCCCTCCCTCCTCCCTCTTCTCTCTTCCTCCTTACTCTTCCAACCTTGTCATAGCCAAGATCCAGACGGCCCTTCTCCACTTTCACCGATTCTTCCTTAAGCTTCACCACTATTATACCTTTCCTACAGCCAATCTGATGCCAATTCTCTTCTCCACTGCGATAGGGGATATGTCCACTCGGTTTCATGGTGTCTCCACCAGATGCTTGTGAGGCTTAAATGACCACTCACTTCACCGACGGACCCAAGGGGCAAGATCAAAATCTGATGCTTTTGAGACCACTGAAAGAAGAGACCGGTACCGTCTCTTTCCCCTGGGGAAGTGTCTCAATCCAGACGTCGACGGCACTTTCCATCTCCCCGCTCAGACGCTCGGCCAAGTGTTCTGTTGCGTCCCGCTTGTCCTCCTCGGCGTCGTTGACCGCATCTTCTACGTACTGATCGCGATACGCGTCCATCTCTTTTCGAAGAGCCTTGATCTCGTTAGGACTGTACGGAGTGGGCCGCTTTTCCTCCTCGTTCTCCTCCTCGTTCTGGCGCTTGTTGATCCTTGCCAGCGTGACCTGCATCTGCCGGAAGGCAGGCATATTCGGGAGCAAGCCCATCTGAATCCAATCGAAACCCTCCAGGCGACAGTCCTTGTGAATTGCGATCGTAGCCGAGATGATTCCCTGCGATCGGGTCTTGTTCTTCTGCGTCGCCTCAGACGGCACGGATCCCTTGGCCTTGATTTGAAGACGGCGCGCGATCTTGGTGGCGATGATCTCCGCCAGCGTCGCATAGACGAGCACCGCTAGGAAGGCCAGCTGCAGATATCCGTGCATGTTGACCATGCACGCGACCGAGGCGAAGGCAGCCAACGCGCCCGTGGTCATCCACGTCCAATGCAGGACCGTTTTCCAGGGCTTAGGTTTGTATTCCCAGGTCGATCGCGCCCAGCGTTCGAGGGTGTCTTGGCGGCCTTTGAAGATGACGGTGCCACCCTCGGGCCGCTGGTAGGCCGCATATCGCGTGTTTTCATTCTTCTCAATTTTCTCACCGGGATCCTGGAACTTGACCATCGGCACGAAGGTAATGAGTGCGGACGCAATCCAGTGACTACCGTAGAGAAAGAACAGGGTGAACGCCCAGATGTCTGCAGCCAGGATACCGATGAGCATGGCCGCTAGGATCATCGCTCCGTTAATCAGGATCAAAAGATACAGGGTCAGCCGGCCGGCCATCCACCACCCCAAACCCGGGTCTTCTTCCATGCGGCCCTTTTGCTTTTTCGCGTCTTCATCGATTGCATTGATACGGATCACCATGAAGTCATTGCCTGGATTGTCGTTACTGGGCTTGAAGTTGATGTAGTCATGGAGCCAAAGGTTGCTGAGTGTCAACGGGAGTTCGCGGAAGACCTGATTCGAAACGTTGGAGCGAATCGGGATCATCGTGGTCTCGTTGGCGCACAATCTGACGGCGGGATGAACGGAGGGGAGCGCGGAGGTGAGGTGCTCGACCAACATCTGCATGGCCGGGAGCGTCCCTCCGATCATCGTCATGTGTGGCCAGTGAAACACGGCTTGATCATACTGCACGTACAGTCGGGCAGCGCTCGCACCAGCTCGCGGGTTTCCCAGCACGGCGGCCACGCCGAGAGGGTCAAACGAGACCGAGGTGTCATTGGTGAGGGTTGCTTTGGGGGAGGAGGATGAGAAGGGGTATTTGGCCTCCGCCAGGGTCGCGCACAAGGAGAAGGCCAGACCCCGGAGCCAGGTTTCCACCGAAGAGGTTGGCATGAAGAACAAGAGAATGAAGCATCAATCGTCAATCATTATGGGTAAGTAGTAGCATATGCATATCTGTGTGAGGGTTGCAGTGTTGGGTGGAAGTGGGACTGTGGTGCCCTTAAGTGATAGCAACGCCGCAGCCTCGCCCGACCAGCTGGTCAGTGCGCTGACAGCTGGTTCCGACTTTGGTTGGGTGGGATCCGTCATGGATCATCCTAAAAACACGGCCTGACTGCGTCTGTGTATTGGGAGATCACGAAGAATGGAGGTCGGTGATTGGCCTGGGGTTGTCAGCCTCCATCCTGCAGCTGCAAATCCACTTTCCATTCGCTGTTCTGCTGCAGCAGGAGCTGCGCTAGTAATTAATCTGCCGGAGTGATACCAGACCGACCCCACACTAACATGATTCGAACACGCCTCTGTATGTGTATGATCGCTGCTGGGACAAACTACTTGCTCATGATGCGAAGAAAAGCCATGATTGGTACGAGAAGAAAACTTGGTGACACAAATACGACAAATGTCCAGCCAGCCACCTAGTGACTGTGGTGATAGATCACATGACCTGGTTGCCGATCTGCCTGAGCAACATGCTATAGAGGGATATCAAATGAGTCAAGGCATCGTCTGCAGGCCGATCGCACAGATTGTCGCGCATCTGTCGGACCACCTCGGAGAAAGAAACCTCCAAATAGACGGCGCAGGTGCAGATGAGCGACAGCCAGAACCTATTGTACGATGTAACAGCGGTTAGGGTGGAGGCGACATAGATCGATCGGACGCCAGCCAGAGAAGAACGCGACGCGCAGACATGCTTGGTGCGGAGATTTAAATCCCCCCCCAGTGTACCTCGAGCCCCTGACTCATGTGAAAGCAGGCGAACAGCTGCATCGTACCTGTCTGGGTCGACTTGGGCCGCCGCCAGCGCAAAATCCTTCAAGGCTATGATTGTTTCGGTATTGCTGCAACAGGCTTCGAGGACACACCAAGGGCGCTGCAGGATAATCAACAGCGACTTCACGGTCGATCCACGTCCGATCACACAGTGCCTCTCAAACATCGATGCATGGAGTAAGAACCAGGGAACGGTCGGGATCGTGCCGATGGACCGGGAGGTAGAGACGGGGAGCGAGGCCAGCTGAGCCAAGGTGCACGGCTCTAAATTCAACAAGACTGGCAAAGTCTCGCAGACCCGCGCCGCGCAGACTGTCAACTGAGTGTATGTGGTGACATCGTCTCGAAATTGTGGCCAGCTGGGTGGGGGAGGAGCGCAAGAGTAGATGGCGAATGTATGGGAGCCTAAGCGCACTCCACCGCCTTTGTCGAGTTCGGCACAGACAGACGCGGGGCAGGCGGGGAGGTTGTTCTCACTCGAAGTGAGAGGACTTGGGTTCATGAACAGGTTTCAATGTGATTAATATCTCGCAAGCATGACGAGTATGATAAGTTGACAGACAGAGGATAGAGGACGAGGCAGGGTGAGAATCTGGGATGGAAGAGGAAGATAGAAGAGCAAGGCGGGAGGGGGGGGGGGAGAATTAAGGCGGGCGACCGGCGGCATAACTGATAACTCAATCTGGCAGACACCTAGGCTGCGCCATGCCTTCTCGGTCAGGTGACACCCCTCACTGCCCAGTGGGCACCAGATTCAAGGTTGGAGAGAGAAAGCAGTGGAACTGGAGTTGTAGAGAAGTCAAGGCACTGTGTATAGTTCTGAGGATCTTGTCACGCTCATCCATCCCATGGATAGTTACGCCCCATCGCGCGGTAAAGTCACGTGATACACGCATAGCCTGCATAACCGGTCTTGTGCTTGTTGAGATGTGTCAGCAGTATATGCTATGACCATAAGGCGCCCACAGGACCTGCGCTCGCTTAACCACTAGCGCGGCTGCGAAAAAATCCTCCAGGTATATAAGCCGTCCGTCTCCCGATCCTCTTCTGAAAATCAAGCGACTCTACGTGAGTGATCCCTCCCCCTACCTTGGTGGCTTCCATCCAGAACCGCCCGACAGCACCATGATGAGCAGTCTCACTAACTATCTTCTCGCATACAGTTCAAAGAATCACTTTAGAGTAGACGTCCCACCTCTGAGCTCTTCTAAAGAGCCACAGAATCCTCACCCTTGCTGATGACTTCTATGTCCTCGATGCCCTAAAGTGAAGCCGTTTTACTTCCGACTCGACCGTGTCTGCGCCGGTTGCTGGGAATATTCTGTTCGTCAGACGTATTCCCGCCATTTGGACGGGCTCTTGGTCCAGGGAGTGGTGATGATCTTTACCTTGTTCTGACGTCTTGACTTCGGTCGGTCTGACTTGGTGGGCGTCGAGGAGGTCTGAAAGGTGCCCCTTTTCCCGTTTCTTTTGGCTCGACTTATGAGATATTGAATCAAACGAATGCTTTTATTGAAACATCCTCCACGCTATAGTACCGTAACACCTTAAGCCTTTCATCTTTTATGCTTCTCGTTTGCTCTGTTTTTTTCTTTTCTATCTTGACAAATGCCACCGTCTAATACAAAGGCGCCACATCCCTCCACTCCTCGCGCCCGTACCCCAAACACTCCTTCTGGTACCCGACAAACCACCGCTCAAACTTTTCCTTCTTGTACAGGTGCTCCGGCGGCGGGCCCCCATGCCCAAAGAAATCGAGTATGTAGTCGATGTACATCCAGATGGCCTCGTAGTGTTCGGGCGACAGATCCTTGCGGTCCTTGCGCGCCACGATCACGGTGCCAATCCGCCCCGCCTGCCACGCCGGCGGCGCCATCCCGGAGATAGGGTCGATGTGCAGGTAGGTGATGGCCTGGTTGTCCAGGCACCCGAACTCGCCGTTGTCGCGCGTGCCCACGCGGTGCACCACAACGGGGAAGTCGAGCAGGGCCGGCACGGGCAGGACGGCGTTGTCGAAGATCGGGTGGTCGGTCGGGATGGTCGTCGCGGACCAGGGGAGGCCTTTGTCGCCTTGGCAGCGGACGATGACGGCTTTAATAGCGTTCTTGCCCGTGGCGGTGGTGGGAGTTGTAGTTGAGGTGGTGGTAGGCGTGGGAGCTGGCGCGGGCACTGGTTGAGGCTTGGGCTTTGGGGCGGTCTTGGGAGCAGGGGGCGCGACGTTCTCCGATTCGGAGTCGGTGTCGATGTTGTCCCATTTGGAGTAGTCGATCGGAGGCATCTTGAAGGGGCTGTTGCTTTTTGTTTTGGAGAAAAGGAAGGAGATGTTGAGTCAATTGGTATGGGGAAAAGAGAGAGTGTGTAAAACAAAACAAAGGTGTGAAATTTTTCTGTGTATGCTTATCGCTTATCTTATCGGCGGTGTGGGGATTGGAAAGTGACGGTGGTCCTGCGGCCTCAGTTGTAAGGCTGCCCGCTCACCGCCCACCTCGGTGGCCTTGCCTAGTTCTGCGGATAGCCTCGCGCAGCAGAATCAACAAGCATCTTCCACCTCTCTCGCAGGTGTCTTCAGAAAGACATGGATTGCCTGCTCACACCCTTGCCAGATCACCACGACAGACATGTGACAAACCACATGTGTACTAACAACATCTCTATCGCTGATGCCCTTTGCTCTCACCCCTTATTTGGCCGATCCACAACAGCGATCCTGTTCATGCGACCCGCTTCATACTCCACCCCCCGCTCGCTTCCCACCGAAGTACGGCCAGAGGAGACCTAATTCAGGTAATACAGATCAAGAGACAAGATCGACTCTATCGGCTACCAAAATCACCATGCACGAACAAAACGGGCTTACTTGAAGGCTGGGTGGTGAACAATCCGAGACATCACTTCCCCCAACTGCGCCCGATGATATTCATCGCCATCATACTGATCGTCCACCTGGAGGACTCGATTTGGCCGGACAAAATAGTTCGAAGACCGGTCTTCCGTACTCTTTACGGCCATGGTCCGGAACACCTTATTCATCCCTTCATTCCGCTTCGCAATGTGCAGAGCGTTCTTTGCTTTCTCATCGTCCACCTCGGTCTTCTGGCACAAACGCTCCGTGACCCGAAGGGTGAGCAGTGAGCTCTGCGGCATAGGCCGTAGCGAAGGAGCTGCTCTGGACGGTCTGACCTTTCCAGACACCCGGGATGATCTCACCGGACAGGATAAAGTCTGCTTTCTCGAGAAAGTGCACCCGTGAGATCTCCCCGTATTCTGTGGCCAAGCAGATCTTCAGGATCCCAGGCAGACTGACCGGGGCGGAGTCGCTCAATTCAGTGCTGGGTCCCTGGTTGGACACACGTGGCCATGGCGATGCCATGTTCACAGGGCCCCACACAGAATCCCTTTGTCGGGTGGATTGATTCTCCTCGCTGAGTGCCCTCTGGGATATCAACCAGGTTGACCCCGTCATCTAAAATCGCCACTCGGACCGTTGCCGCCCTGCTTTTGAGCGTGCGGTTGACTGATGATGAAATCATTGTAGTCGTCGAGCTCCTTGACCCATTTGATTGACTTCGGCCTGCCCCGCTGCATGATTAGCACTTTCCAACTAGAGGACAGCTTCCAGTCCTCGGGCTCTGACATCTCCTTGAGGTCCGCGCGTGCATTCATGGATGGCCTGCTCGGGTCGGTGGCAGTGTCGTCGGCAGTATTCTCGTTCAACGACGCACAGAATGGAACGACTTGGACATCGATTTCGGGAAGGCCGTGACTGCATTGCTTGCCGATCCTGTCTTGAAAACGGGCCTTGGAGGCATTGCAGTCTTTCTCATTGTTTTTGACCTGATGGTAGTTGATTACTCAGTAGCCCAGGTTGCACGCAAATGACTAGATAAGAATCATCTCGTACCTGGGGACGGATTTCGACAATGAGCTCCTCGAGCTATTGCAGATAGGTAAGTGGGATTCTTCACACATCACCGCCACCATCATCCTCATGGGCTTACCTTCGTCAGCCTCGCGATACCCTCGTCCGAGGTCCAGCCCTTCAGGACGGCTGTATTCCCGTGAGAGTACAAATAGACTTTCCGTGCATCTGGAGCCGCCTGGACGATCGTGTCGCTGCAACTGTCGAACTTTCCACTTCCACGCCTCAAAACCAAAGTCCACACGCTAATTGCTTTGCCGATTGATGGAAGTGAGACATTGCCGGATCGCCGCATTAGTATGAGATCGATCTCCATCGTCGTCCACATCGACTAAAAAAGTCTTTTCACCTTCTTGTGGTCTCTCAGCCAACTGAGTAAGCCAACATATGGATCTGCGCTGACTGGGCTCGGCCTTTCTGCCGTGTTGAGGTTGTTTTCCTCGTCGTCCGGCTTTGGCGGTGTTGCTGACTTACAATCCCAGTACTGCAGCTGAACATGGCCCAAAACCTAGTCGAACTCGATCCCGCATCGAGGGGTGAATTGCTCAATGTACTCGGCGTTCAATTGTCGCTCCGCACCGGACACCCGGAGATCAGGTCGGCGAGCTATCTGATTCAGATGCGGGTAGGAGGCTGTGCACCACATCCTGCAGTCACAAGCCGCACGAAGAGATTGCTTGGTTCATGCACTGATCGTACCCCACTTCACCTGCAGACCAAGTCCAGGATTCCAAAGCCTACTTCCGCCTTTTCCGAACGCTCTCTCGGTTGCGATGGGCTATCTATAAACGCAGGACACACGATCGACGCGCGTCATAGCCTACAGGAAATGATACATCACGCATCGGGCCTACCAGCTCCTGGCACGCACCTGCAACCTCATTCCCGCGCTCACGGCACGATTCGAGAGCGGACTGCGCAAGGCCATTGTGGACAAAGCCAAGCACTTCAGTGGATCTTTGTATAAGGTCAATTTATTTTTAACGGACCTCTTCTAGCGATTTCCCCTCGGTGTTCCACGGGCCATCGTGGAGAGTATCCGTCAGAGTGCGGACGGAAGCTAGGCCTTGCACCAAATGCAGGCCGCGCGGCTGGCGTCCTCAGCAATGATTCCCACGTCGTCTTATGGGTCAGAGATACACTCTCCTTGCTCGTGCACGGTGTGCATCGCCCGCGCATGGAAAAGCTAAACCGTGGCTGCAGCTGTCTGCACATAACGGCGGCGGCGAAGGGAAAGGAGGATTAAAAGTTGGTAGTGCAATTCCACAGCGGAAATTCTCTATCTCAATTTAGCAAATGAATGGTCATGGATGTGGGATGTTATATTCATCAACACATGCAAGGGTTGGTCTCGGTGGAGAATGGTTACGCGCGCTTGGCGAGTCCGCATATCCGTGACATCCTGCACCATTTCCAGGATATCCGACCTCGGGACGATGCAGATCTCACGCGGATTTGTCTGAGGTACCGCAGTGCCATTCGCGCAAGGGGTGGTGGGGAAGTGTCTGTTCTACGCGATATCGTCCCTGGGTACAGCGCCGGTATCGGAGGCGGCAGGCTTCTCGGCACCAGCCGATCCTCGAGCTGCTAGGGTATGTCGTCCGGTATTAGCCTCGTCGATTCCTTCGTGTGCAGAGCCCAAGCCTCGACATCCAGGGCGAAGTCAGGGCGTTTCTCCACGAGTTCCACAGGGTGGCCCAGAGATGGTTCCACTTAGACCTTGCTTGCAATCGTCTGCCGATATCCGTATGCCAGGATGGCCCACAGTCTGCTCCAGAGGAGCACAAAATAGACCATGAAGCTAATTTGGAGTATGATATGGACCCTAAGCTCACCGATCTGATGGGACATGAAGGACAAGCCACGATCTGGCCCCGGGTTTCTGCAATCAAATGGCAGCCTTCCTCGGACTCACTTCGATCGTTGAATTACTGGAGAACGATCAAGGCCCCCACAGGCACCCACAGGTACTGGCGCGGCGTGGCGGCTTAGAGCACACGATCACAATCTTGAGCATGTCGTCCAAGTTTCACCTGGAATGTGTCATAGCGAATGATGATGTTCCCGCTCTCAAGGCCTTGCTTGATGCAGAGATGGAGAGAATGGTAGAACTGCTACCGCTTCACATGGCTGCACGCGCCGGGAGCGGCCAGAGTGTTCAGTTCCTGCTTCAGCGGCTCCCCCTTGCCGCCATCACTAAGATGGATGGTAATGATAAGGGTCGCACGGTGTTCCACGCTGCAGCAATCGGCGGAAGTTGTGAGGTCATGAGAGCACTCCTTAGTGAAGAGTACCACCCTGAACAGGCTAACATGCTTGATCATCTAGATCTCAACTCAGAGACTCCGCTGCTGCTCGCAACGCGTTTGGGCAACGCGGACATGGCACGATTGCTAGCTATTTTAGACGAGGGCAGATGCCTGATGATTGGGGATCACGAGGAACGCACGCCAATGCATCATGCAGTGTTTTCATGCCCTGAAGTCCTCTTGGACTTTAACACAGCGCTTCCGGACGCGATCAAGGCCACAGACAGCCACGGGGCGACACCTCTACATATCGCAGCCCGCTACGGCCGTGAAATGGCCGTTGCAGCTCTTTTACGTGCAGCCCACGAGTCGGGGTGCACCCATGATGTACTCCACGAGAGGGATGCAGCTGGCCGATGGCCGCTCCACTGGGCGGTTGACAACGGGCACATTGATATTGTCGAAACACTCTTAAAAATGGACATGTCCACAGATGACGACGAGGCCAAGGACCAGGCGGTAAAGCTGGCCGTGCTGGCTGTGCAGAAGGGCCACTTGGCAATCCTCGCTGACCTTCTGGCTCCCAGGTACCCAGCAATCCGGAGTCACTATTCATTTCTGTTGACTCGAGCAGCAGAGAGTGGACAATTGATGATGGTTGAATTCCTGCTGGGTGACGATGACTCGCCTGCTTCGCCGGACGGCGACAACGGGGAGGAGTACACCCCGCTGGGATACGCCGCAGAGAGGGGACTCACAGGAATCGTTCGGGTTCTCCTGCAGTATGGGGCCAACATAAACTCCGGAGGTCCGCAAAAGGGCACACCTCTACTCATTGCGGCGCAGCATAACCAGGAGGGGATAGTGAGACTGCTTCTTGAACAGAGGACCACTCAACGTGATGGCAAGTCGCACCACATCAACATCAACACACCAGACCCTCTCAGCCGAAACACTCCATTACATCTTGCCGCTGGTAATGGGAATGTGACCATCATGGGCCTGCTGCTGAGTCACCCGGCCGGGTTGATGCCGGACATCGAAGCGCAAACGGACGCGCAGGAGACTCCGTTGCATCTCGCCGCCGCGCACCCCCGCGCAGCAGCAATCTTGTTGGACGCTGGCGCCAACGTCGGCGCAGAAGACATTCGACGCCAAACCCCCCTACACAAGGCGATTCGGTGCCAGAATACCGAGACAGCCCGGCTGCTGATTGCCAAGGGTGCCAGTCTGAGCGCCCTGGACTGGGAGGGCCATCGCCCAACCTACCGAGCAATCATGCAAATGAACACGCCTCTCCTGCAAGAACTACTCCAGGAGCAGTACCCCCGAGAGGATCTATGGGACGATGTGACAAAAGTGATGGAGCAGTGCAATGCCGACCCTTCGGCGATAGACTTGTATCTGGAAGGATTCGGGCTTCTGGCGCGGAGGGCGGTTGAGTTGGACCAGGCCACTGATGAAGACGGACAGTCCCTTCTTCACCTAGTAGCAAAACAGGGGCCTGCAGAGTTCATCGACATTTTGATCAATCTCGGGCTTGATCTCAACGGGCTCGAGAGACGATCCAGAACTCCATCGTTTGTCACTGTCCTCGAGGGGAGATCGACCGTTTTGGACAGGCTCATCAAATTTCAGGCGGACCTGAATAAGGCAGACGAAGACGGTGACACGCCGTTGATAATAGCGGCAATGGACGGTAAGCTAGCGATCTGTGAGATTTTGCTCAAGGCTGGCGCCTTGGTCAATCTACAAAATCATCAGGGGGTCACTGCTCTGTATAGGGCATGCTATTACGGGTACCTGGATATCGTCGAGGCCCTTCTCCGCCACAACGCGGACCCTAATATGCATCTAGACCTCCACTGGTCTCCGCTTCACGCCGCATCGGACAATCCGGATATCACAGCACTGCTACTGAGCAAAGGAGCCGATATGGACTATCAGAAGCGAGACCTCTGGACCCCAATGCATTTGTCCGCGTGCTGGGGTCATGGGGAAGTCGTTCGGCTCTTGTTAGAGAAAGGAGCCAACCCAAACCAGGTGACGAATGAAGGCGAAACTTCATTGCACTTAGCTCTGTCCAGTAGCAAGACCGACGTCATTCAGGTCATGGTGAAACATCGGGGCCAGAATGCCATCGACTTCGAGAAGAGGACCAAGGGCTTGGCGCCTATCCATCTGGCCGCGCAACATGAAGGGGGCAGCGAGAGCCTGGCATTGCTACTGCAAATAGGCCAGGACGTGAAATGCACTACGGATAACGGCCAGTCATGTCTGGACCTGGCTCTAGTAGCCGGCAACCACGAGACGATGAAAGCGATCCTGACTGCGCGAGACTCGCAAGGCATTGAGGTATCCTGGAACACCCAGGAGCTCAGCGGAATATACTGGAAAGCTGCTGAAGCTGCCTGCCTGGAGTGTCTAAGCATATTGACCCGGAAGGACCATGCCCTGGTCCATCAGCTTTCACCAACGGGCCTGAGCGCGCTCGAAGTCCTCGTGCAGAGGGAGAGCGGAATTGATGACGAAGATGAATCGATCTTGTTCACGCTCCTCGCGTGCGGATTCAACCCACTCCGGCCTTCACGGCAGGCTGGGGAATCGGCGATCGAGCTTGCGGCCCATTCACAGCAGCACGCGCTCGAAAGTTTTGTATCGCGGTGTGTGAAATTCTGCGCCGAGAAACATTTGATCTCCCTGGAGTCTGTGGGCTCTCAAGAGTCCGCCTTCCGCACACTTCGGGTTGTGACCGAATTCGACGAGAAGAACAACTGGACGGCCTTGGTATCGCTCACTGAGCGCGCAGCGATCCAGGATGCAGCCGATGTGGACGGTTGGAACATCAACCACTTCTTGTATCAGTCCCAGCCGCGCCAGGAATATGCACAGTGGCGAGCTGTCGCCGTGGATCAGAAGACTCGCACGCCGAGGTTGCTCATTCGACCTCCCAGGTGGCGAGGAGAGAACCCGGGCTTGGAGTCCCGCATGCAAATTCATGAAAGTGGCGTCAAAGCCACGTTCCAAAGTAAGAACACCCCTATGATCCTCTCCCCGTGGTTGCTTACATCTGTCTCTTGGACCGATTCTAAAACTTCAGGGTGCTTAGACAGTCACGGTGCCGGTTCGCGGCATATCCTGGCTCTCCGAGCTGATTGCCCTTTCCCGCCGCGCGAGAAAGGCGTCGCTTACTTTGAGATCATGATCGATCGTAACCAGGTTGACGAGCCGGAACATGGAGAGCCTATCATTACCATCGGCTTTGCTGGCGAGTTCACCAACTTACGAGCCGCTCATTGTGGGTGGCGCGGTTGGTCCGTGGGTTATCATGGGGACGATGGATTAATTTATGCCGAGCAGTCGCAATCCGAACATGCGCTTCCGACCGAAGAGGCCAGGACTTATGGGTACAACTCCACTGTGGGCTGCGGTATCGACTATGGTAGTGGAGAATACTTCTTCACCCTCCAGGGACAACTCGTCTGTACGTATCGCCCAAGGTCTGGACTATTGTTGTTCTCAGGAATGGTTCCTGATAAGCTTTATTTAGTCCGCAAGTCTTCGAAGGTCATTTACCGCAAGCTCTACCCTTGCCTCAGCCACGAGGGCTCCGCAGCAAAGGTGGAAGTCAACTTCGGAGCCCGCGCATTCCTGTGGGAAGGGGCCAGGACGCTGGCTCCACAGGAGGAAGCGGATGAAAAAGTGACTGAGCCCGAAGCCGATGACGCCGGTGCTCGCGCGGCCATGCCGCCGCCATCGACCCCATTACTTCATATGCCACCGCTTCGACGACGCTCGATGACCTCGCGTTTCCGGTCCGTCGAGCGCAGCAGCAGCCGCGAGAACGGCGGGGGGGAGGTCGTCTGGATCCGAGAGCCCAGTCAGGAGAGACAAGCCCGGGATTCGCCTGTGGAGGATGAGGAGCGGCGTCGGGTGCGGTTTGAGCGGCCGAGATCGGTGTTCTTTCGCGAGCCCTCGCCGTTCGGGCCGCGGGATTCAGACGAGGAGGCACAATCCGATCAGAGGAGGGTGTTGGGCCAGAGACCAAGTCGGAGGCGGAGTTCCCGGCGGATGCTGGGGGATTCTTGGTAAGGGTGTTTGTTGTGTAGTTGTTTAGGATTTGGTGAATTCTGCTGGTTGTGCTGATGAGAGGAGCAGTCTCTTTCTGTCTTACTGACATTAGGGAAGCAAAAGTGGATAGAGACCAAAAACATACAACAGAAGGGATTCGCTGGTGGTCACCCACCCAACTACTAACCTCCCGGCGTGTGGCTTAAGTACGGCTGAGCGGACGGGAAGCCCTGTTTTCCACACCCTGTGGTCGTATGTGCTAGACTCTCGTAGGCCTGCGGTACTCATGGTAGTTTTCCAGCCTTGAAACACAATAGAATTCTACTTAGTGCAACACCATGCTAACTACGGACCTTGGCGATGCTTAAGCTATTCTCTTTGCCAGCTGATCAGCGCAGCTGTTTGCACTGTTCGTACAGTTTGTACAAAACAACTTTGGCTGCGGTCTTCTTTCAAGATTCCTAAGCAAACTTATCACAACCCCTTCTCTGAACCCCACTGTAAACTGGTACCCTCCTCTACCCGCATGTTTATATCTTCAAACTTCATTGTCAAAGATTGAACAAGGGTATGATCCACCCAATCATCCTCCAGGCACCTCGCTTGTCCTCCCGTGTCAAAGCCAATTTTCCGTCATCTCGGTCCATAGCACCTTCCCAGCCACATTATATCGGTTCCAAACACAGCGATCGCCGTTTCTCTCCGATCAGAGAACGAGTAACCAAGGATCCGTATAGGATCGTCTTCATGTAGCGAAAAATGGCCGAATCTATCCAAGAATATCTGAATCTGTCCCCTGTAAATTGGCTCTATACTTCTCCAATCGCTTGTGCATAACATCACTCTCTAGACTGGAATGGCCCAGTGTTTAGACCGAACACAGTATCGATGCAGGAGTTGCCTCGAAACAATTATGATCTCTATTGTAAGAGTCCCGAGGGCGGAACTCCACCCGCGGATCCACATGTTATATCCATCCCAAAGGGTATGTACAGTACAGTACCTGTTGTCCTAACTGCATTCTCCAGCTGACTTGAAAAGGCACTGTGGTACCTCCGAATCTGATTCTTTCCCGCGAGCCTTGTTCGCGGTTCTCTTTGCAGCCATTGCATCCGGTCTCCCTTTACAGTATGTCTTTGCCTATTCTCTCGCAATCGCTACACTGTAGAATGACGAATGCATTAAAGATTTCAACAAGATATTGGACAAGTCCTATACGTCATCCGCAACGCTCACCCAAGCTGTGGAATGGATGGAGGCGAATGAGCTCCATAATGCCTTCGCGGATAGTGATTCGGAGGCCTGGATGCGCGAGTGAATCTCGGCAAACAGGCGGGGTTTCTACGGCAGAGGATTGCGGCCGTCGGGCAAAAACACAATTGGTTTCTATTTTTAGTTTAAGGTATAGTAAATCTGCTGGTAGAACTGATGAAAGATTGCGTGAGGCCTTCCACAGCTGCGGCAGTAGTTCATACGCGTAAAAGATCATGTAAGGCGTTCTACAGTTGTGGCGGTAGTTTATATATGTACGAAATCATATAATGCCTGCTAACTACAGTTGGGGTGGTGGTTTGTCCAAGTAAAAGCGGTAGGCAGGTCGGTGAAGATAGGTACTGTGTTAAAAATGTTTTTGCCCGATGGCCGCAATCGTTTGCTGTAGGTTTCCTCCCTGCGAATTGTTCTGTGACTTCGGCTCTGTCTGAACACCATATCAAGTATTTAGAGCACTTTCTTACTGTAGTACATGCTGCCTTGAGACGAAATAGTGTCCTTTTCGAGCCAAGGACGGCACCTCCAAGTACAAAAATGTAGGTGAGCAGGGTGTGGTCGTGACGTGTATTTATCAAGTGATACCGTGATTTCTCAGAACTGCAATTTCCTCGATCACTTCTCATTGGCCGGTTCTGTTGTTCGTCGCCCTCTGTTTTGATTACATCATTTCTAAGAACACGTATCACGGGGTGGGTGTCTAATTGAAAAGCTTTGTCCCAGATTCTAGCTGATAAATTTGATATCAACATAGTGAACAGCGCCTTGAGAAATGGGTAGCACACGAAGAATTCCACGTCTCAACAGAGTAAAGGGGGAACCTCCCAGTCTCCCACAATCTCCTTCCACAGATGCATGAATTGCAAAAGCTTCTGTTCACCCCCTGCACGGCTGATCAACATCAACCCTTGCGGTTGGCCCAGCCCCCCCGGCCCTTCCAAGCGCCCGAGAGGGACCATGCCGGTGGGATAGCCCGCCAGCGCAGCAACCGCACAGATGGCACAGTCGCCCGGTCCGATGATTATATCGATTCCATGTTTTGCAAGCGTTGCGTCAATACCCTCTGCTCCAGCGAGCCGTTGAGCGTAGGCCTTTGCTGCGGCCGCTTTCTCATCATTCATGGTCGATTTCAGAGTCTCCAGCAAGTCGTTCTGATCCGTGTGTGCTATGAAGAGTTAGTTAGAGAACTGGTGGAGTAACAACGATGTCCTACGTGGCGGCAAAGCAACCGAGGCATGAGCCTTGTTCCATTCGATCAACTCGGGAACCGAATGCACCTTTGGCGCTTCCAGCATGGAGCAGAATTTCTCAAATAGCTTTGGGAACTCGTAGACTGTCTCACTTTAGCGTTAGGCTCAAGAATGAGTGATTTGAGGTCCCTCACATGCAACAGAGTAGTTCACACTCTGGCCCTCGTAGTGCAGGCTTTCCATGGTCGGCAATTCGACCGGGCAGGCCACGCGGCCTCCTCGCTGCGCGATCTGCGATCGCGCCCATTCATAGCTACCCAGCTATAGAGCTTCAGCAGACAGCACTCGAGGTCAAATCGGGATGTAACCTACAATCTGCTGTTCTACATCCGGGTCTGGAGTCTTCTGGAATGCGAACGCATCCCACACGAGCGGGTCCACAAACCCGACTGACACATCCTCCCATCCGCCCGACTGCTCATAGTGTACTCCAGTCAGGGCTGTTGTCATCAGAGCCAGGTCCTCTGGGCACCGCGCCATGGCACCGAGCTTGTCAAAGCCCTTGCTCAAAGAAAATACCCCCTCCAGGGAGACCGATCCCTGCGTAGCGGTGATAGAGTACAGCCCCGCGCGATTGGCGGGCATGCAGACGGAGCCCGAAGTCTCGGTGCCGAGGGCCAGCGGGGCAAAGCCCGCCGCGACGCCCACGGCCGACCCCGACGAGGAGCCCCCGGGCCCGGAGCGACCGATGAAGAGATCGTCCGGGCGGAACCCCCCCGCAATGTAGGGGGACTGGGTCTGCCCGTTCACGGCCGACCAGCCCGTGGTGATACAGGTGGCCTTGAGGCCGCAGAACTCTGTCATGCTCGCTTTGCCCAGGATGATCATCCCCTGGTCGAGCAGAGAATCGATGATCGGTGCGTTGGCGCGGCCGTACGTATCTTGGAAGGCAACAGCCCCCGCGGTGGTCGGCAGTCCCAACCCGCGCGACGTGGTGATAGCGTCCTTGACGATAATTGGCACCCCGTGGAGGGGGCCGCGGACCCGACCCTGGGCCCGCTCGCGGTCGCGGTCGGCGGCCTGCGTGAGAGCACTCGCGGGGTCAACGGAGATCAACGCGTGCAGCTGCAGGCCGGCGCGGTTGTGCCGGTCGATCTGCGCTAGGGAGGCTTGCACGATGTCGTGGCTCGTCGTGTGGCCCTGCTGCAGAAGACGACTCAGCTGCGTCGCGGTTGCGGTTAGCATGTTCCACTCGGTCATCTTGCTGCGGTGGCAACTGCAGATGCACCCGAGAGAGCAGTTGCTGAGTGGGAAATTAAGTATTGGATACTGTAAGCTGGCGTGTTGGAAGTACAGTACGTCACCTGCTCACAGAGAGGTTAAATCGACGAGATGCAGCTGCTCTCGCATGCAGGAGGTTTATTTATAGGAGTAACCCCGCATTGGAGGGGTCTATTGTGGTTACCTGGTCTAGTGCTTATTATTATGACCGGTGGTGTTATCGAAAGATAAGGTTGGTAAAGTATCAAACAGATTGTTCTGTATGCTGGTATTGTGATATAAACCATGTAATGTAATATACACGACATGTTGTTGAAGGTATCATGTACTGTACTATAATGGATATCATTTAGTGTAATATATACCATATTCTATAATATATACTGCAAGATGATACAGTACGTATCTGTATTACATATTACAATACTCCCCTGCAACCCTAACTTGTCGGCTGCACGGTGAGCTTGACGACCACCTTCAGTTTGTGAGCTCTCATCAGCAAATGCTGTATCTACTGCCACGTAAATTTCTACAGGGAAAATGACAGAGTGTATCTGCCCTTACCACGACAAATGACGCAATGAGGCTGTCTTAAGGAAACCCCGCCGCCTGGATTGTTTGTGAGTGCCGCAAGACGTGCTCACCTGCAACCAGAGAAGCGCACTCCTTTGACTTGGAGTTATACTTGGTGAATTGAGCCGGGGTAATACCACATTTTTCCGCCAACGTAGTACAGGTATCACCAGAGACGACCTGAGCGGTGAAGCAGGTGGCCCGAGGAGCGAGGGACCTGCGCCGACGAATAGAGGATATCGAGTCGGGAGAAGCATCGGTGGAGTTGGCGTTAAGGTTGACGCTGATATTGCTAGCGTTGGAGGGCAAAGAGTACAATGGCATCGCAAGGGGGACTTTTCCTGTGACGTTTTGGACCCATGGAAATGTCAAACATTCCGCCTTGGACCACGATGTGAGCGCGTCTTGTACAGCAGCGAAAGTTCCGTTGCCGGTGGCTATAAAAACGTGATGAGAAGTTTGACCAGGCTGGCAGAATTACATGGCCACGCTCGCTCCAAGGCTAGTATTATCCTGCAATAAATCTTTCCAGGTATGCCAGCGCGACATCACCAACCCCCTGACTCTGCAGCCCTTGACCGATGTAGAGGCCTACTGAGGTTGAGCCGTAGCTGGCAAAGATTATGGTTGGACGGTTGACGGCGCCGAATCCATTGGACAGATATTGGTGGATCTGCGTGACGAGGGTGGCGAGCGAAGGTGAAACCGATAGGCCCTCCCTGGAAGGCCAGGATCCAATCTGATATGTGCCATTTACGGGGGCTGGGGCTTCTTTAGACTGCAAGGCAAGGTTTGATGTATTGACCGGCAGCGTCGCCCAATCAGGACCAAAAGAGGTGCAAGTATAAATGCGATGAAAGCTGTCGGGATCATTGACAGGATTAGAAGATGAAAAGGAATAGAAAAGAGACTCTTCGCACGAGGCGAGTTGTTCGAAGTTGTGATATAGAGACCAGTTGCCAGGGTTAGGCCGATGCGGCACATCGGGCTGGACAAGAGACCAATCTGCCCTGATACCCGGACTTCGCGGGGAGCCGAATGGGCACGTTAATAGCGACCGATGATTGAACAGCAAAGGAAAAGGTGAAAAGAGCGATGGAGAGGAAGGTAAGGAACGTATTGCGCGGCCGAAGCCACGCAGAAGAGTTGGAAAAGAAAGACATCTAGCGTACAGTACAGTACAATGCGCCTGATGATTCTGTCAGAGGAGGGCGAGATGACCGGGAATTTTATACTTGGCTGATGACTGGAGGCTGCGGGCACATCCGAGCGGGTCTATTATGAATTAAACCTTTATACTTGGCCAGTGGGAGATTAGTTACATCAACAGCAGTCTGTTTGTAGTAGTAATGGGATTGTTGCGGATCAATCATGACAGAGACATGACAGAAACAATAAGTAGAGGTAGTACCTAGAGAAAACAACAACTTCGCGAGGAATATAATTTTTAAAATTATACTACTATAATATATCTAATTACTTTTAAATTTTACCAGTTTACTAATAACTATATACTTTATTAATTAATTCTGATTTTTTAAAATTTTTTAAAAAGTTATAATAGTAGTATCCAAAAAGCTAATTTTAGCTGCTATAAATAATAACTAAATAAAAAACTATTTATATAAATATATATTAAATATCTACTATAATATAAAAAATATTTTAAAATATATTAAAAATAAAAAAAAAGCTGTTAAATATTATTTAGAATTATTTAATTAATATAAAAGTTTTTATAGCCGATTTACTAAAGTAGTTTTTTAATATTAATTAATAAATATTATATAAAATCTTCTATTAAAAAATAAAAAATCTATATTTTAAAATTAAAAAAAAACTTTATATAATTAGTTTAAATACTAAAAAGATTTTTATAATTATTAGCTAAACTATTATAATTTATAATATTATATTATTAATAAAAAAATTAATTTTTTACAGCTTAAATAGTACTATATTTATTATTTTAACTAAACTATATAATACTATTTAAATAATAATAAAAATAAAAAGTAAAAAAGCTATTAATTAATATAGATAATATATAAATATACAGATTTTAAAAAAGGCGGAAAAAGTATTAAAATAGATTATTTTTAATAATATTTTTTTTTTAATTAATATAAAATTCTATATAGTACAGCAACTTATATTAAATAATTTAAATTTTATTTTATAAAATATTTTAAAATAAAAATTATCTACTATTATTTTATATAAATAAAAAATCTTAATAAATATATAATAATTTATAAGTCTATATATAGTATTATTATTTATAAAATATTTATTAAATAAATATAAATTAATAATTAAATTAGAATTATTAACTAGTTAACTATATAGAATATATATTAATAAAAAAATAATATAATTATTAATTAAATCTATTAGCTATATCTAAAAATTTAATTAAAAAAAATCTTTTTTTTAATTTTTAAATTTATAAATCTAATAGCAGTAAATTAAATTATTAATTAAAATATAATTTTAAATAAAATTAGTTTAGTAATAAAATTTTATAATAAAGCTTTTTATATTTATTAATATTATAAATATTAAAAATATAATTATATAAAAAGCAACTATTTAAGTATTAAAATAATATATATTTATTATAAAAATAATTATATAATCTATAATTATCCGGATAAAGCTATTAATAAAAAAAAATATATTAATTATAAAAATATATATTTATTATAAAACTATAACTATTCTATATATATAAAATTTAAAAAAAAGTTTATTTATCTAATATAATAAATAAATATTATTTTATTTAAACTCTAGTAGTTACTTTTTTAAAATTAGTAAAAAAAATATATAATTTTATTTTTACTATAGAAAATAGCAGCTTTATAATAAAAATAAAAATATATAATATTTAAAAACTAATACTAATATAAATAGCAGCTATTCTAAGATTTATATAAAGTTAAAAATAATAAATAATTAAAAAAAATATTTTACTATTAAAATAAAGACTAATCGGCTAAATTATATTATTTATTATTTAAATATTTAGTATATTATTAATTAATAATAAATAAACTACTAATTAACTAGCCGAGGCGGCTAAGAAAAATATTAAAATAAAAATAAATATAATAAACTAGTTAATAACTAAATTAAATAGTAAAATAACTAATTAGTTAATAAATAATAGTTTTATATTTTTATCTATAATAATTAAATAGTTTTTTATTTTTAAATATAGTTAATTAGCTAAATATCTAATAATTAAATCTATTATTATTAGTAAATCTAATACTATTAATTAGTCTAATCTAATAATACTTTTTATAGTTTATAATATAGTTAAAATAAGATCTAAATATAACTATACTTTAAAAACTATTAACTAATTATTTTTAATTAGTTTAAATAGATTTATATACTAATTAATTATAAAATTAAAAAATAATATTTAAAAAATAAAATATAAAATAAAAAAAATATATTTATTAAAAAAGTATATTTAGTTTTTAATTAATAAAAATAAAAAAATTTTAAATTTACTAAATAATTATAACCGTTTTTTTTTATTAATATAATTTAAATTAACTAATAATTTAATAAATAAACTAATAAAATAGTTTAAATATAGTAAATTAATATATTAACCGACTAAAAAATATAATAAATAAAAAACTATTTAAAATTATATAGTATAATATTAACTAGTTAAAAAATATAATAATAATATATTTTTTTTATTAATTAAAAATAGCTACAGCTAATATTTTTTATATTTAAAAACTATAAAATAATCTATTTTAAAATATTATTTATTATCTGCTGAAGTAGATTTACTAATTATTTTATTTTAAAAATTAAATAATTAATAAAAAAATAAAAATTTATATATTTATTAACCGGCAACTAAATTTAGTAAACTAATAATATATTAAATATATAAAAAATATTTAAAAATAAAGAATTAAAACTGTATATAAAAAAATACTCTATATATTAAATATATATAATTAAAAAAACCGGAGTACTATAAAAAAACTTATCTAGTTAATATTTAATATAAAATAGTAATTAGCTAATAAAAACTAGCTTTTATTTAAAAATTTTAATCTCTATTATTTATAATAAAAAAATAAAAAAATCTAAATAAATCTATATATAAAATTATTTTTTATTTTAATTAATATAACTAATTTAAAAATTTTAAAAAATAATAAAAATATAATATAAAAAAAAATAATAGAGAATTAACTATTAATTTAGTCTTAAAAATATAAAAAATTATATAGTAACTAATAAACTATAAGATTAATAATAAAATTTATATTAATTTTAATTATTTATTAATTAAAATAATTATTAATATTAATATATCGAAAACCTAAATAGTCCTATAGAAAAATTAAGTAATAATTAATATAAAAAAATTATACAGCTTTATAGCCGAGAACCTATACTATATATTTTAAATATATTTTTAAAATAAGAATTTATTAATATATATAATTAAATATATAATAAATTATCTAATTAAAATAATATAATAAAATATCTAATTAGTAATATTATAGGCTAAGCTAAATAAATAGATAAAGCTTTAATTTATTCTAAAATTATAAGGGCCCAAACAGCCCTTCCAACCTTTGCGGTTATCCGCGAAGAGAAATCTATATAGATAGCCTAAGGTAGCCGCTATATAACGGCTAAGTAAGCCGGCCGCAGTTATCTATAAAAATAGCGGCTATTCCGCAAGTTAAATAAATTAATAATAATATTTTAAAGTAATATAATATTATTTTAATCTCGCGAAAGCTATTTATTTACTATATTATTTTATTTTTTAGTTTTTATAATTTTATTACTTAATATTCTATAAAATAGCCCGGTAAATAATAGTTAAATATAATATATAAAGCTAAATTAGGGGCAACTTCTTTAATCTAATTGCGGAGAATTTTTTATCTACTGCGGAGAATAAATCTTTTATAATAAAAAAAAAAATATAAATCCTAATCTAAAATCTTTATAAATATTTATATTTATTTAAATAGATTATAAAGCTATAGAATCAGCTAAAAATTAGTAGTATAAAAAAATAATTATAAAGATTTTTAAAAAACTCTAATATAAATACCGCAGAAGTTAAAAAAACTAATATATATATTAATTTATTAGTAGATAAAAACTAATATAGTATCCGCAACTATACGGCCTACCGCGTATTTATTATATATTAAAAGTTAACTATAGAAGCTAACTATTAGAATAAAAATTAAAAAATATATATTATAGTAGCTTATCTAAACTATACTTTAAATAATCTATAGTAGAATAAAGCTATTAAACTATACTATAAAAAAAAATAATTAGATTTTTATAAATTTCTAAAACTACAGCTAAAAGATTCTATAAACTGCAGATAAAAAATATAGTTAAAAATCCTATAAGCTAAGTTTTGTAATAGGGAACTAGAATTCGTCTACTTATAAAAATAAAAAAAAATAAAAATTAAACTAAATTATAAGATTTTTAATTTTAATATACTATAGCTATATCTATTTTTTAACTTTTTTTTATTTATAGTATAGAAAAAGGTCTATAAATAATTTAACTTTTCTATAAGTAAACCGGATTTTATAGTATTTTTTATAAGACTATATCTAATCCTAAACTAGTACTATAACTAGTAAAAAAACTAATTTAAAAGCTAATTTAATAGAAATAAATTATATTATAAAGGCTTTAAGCTAAATACTTCTGCAGACCGGATCTATAAACTAAATAATTAATAAAATAATATTATAATTAGTAATTTTAATATAATTATAGTAAATAAATAATTATAAAATTTAGATACTATATCCGCAGAAATCTAATACTTCTACTATAAAAAATATAGATATTTTATAAAAAATTATCGGTCTAAGCCGGTAATAACTAAGTAACTAGCCGGCCGAATTACAGTTTTAATACTAAAAAAAATAAAATTTATAATATATTTAAATTTATATATAAAAAAAAATCCGATTATACGCGGAAGCAAGAAATATCTGCCGAAAAAAAAAATAATAATAAATAATAGTATAAAAACTAATTTAATATCCGCAATATTAGTTAAATAAGCTAAATAGCTAATAATATCTATAAAAATATTTGTAGATAATATTAATTTTAAAAAAATATAGTTTAAAAAAACTATAGTCTTTACAGTAGAACTAGAGGATATATAAAATAAATAAAAAAAATAAACCGGCCTTACTATCGCAATACTAGATATAGAAAAAATTATATTAAATATATTTTAACTTATATAATAGAAACCGAAAACCGTTTTTTATAAATATAAATTATATTTTTATAATTAAAATATACTATAAATAATACGGATCGCGGCGGCGGAAGTTATATAGTAAAAAATAAAAAAAGTAAATTCTTATTTTATAATAATCCGCGAGATATAAGTAGAGACGCTAATATAAAAAATATTAAAATAATATTATAAATTTAAGAAAATCTTTATAGAAGAAGAAGCCGCAATACTATTAAAATATAAATTAAAAATAAATCTAAAAATTAATCTCTGTAAAAACTTCCGGCCGAAGCCGAAGCGGATATATAAAATATTATCTACAGAAAAAAAAATTCTATAAAAATATCTATAAAATATATTTATAAAAAAATAAATTTAATACTTTAAATTACTAATAGGCGTACCGGTCCTATTTGCGGATAAAAAAAATAAAAGTCTATATATATATATAGACTACTATAAGTTAAATAAATAGATAATAAAAAATATCTATCTACTACTGTAAATTAATAAATATATTAATTAATTTATAGATATTTATTAATTTATATAGTTAAATCTACGCAAAGCCTATTATAAAATTAGAATCGCAGTAGAATATAAATAGAAAATAGTATTCTATATAAAGTATAGACTATTTAAATATTTAGTAATACTATTTAGTTTAACTAATATACCCGCGGGATTCTAGAGCTTTATAAATTTCCTATTTATAGAATATTTTAATAATTTTATAATTATCTACTTAAATAATATTATAATTTATTTATAAAATTTAAAAATATATAAAATATAGATCTGTAAAGTACTATATATTCTATAAAAAATAAGATTATATATAAAACTAAGTAAATATTTCTTTGCGGTAATAAAAATTAATTTTCTAAAATTTATAATTAGCCGCGAGAATATTTATATAAAATTAAAATATATTATAACTATCCGTAATTAGCCTAAGCCGCAGAATATAAAAAATATACTAAAATTTATTAAATTTATAAATTAATATAGACAATTTATTAAAAAATATTTATATATTACAGTACCGATTACCGACCTAATAAAAATACTATATAAAAAAAAAAAAAAGAAAACTAAATATAGTTTTCTAATCCTAGAAGTTTATAAAAATTTCCAGAAACTAAAAAATATATTCGCGGAGAATATTATTATAGTATATTTTAAAAAAAAAAAGTTTTTATAATTTAAAACTAATACTTTAGTTTTTATAATTAGTAGAATACTATTATAAAAAAATTAAAAAAACTAGTAGAAACCGGTAGCTTTTTATTTGCGGAAGATAATATCTGCGGAGCAGAACTATAATATTTATAATTAAAAGCTTTTTATAATTATAGAATTATTTAAAAAATAGTAATATTAGTTAAAAAGTACAGAGTATCCGGTAAAGATAGTTATAGACTATAAAAGTTTCCAATATTTTATAATAATTAAGAAGTTATTGCGGAAATAAGTTAAATAGGCGCAATATTTTATAGTATTTAAATTCTTTTTTAAATATAGATTAGAATTATAAAATCTAGCAGATGCGCTATTATAAAAATCTAACTATAATAAATAAATAATAGAAAAAGATTATAAGAAACTAGAAGAAATAGTCCCGCAGCAGTTAAATAATCTATTAGAATTATATAAAAAAATAGTAATTTTTATAAAAGCTAAAATACTGCTAGTAAAAAGTACTATAAAAAATCTAAAATAGCTGAAAGTATATATAAGGGCGATTAAAATAACTATAGAAAAGAATATATACTATAAGAATCTATTAATAAATTTATTATAAAAACTATTAGTTTTACTATAGATAAATAATTTTATAAAAAAGATCTTCTAAGCAAAATAGTAAAATTGCGGATATAATTAATCTATTTAAAAAAAATACCCGCAGAAAAGGGACTTTTTATAGTAGAATATTAAATAAAATCTATTATATTTTATAGAAAAGCTGTATATTCTAAAAAACTATATATTTAAACTAAAGATTTTTATAAAGTTGTATAATAATCCTATTATAAAGTACTTTATAAAAATAAAAATCTAAAAATTAATATTATAAAGATTTTATTAGTTTAGATTAACTATTTTTATAAAAAAATACTGCTACGCGTATAAAATATATTAAAATAAAAAAATAGTTTATAAAAAATAGATAAATCTATTTAAACTACTATTTACAGCGGTAAGACTATAAAATAAAATAATAATAGATTTTATTACTAATTTATCTGTAAGTACAGCTAGTAGAGCAAACTTATAGAAAATATATAATAGTATTATAGTAGTAGTAGATTATTTTAGTAAAATAGTATACTTTATCTCTACTTATAAAATACTATTAAAAAAAAAATTTATAATACTTTTTCTAAAAAAAATTTTTAGACTATATAAAATACCCGCGAAGATAATTACCGACCAAAATTTAATATTTATAAAAAGATTCTAGTTAAATTTTATTTATATTTTTATAATTAAATAAAGTTTAAGTATAGCCTATTATCTATAAATAAATAGTTAAATAGAAAAGTTAAATAGTATTTTAAAATAGTATCTGCAAAACTATATAAATTTTAAATAAAATAACTAGATAAAGATACTACTGTTTACGGAATTTATCTATAATAATTCTTTATAAATATCTACTAAGTATTTATTTTTTTTTATAATAATAGTATAATATCTATAAATAATTATATTAGACTTATAGATATTAGATAATCTAATTAAAAAACTAAAAAACTATCTATATAAAATTAAAAAAATTAGAAATTAGATAACTACAAATCTTAAACTAGTCTATAAATATTAAAAGAATTTTTATAATAGAAGTTGTAGAGCTATAGTATTTATAATAAACTAAATAGTCTAGTTCTCTACTAAAAACCTACCGCGAAAAAGACTATATAAGAAATTAGATTAGTATTACTAAAGATTCTTTTATATAATAGAAAAAATAGATAAATAGATCTACTGCGTAGAACTACTAATAAATTAGTAGATATATAATATATTCTATATTTTACTACTCCGCAAGTACTATACTATAGAGAGTATAGACTTATAAAAGTATTTTTTATAAAAAAAAAAAAGCCCAGAGAATTATAAATACTATTTAAAAGTACTAATAGACTTATAATACTATAAAAAAATTATAGAAATCTTAATTAAATAAAAAAACTACTATAATAAAAAAAATATATAAAAATCTGCTGTAAATTTACGTTATCTACAGCTTTATAAAAAATTTATATTATAAAAATATAAAAAACTTAATTTAAAATTAAAAAAAAGCTAAAATTAATTATAAAATAATATAAACTATCCGTAACTATATATTCTATATATCTAGTATAAGCTATAGTATTTATTTATAAAAATTAGAAGCCGAGATATATAAAAATATACTATTATTCTATAAAAAAGCAGTATTTATTATCCGCATATAAATAGTTATTATACTTTTAGCCTAATTTTTTATTAATATAGTTACAGAATATTCTTCCGGAAAAGAAATTATAATAGTATCTATATATCTAATTAAATAGAAACTATTAATTAGTTTAAATTATAAAAATATTCTTATAAAACTGCGCCCGAACAGCCAGCTGTCTAAAATCCAACTATTTAATATATAGTATAGACTATATAATAGGTTTACAGATTTAGATCTGCTTATAATCTAATAAAAACTATAAATCTATTTAAAAAAAAAAACTAGATATTATAGTAGATATTATCTCCGCGCAATTTAAAAATTAGGCCGCGGAAAATAACTTAATAAAAAAAAAATACTCTACTTTTTATTATTAGTCTATTTACGGAGAGCCGGCTAATTTTAATTAGTTCTAAATATATCTATAAAAGGTAGAAAAGATTTTAAAAATATAAAAATAAAAGCTGCGGGGGCTGCTATAATATTTATTATTATAAATTACTATATTTTATTTTTCTAAATATATATAATATTTTATAAAAAAAAAAAAATATTAATAGTAATTATAAAGGCGGCGGCGGTAGAAGTAGTAGTAGTAAAAATAGAAATTAAAGCAGCAGCAGTAGAAATAAAAGCTAAAATAATAGTAGTAATATTTATAATAACAGCGGAGATAATAGTAGTAGCAGTAGTAGTTATAGAAGTAGAAGTAGTTTTTTTTTTTTTTTAAATAATAAAAAAAAAAGCGCTTCCGCGGTGCTGGAAAATATTAGCTATATTTTAAAAAAATAAATATATAATATTTTATTTAATAAATAAAAATATAGACAGCTGCGGCGGCAGATAGAAAAGACTTTTTATAAAAAGTTAAAATCGGTTAAAACTATCTTTTATAAAAGAAGAGGAAAATAAGCCGTAAAATATATATATAATATAATAATTATAGTAGTAGTAGTAATATTAATATTATAACTTTATAAAAAAAAATACTAGTCAGCTAAAATATACTACTTATAGAATATCTGAAGATAATATATAAAACTAAAAAAAATACTATATAAGCAACTTATAAAAAGAAAAAAAAAGAAAAAAGTTAAGAAAAAAAGGCTGTTAGTAGAGAAAAAAAAGCCTTTTTATATAAAAAAAAAAGTTATTTTTATAAGATTAGCTCCGCTAGTCTTAATTATAAAATATTTTAAATTACTAAAATAGATAAATTAAAAAAGATTTAATACTATTTACTAAAAAAAAGTTTTTTAAATTATAGAAGAGGCTATTTATAGACTATTATAAAAAAACTAGCCGGAAAATAATAGATTATATTTTAAAAAAATAGTTTTATAAAAATAGTAGTAAAGATAGTATAGTATATACTCCGCGGAAGTAAACTAGTATAATAAAATTAACTAAAAAATAATAAACTATATTTTAAAAAAAATAGTCTTGCAGCGGTAGTAGTAGAAATAGATATATATTTTATAAAATAAAAAACTATACAGATATATTCTGCGGAAGTAGACTAGTATAATAAAATCAGCTAAAAAATAGTAGATTATACTCTAAAAAAAATAGTTTTATAATAGTAGTAGTAGAAGTAGATATATATCCCGCGGATATAGAAAATAGTAAACTATTTTTTTTTTTATTTTAATTTTCCGCGATAAGTATTTATAGAGTAGAGATTTTAATAGTACTATTATAAATTATACTTTTCTATAAAAAAAAAGAAAAATAGTTATAAAAATCTAAATAGTCTTTTTAATCTTTACAGTTATCTGCGAAAAGAAATCTATATAAATAATTTAAAGCAGCTATTATATAATAGCTAAGTAAACCGGCCGCAGTTATTTATAAAAATAGCGGCTGTTCTACAAGTTAGGTAAATTAGTAATAATATCCTAAGGCAATATAATACTATCTTAACCTCGCAAGAGCTATTTGTTTACCACGCTATTTCACTCCTTAGCCCTTATAAAAATATAAAAAAATAATTAAAAAAATATAGTAGATTTACTAAATCTAGTAGTAGTATAAAAAATATTAAAAAAAACTTTTTAAATAATAATAATATAAAGTACTGCGGAACTGTAAAACTAAAATCTTTAAAAAAATTTTAAAATAAAATTATTAAAATATAATATAAAAAATAACTAAAATTAGCCTTTAGAGCCTTTAATAATTAGCTAAATAAATAAAAAATTAAAATAATAATAAAAATATTATTTTTATTTTTAAAAACCCGGCAGGCCTGGTAGAATTAATAAAAAAAAAACTAAAATATTTTAATATATATTTTTTTTAAAATTATTTATAGTAGATTTTAATAATATTTTAAATATTTATATATCTAAACTAATTAAATTTTTATTAATATTAATTATTAAAGTAAAAAATATAATATATAAAATACCGGCAGATAAGACCCCGGGTTTTAATATTATTTTTAATTATATATAATATATTTTAAGTAAAATACTAGTTTTTATTAATATAGTTATAGTAATTTTTAATATATATATAAAATTAGAATATAATCTAGTCTACTTTTAATAATTAATTATAGTAATATTATATAAAAAAGACAGCTATAATTATTAGCTTTGTAAATTATATTATTATATTATACTATTAAATACTTTAAATAAATTATTAAAATTAGTAGTAGCTATATAGATTATTTATATATATAAGAAATATAGACTACTTCTAAAAATATATTTAAAAAAAAATATATATTAATTAACTATATTATTTAATTAATTCTAAACTAAATTTACTATATATAAAAAAACTATAAAATAATAAATATAATTTTTTTTAATATAATTAATATATATAATAATATCTTCTATAAACAGCTGCTATATAAGATTAAAATATATAAATTTAGATATTTTATTTTTTAAAACTATATTTTTTTTAAAAACTATATAATACAACTATAGATTTAAAACTATATTTTTATTATAATATTTATATTTAATAATATTTTATAGAGCTTATTTATTTTACTAATTTTATTTTTACTTTTTAATATTTTTTTTATTAAAAGCTGTAGAAATTAATAAATTAAATAAAATTAAATAAAAATCTTCGGCTAAATTAATAATACTATAATTTTTATTATTTTTTATATATATATAAAAAATAAGCAGCTGTTTGAATAAGCTTTTAGCTAAGTAATCTAATAGTTTAAATAATATATATTAATTTTTATATTTAGTAAATTTAAGCTTATTTATTTTTATAATCTAAAAATAACTAATACTATTAATTATTAAGATTTTAATAATATATCTAAGCCGGAAAATAAATAAAATCTTTTTAAAAAAAAATCTAAAAAAATATAATAATTTTACTATTAAAATATTAAGTAAACTGCTAATAATAGTTTTACTAAGTAAAATAATCTAATATCTAAAAATATAGATTAATAAAAGTTTTATTTTTAATATATATTATATTAAAATAGTAGCTAAAATTAGTAAAAATCTTAAAATACTTTATAAATTAGCTAATTTAATATAAAGAATCTTAATTATTTTTATATAGTAGATATACTATACTATAATAATTTTTTAACTTTTTTAAAGTATTTTAGTATAGTATAGTCTAAAAAATAATATTACTAATACTAAAAAATATACTAAATTAAAATAAATCTTTATCTAGATTTAAAAATATATAATAATTTTAATTAATAAAATTTTTTAAAGTACTATAACTGCTGTTTTTAATATTAAATTTTATTTTATATTTATAAAATAGCTTATATAATATATTATTAAAAAAATAATAATATAAATCTAAATAAATCTATAATTTATATATTTTAAAAATTTATATTAAAAATATCTATAAAATAAAAATTAATTTAAAAATATTATATTTTTAAAAATATTTTAATAGTTAAAAAATATAGTTCTACAGATTTTAATTAATTATATATAAAAAAATTATATTTATATATCTGCTTTAGTAAATAAAGATTTATATAATAATTTAAATATATAAAAAAATTTTAAAAAAATATAAAACTATTTTATATTATTTAATAGTAGTAGTATATATAAATAGTAGTAGCTTTAATAAAAAAATTAGTAGTATAGTAGTAAATATATATAGAAACTATAAATAAGCTAATTATTTTAATATTAAAATAGATTTAATAGTTAATATAAAAAAACTAAAAAAAATTAAACTAGCTCTAACTATAGAAATATTATAGTTTAATATATTAATTTATTTTTTTAATAATTTATAAACTACTTTATAGACTATAATAAATTTAAATTATTTATTAAAATAATTTATTATATAGAAAATCTATAAATATATAAATTAATTAAAAAAACTAATATATTTCTACTAGATACCCGCGTATATCGGAATATTTAGAAATAAAAAAATTAATAAAATAACTAAATAGATTATCTATTAACTAGCTAATATTAATTTAAATTTTATAAAATAATTAATAAACTATATAAAATAACTAATAAATAAACTAATTATCCGGCTTATCTTTATAGTAAAAAAAATAGTATATAAAAAATTTAAATTTAAATAGAAAAAGCAGTAGATAGCCAAATATATTATAGTATTTATATAAAAACTAATTAAAATTATATATAACTATAATTTATAATTATATAAAATATTATTTAAAATATATACTATAGTAATTATATAAATATATATAAAAAAGATTAGGCTTATCTATTTTTTATAAAAAATTAAAATATATAAAACTAGAAAATATATATATAAATAAGCCTATTTATAAATATTAAAATATATTTTATTTAAATATATATAATATATAATAAGCTGTAGAGCTATATTTATATAGATTTTAATTATAAAAATTAGAAAAAAGTAAAAACTATATCTATATAGTAGCTAATTTATTAATTATAATATATTAGTATTATATCTACAGATAATCTACTATATTACTAAATTTATATTTAAAACAGATTTTTTTAATTAGTTTAGCTATATTAGTATAGCCGAAACTACTATTAAAAAAAATAATAAACTAATAAATCTTTAGATAATAAATATAAATATTAAAAATACTATATAATTAAAATAATTAGCCTGCAGTTATAGAAAAAATATAAAATAAAAAAAATAGATAATAAAATAAAAACTGCCGCAGATAAAAATATAAGATTATATATTATATATTAATATTATTATTTATTAAAAAATTATAAAGTATATTGGATATATTCTTAGATCTAATTATTTTTATAGCTATACTATAATAGGCGGGCTAAGTCCTTTTACAAGGCTCCTAGGTTATAGAATATAAATTAAATTAAATTGAATTAGTAGTACCTAGAGGCAAAACATAACCCTATTCGGGATAAGGGCACGCTAGTAATTCACTAACTCACTGCCTGAATCACAAAGGGTCCACTATAAAAAAGACCCCACAAACCCTTATTGGGCAATAATGGCGCAGCCTGAAGAGATGGGGCAAATGTTCCTACAGCATCTTGTGGCTTTCGATCGGCCCCTTGAAAAATCCTCTCATTATTTATTTCCTCAGGTTGTTATCCTCCCCGAATAACAGCCAGCTGATGCAGTCCAAATCGCCCCCCAATTGGACCTTCAATCCTTTTTCACCTTCCACCCTCCTTTCCAAACAACACCTTCAAGCACCTTCAAGCATGGATCACGTTCGCTTTCTTGCTTGGTGCGCGCTGATGGCAAACTCGGTGCTGGCAATAGGCACTGCTACCGCTGCCGATTGGAGAATCTTTGAAGTGGACCTGATATCCCCGCGCAACATGACCTACACCCCTCAGGCGTTGATGCCCATTGTATTTGCGCTGCAGAATCCGGCTTTATCTGATACCACTGCAGCTAGTATTTTCTGGAGCGTGTGGGATGGCAACAATCTGACTTCCCCGGGCTCCATTATGGACGGGGTCTTGGAGCTGGATGTGGGCGACAATTGGAACCAGACTTCATCGGAACCTCACTTCGTCACCCGATTCTTCAACACTGTCAATTATCCGGAAGGCTTCTGGACCTTGAGCTGGAGTCTGCAGCTTTACAATTGCTCGGACAATCCGGAAAAGCAAGGTGAGCAGTTTATCACGACCAACAATGCCACCACCTTCACTGTCAGTCGCCAGTCAGGGAAGACCCCTGATCTCGTGGCAGCCACGTCTGCCGAGACGTGTGGCGCCACAGTCGCCTATGCATATAATGTCACTGGGGGCGGATACGGATGTGGCTTCATGGGTCCCAATGTGACTGCCAACCCGTGCTCGGTGACAATCAACCCTTCGGCCGCATCCAGTATCATGGCAGCCGCCACGGAGATGGCATGTCCTCCTTTGGAGACTGGGGTGTACCCTAACGTCAGTTGTCCGGCTTCTCCGGTCGAATCCTCCAACGAAGCGGCACCACCCCATATGGCAGCAGCAGTGTCGACATGGCTTATGCTGTTGACCCTGGTGACGGCCTTGATTCACCTCAGATGATCACGGAATGTACAGTACAGTGTCTAGTGCGCGAGCGAGCCCCTGGCCTGATGCCTGGAAGGACAAGCAGGTCTTTCTCATATGTAACAAACCAGCAACATCGAGGCTATTTGTCAAATACTTTCCCAATCGTTCTAGTGTTGTGGGCTCCGCACAAAGGGTTGCGTTTTCGGCTCGTAGACAAAAATTGTGTATAAGCGGTATCGGATCCGCCAATTCGCAACTCCAGATGTAGGCTCCGAAACTCTTTGCATCCAATTTCCGCGGCGAGCTGACGGCCGCATTCCAAGCCACCGAGTGACAAATTGCCAGAAAGCAGAAAATTAGGGGGTTCAAAGGTGAACCCCCCCCCCCCCCCCTCCCGGACCAATGAGCTTGTTTGTCTTGGCAGCAAGCACTACTAAGTAGTAGTAATCTTGATAGGATCTGGAGCGTACCTACTGTAGGTTAAGTACCGGACCCTGGGCACGTACCGAGGTAGCTAATTACATATCACTTTCCAGTTGACCCCGGGCTCGGATTTTCGCTTCCACTAACCAAGATACGGAAAGACACGATCGCAATGAGCTTCCAGACGTATCAACAAGGCTTAAGGAGGACAGAAGTTTTGTCAACTGAGATCCCGATTGAGGAAAACTTTATTAATTGTTCGAGTAATGTCTTTAGTCATAATAGTAAAGTGATATTAACACTTGGAGTTTTATCTTGGCATCTTTCCATATACCGCTCAATATAAGTGGTGTCGTGCCTATAGTACTGTACCTCAAAGTCAATGATCAAGGCGAGTGCAGACTTGTGATACTTAACAGCTCCAGGAGTGATCAGCCCGGCGTTTGAGACAATGTGTATTACAAGGGTAAAATAACATTCTGACATGTATACTTCAGTACTCGGCTCGCCTTCCATAGCCTCCCACGCTTGGCCCTCTGCTCTATAAGAAACTATGCGTGTAGAACGCCTGTTACCGGTTGGGACTATTCAAGCCGAGTACCTGGGCTTTCTCCAAAGTCCATTCATTCATCTACGCGAGCTGAGCTATTGGAAAAATTGGAGATTGTTGAGGGGAGCTTCGCTGCTGTTGGTCCAGTGGCCGCTGACCTGGAATCACGTACTTTGAAGGCTCACTGTTCGCCTCCACACGTCGGACACGCTGGTGCCCCTTTCCGCCGGTTCGCGACGGGGCAGGGATTCAGAGCTAAAATCACGTTTGCGTTCTACCCAATCACCTGAGCAGGCTTCCCCTCGTGAAGAGTTCAGCGATCAAAAAGTCTCGGAAACCCGGCCTATTCCGCTAGTTGGTTGACTGGCTAAATAAGATCGCTGACGGATCAAGCTCCTGAAGCTTGTTAGACTATAACGGTACTGGTAGGTGTTCTCGAGCACGATAAAAAACAATCCATGGGCTGGAACCGAGGAGAAGACAAAGCGGAAGCGGAAAGGGGCTAGACCTACAAGGCGAATCATTCTTATCAATCAATATCTCAAGATGGGCGAGTATTATTTAGTATTGCAGCTTGACCAATGCCCTGTGAGGCAACACTAGCCTGGCACATTGACAGCTACCTGCACACAAAGACTATGAACCTGTGGTAGGCGTGAGAGATGTGCCCGTACTGCCCAGTAGAGGCCATGTTTTCAGCTCCTTGAATTCACGATTCCAGACGAAATGATTGTATCTGAAGTTTATAATGGATAGGGAAATGAAATGGGGTGCCCCTTCGACCCCCTGATGAGCAGTGCTTAAGGCAGCAACATTGAACGAAATCAAAGATCTGACCTCTACTAGACGTATTTATGATTGACCGACTCGATGCATGAGACGGGGGGGGGGGCAAATATCTGTGCCGGCACAATGATTGGCCCCTTCGGTAGGCTAGGGTCTGAGCCAAGCTTTACCTACCGAATTTTGCGAAGCTTTTTCGGATTCCTCGGAGTCGTGAGATGATGGATCGGAACACCGGCGGTGCCTGCACGTCCCACAGTGCTGTACAGTACGTACATACCTAATAATTGTTAGCAGTCGGTATCCACCTCACTTGCTTGAACACGAGGGCTCGATAGACCTCCCAATGTCATTGTATACATGACTCGAATGGTTTGTTCTTGTAGTCGATAGTAAGATAACCGGGTACCCGCTCGGTGGAGGAGTATGCTTTCGAGCGGGACTTTAGGCAGCAAGGAATTGACGACTATCTCTCGTGGCGAATGAGCCACCTCGATACATGGAAGGGCCCTATTTGGACAGACAGAAAAGCCACTCGATACAGATTGCAAACACCTATTCCAGGACAAGCGACATGCACTCATACTTGAAAGTTTTCTAGTTGTATTGCCCAAGCATCTTTACTTGTCAAGTCCGAATCGGTCAGCATTGAATGTTATGTATTGCATACTTGCACTACATTTGCTTTTTTGTCTGTTCTACTTATGATCTAATCCCGAGCCCTGAGAAGCTTTGCGAAGCTTTGCAAAGCTTTACCGGATCCCCAATTAAATTGGGGGCTGAAAAGCGCGGAAGACGGGTGTCATTACACGCCCCACAGAGGTAGACAATGTTCCAGTGCGGAGTACTCCGTACATCGCCTCAAACTCTCGCTTTCCATGTCTTTCAAAGGATTGAAGGCCGACACAATCTTCTATACCATATAATGTTCGGTGATGAGATTGATTTCCATAGCTGTCCGGTTGCACGACAGGATATAACACGCTCGATGGTCAGACCTGATCCCAGCAGAACAGAGCTTTGTTGTTCCCCATCACTGTCTCTTGGCTTGCCCAGGTATTTTACTTCTTTGTTCTTGAACAAGCATCAACCCACCATGATGACTCCAACATCCCTCAAGGCGGGCCTTCTTCTACTCCTGCGGCTACACCTTGCATGGGGTATGGCCATCGCCCCCTGTCAGCAATGATTTGTACCTATGAGACGGCAGCCAGTTCCGGAGATACCTGCCAGTCTTTCTCCCCGGATGGGGGCCTGGACGTGCCAATCTTCAGGTCTCTCAACCCTGTCATCACCTGCCCGGACCTCGTCGCCGGTCAGAAATACTGTGTGGTCGGCACAATTTTATCTGGTGGATCGACTACAAGCTCCTCAACTCTTACCACCTCCACGTCAACAACGGCATCGCTATCCTCATCAACTCCATATCAACCGCAACAAACCGGTACCGACGCCAATGGTGACCAATTCTATCTTGTCCAGATTGGAGACTCGTGCGAAAAGACCGAAGCCCAGCTTGACATCAGCGCAACCCAATTCCTTAAGTGGAATCCATCTGTCAACTCTGGTATGTCCTTCCATTTTTTCCGATCCGTGCCTGTGCGCCGTGAAACGAAAAGGGGCACAGCTCATGGACACTGATTCCCGTAGCTGATTAGCCTCATAGATTGTTCCAACATCCTGGCAGGCTACTACTACTGTGTAGACGTCCCCAACCCCACCGCTCCCGTTACCACAACAGTGCCGGCGACCACCACTACCACCACTCCCGCCGATGGCATCACCACGCCCACACCCATCCAGACCGGCATGACCGACAAGTGCAGCAAGTTTGATCTTTTTCAATCCGGCGACAGCTGCGAAGCCATCGCCGCGAAACACGAGATCCAACTGTCCACCTTCTACACTTGGAACCCGGCAGTCAGCTCGTCCTGCGGCGACCTCGACGTGGATTACTATGTCTGTGTCCAGGCCCGGGGCTACACAGCACCGACGACCCCGACAGCCGCCGCTGGCAACGCCATTACTTCCCCAACGCCCTTCGAACCCGAAAGGGTGGCTGGATGTACCGCTTTCTATTTCGTCCGTTCGGGCGATACGTGCCCGGCCATTGCTAGCAGTCACGGCATCACCGTCGGCGATATTGAGCAGTGGAACCCCAAAGTCGGGTCCGCCTGTACGGACCTCTGGTTGGATGAGTACATCTGCGTGGGCATCTGAGAGTCTTAGCACATCCCCAGGGAAAGGTGGATGGAGTTGACATCAGCAAAAGGCTTAGTGCGCAAGAGCGGCTTGGATGGAAGTTGGGCAGGGCGGGCAGCGGCTTTTAAGGATTGTAAAATGTATGAAATGTATACTAGTAATGTATGATATGTCTTACAAGAATTTAGATAGAGTAGGGTGAATTGAACTGGAGAACTTAACGAAGGTTAAGAATGGTTTCCACAATCTGAAAAGGGAGTGAATTGACTGCGGTGCACAATTAAGCCACACCCTGCGGGCCTAGTATTTGTCTGGGTGCGAGGAATAGGATTACATATTAGCTAGACCTAAAGGAAGATAATCTTAAGTCAGTTTTGTTGGTTAGCAATCCCAGAATACTATTTTGAACCAATTCTAAATACTGTGAAGAAAAATATGTAAAGTTTCTACAGATGATATTATATAGCTATTACACAACCAGAATCTTAACTTATCTATCTTTAAGATATACTTACTTAAACTTACCCAAATCGTACAAATGTAAAGCGGCCTTAGCTGCTAGCTTATTTAAAATGCATCTACCCATCTTCTGGCCGTGGTTAAGCCACACGCCGGGAGGTTAATAGTAGGGTGGATTACGACCAGCAGATCGCTTCTGTGCTAAATTTATTTTTCTGCTTTGTGGCCTAAATCCTCTATCTTCTGGTTGATTGACCAGGCCTTTCGTGCGCGAGGAAGGCATCGCCTTGACCATCACTAATCAGCTCAAGTACTCCACAACGGTCGTCATTGGGACCCTGCGCGTGTTGGAATCATCGCAAGTCAGAATTTAAGGTGTAAAGGCGGGTGCTCTGGGAAGTTGCAGGTGTGAAGATCCCTGTCTCTATGCCTCCCCTTTCCCTTCCTAATAAAGATTCTTTTCCTTGCATAAAAAGAATTGCTGTGAAAAGATATGGAGATAAAAAGATTAGCACAAAAATGGAAGCCCAACGCGGGGCTCGAACCCGCAGCCTTGAGATTAAGAGTCTCACGCTCTACCGATTGAGCTAGCCGGGCTAACTACGGGAGCAGGTGCTGATGTCTAAGAATATATTCATGTATGTATCCCCTTGTATAGATCGAAAATCCGCGTCCTAGCCTTATGTCCGGCGCAAAGCCGGTGTAATTGTGTATCTCCCATAACAATAACTCTGCAACTTGTTATGTCCATTTACCTCTACCACGGTGTCGATTTTTTTCTTTATTATTTCTTTCACTCCTGGAGCCTCACAAGAGAATGGACAGGGATGCGGCACCATTGCAAGGCATGAAGTGTAGAACCGGGTTGTTCGAAGGCATAGCTGAACCAGAGATTATATATGTAGGCCTGGGGTTCCCAGCAATACTGCCATCGTGCACTGCAATCTGTGTTTGAGTCTATCAGGAATACACTACACAGAAAGGATTTCTCCACCTTCAAAGGCTGCTTGATAGTGCATCCGAGTATAAGATCCAAGATAGGCAGTCCAGACTGTCGATCTCATGCACTTCCCTGCACACTGCCGTCATCTTACCTTCTCGCCTAAATGTGCGAGAACGAGCTGAATCGCAATGTTACCAG
This sequence comes from Aspergillus indologenus CBS 114.80, assembly GCA_003184685.1. Taxonomy (NCBI): domain Eukaryota; kingdom Fungi; phylum Ascomycota; class Eurotiomycetes; order Eurotiales; family Aspergillaceae; genus Aspergillus; species Aspergillus indologenus. The sequence goes on along the minus strand of KZ825472.1, from coordinate 140,556 downwards.
CGCCTGAAAAGCCCAGCTTCGATAGAAGTCACACCCCGAAGGCTGACTAGACAGGTCAAAATGCTCGATACAAGCAACTCTATCGCTCTAACGGCCTTCATTGTCTCCCTGGTCGCACTTACAGTGACTCTCCTTCAGTTGCTGCAGCAATACTTCGCAACGGCGCAGGGCTACAACCGGTGCTCTAGACGATTAATCGGCGACTGGTCGCGGTTCCGACATCGACACTATCTCTGGCGCGAGTTTCGGTTTGAGGTCACCTTCGTAAGACCATATATCTATCTTGGGAATCTCGGTCAACCTCCCCCCAGCTCGGATGTTGAAGGTCCACCAGCAACATGGCTCAATATGTTCCCGACCTGGCAGAGAGACCGGAACTGGCGATCGCAATATCTGGGAAGGTCCATGAGCATAAGCGAGCTAGCCGGGGAGTTCACTGATGCGAGCACGCAGGCTTCTTGGACTCTTTTTCTGAAGCACCTGCAGGCATACAGTCGACATGCTGCAAGGCGAATGCATCATGTAACTTACGACCCACCATCAGCATCACCCTCGCATCCTTCTCCAACATCCTATGGCATCTGCATCAAATTCGAGCCCTGCACGTGGGACGACCTCCCCGGCAACACCGGGAAACTGACAGGATCGGTGTCTCTCCGCGACCTAACCGTCTTCACTCGGCTTCTCGGCCTGACCTGGTCAGACGGGCCTTTTTTGAGTGATCTAGGGAGCTCAGCACCAGCAGCGGAGAGCAAATCAGACAGGAGCATGTCTTCCAGAGGCAGCCTCCAGGCATCAGGAAACACCCTCATCCTCGCAGAAAGATCCACCCCGCTACTACGCTACGAGCAACAAGACTTCACCCCGCCACGGCTCCACCTCTCACGCAGGGAGACCTTCATCATTCATCCCGGGACAGTGGCAATGTTCTACGGGCGGATTCTCCCAGATCCGGAGCTATTCCCAGCTCACTCCGAATCCGTCGTCCTGGACGGTGACCAGGCCTGGGAGACCCTTTCCCGCACCATGTGGCTCACACTCCCACCACGAGCCAGTCTGATCAATACCCTCCCGGCCTTGTGCTGCGGAGTCCTCAGCGAAAGGGATCTCTACCCAGTGCGCGTGCCAAAACCGCACCGGTACCTCCTGGGCCCGTTCACCAGACCCAAAATTGCGATGATCTTCAAGCGGGGTGTAGGAAACATACAATCCCAGCAGCAGCAGCAACAACAACAGCGGGGACCGTCAATGCTCGTGGACGGAATTATAGAGGCTATCAGCGAGCTAGAGCAGTTTCCTCGGCCACAGCAACATCCCGGGCCCCCTCCTCCCACCTCTTCCTTTCCCTCCACCACGACGACTACCCCAACCCGCATAGCAGATTACTGGACCGTGTCACAAGGCGCTCATCCCGCCTGGGCCACAGACTTAGAAACCAAACCTGACGCCAGCTTCTTCAACGGGAGGGTCCACCACTGGCTCTCCTGGGTCCAGCATGAACTCAGCCAGCTCGTCCACCGGGAAGACGACTATATCGGACCCTACACCTTCTTCCACTGGGACCTCGTCTCCTCATTCCTCGAGTTCATCGTCGCGTTCGAAAACGGTAGCGAGGGGGCGGCTGCGGAGGACGATCATGATGAAGCCGAGGAAGGCTCGGCAGAGGCCAGATCTACAAAGCAACGACAGCCGCATCCGCAGCATAAACCAAAACAGAAACCCCACACTGGCAGTAAGCACCCCTTCGCCACCTGGCGCCGAAACATGCACGCCCTCTTCGACCACCTCCCCACCATCGAAGCCCATGTCCGCAGACGCGGGAGACGACGCGCCGAGATGCGCGCCAATGGATACCATATGTCCGCAACCACCGGTCTGGGGGACCAGTTTGATATTGTGGTCCCTTGTGAGGGGGTGGTGGGGTATGACCAGATCGGCTCGGAGGAGATCCGCGATGCGTGTCTGGGGATGATTTTTCGGGCTATGTGTTGGTAGGTCGCTTTTGGCCCTCTCGTCGCTTGAGTTTCCATTCCTTTATCTTCCGAAGATCTTGTGGTGGAGCTTTCTGGCGACGTTGCTAACGAGATTATCTGTTGCAGGCATCGGTGCCATTATATGAGTCCGGAGGACGAGCCGTTCCGGTCTGATTTTTATGGCAATGTTCAACAGGTGGGCATTGAATAAGATGGAGCGGTGAGCTGCGGAACTCTAGCATGTATGCATTGGGGCGGTATTTCCTGGAACTTGGTACGAGAGACTTTTGAGTAGTCGCGGTACAGAATTTGAGGTAAATTGGAACATGACTGCTTTCAAGTCCCACTTCTAAATCGAGGATTGTATTTACGACGGCGAGAGCGAGGCGGGCATGCGAGCCCGGCAGTCTTTTGTGCCCATCCAATGCTAGACTACAGGTTAACACAAAAGCCGTCCTCGGACTGCAAGGCTTGCTGAGGATCCTTGAGTAACAAACGGATCCGGACCCGCTAGGCAGGCAGGGAATCACCTCTCGGCTTTTCCGGTCGCTACGGAGGTCCCGAACATGCTCGGAGATGAGATCTCATCAGTCGCAGATGGTGTAGTGGTAGAATGTTGTCGGCTAGGCTTCGGGTAACAGTAAGAATTGGGGCCCTTACTAAATCCCGGAGGCTTCGGTTTCAAATCCTATTACAGCCACCTATTCTATTTAAAGACACCTATTTTAATAAATCTAAAATAAAATAAGTCTACTAAAAAAGGCGGGTAGGGAAAGCAGTCTATTTAAAGTCTATAATATATTCTATATAGCTAATCCGTCTAAGTTAGTCTTAGATGTAGATTTTTATATCTACTGCTTCTATATTAGATTTTAGATTAAAAATAACTACTTTAAATAAAATAGAATAAAATAAGAATTAGATATTTAGGGAAGCCTAGGTCCAAAGGGCTGCAAAATAATAATTTAATTTAATTTATATTAGGTAGATCTGGGAATATTTAAGGTGTTAGGGGCAGTTCTACGCCGATACAGCATCTTTATAGCTGGCTACTTAATACGCTGGCTCCTATGTATATAGGCTTAGATCAATAGAACTTCATCATCATCATCATCATCATCATCATGAGATCTCATCTCATGGAACATCCGCGCGCTGCAATGAAGGGCCCGATTGAAGTAGTTGATGAGATATGTCTTGCTCGGTCCAGGATACGGTCCCAGCATTTATGGCTGAGTATCGAACCAACCATTGTTTATATTGTCGAGTCGAGCCTTGAAAAGAAAGATATGAAGATGAAGATCAACCCCCTGCGCCAATTCGCAGGTTCATTGCCAGAATCTTTGGATTTAATACCGGACAGAAATCCCTGCGAGACGAATATTACTGGTGGAAATTTTACTTTATACCCGAGATAGCGGTGCTGCACCTATGGAGTCGAGATTACCTCGATGGAGTACACATTCAGCGATAAAAGCCACGCCCAGGGCCAAGGATATTAGATGGAAGCCCGGCGAGTTGATGCCACAGCCGGGAAAAGGGTCCAAACAACCGATTAGGGCAAGCTGTGCTACCGGGCGAAATGAATCTCCTACTCTATGAGGACTAGTCCCAGCCTTTCCTTTCTGCCACGTGAGCCGAAGCCAGGAGAAGGATGCGCTGCTAGCCAAGACCGGGGTTCCCCCCGGCTCACTAAGCCTTGAATCGAACAAGCTTCGGCCCCCAACTTGGCGCTGCGCTCCAGCAACGCAACCGTAACTAACCCAAAAAGGGTCTTAAGCGTGATCCTGATGTTGCGGGTCGCTCACCATCTTGTCGTAAGTGATCAATGGCAGAGAAGCAGTAACCTTCACGGAGTCAACTCCATAGGTCCCCTCACCGTCACCGCGGAGCTCAAGAGCCGTAGAACAGCCGAGTGCCATCATGAACAATCACCGCCGGGAGAAAAGATACCCGCTTTGCAAAGAGATAAAACTGCCCGGGAGAAACGGCCATGGCATTGGAATTCATCATCACGATTCAAAGCAAGCATCACTCTCCCGGATCAAGCCAAACAGAAGCCCAATCGCTGCTCCTTCTTCTTCTTCTCCTCACTCCCCTGTTGCCCACATTCGTCACATCGAACATGAAACCCATTTTCGCCCTCGGTGCCTTCGCCCTCCTTGTGATCCAGGCTCGAGCCGCCTGCTACAAATCCGACACTTACTGCTCTGACTGGGGAGCTAAGGTGTGCGAGTGTGATGAAGGGTACCTGGTACGAGACTTATTGGGGAGCAGCGCAGCCTCTCTCACCGCAGAATGGGGAACCGACGTATACCTGATGCTGACTGCGTTCTGTCCAGATGGAATGCGAGGAATACCTCGTCTCGGAGGTTGATGGCGAGGGCGGCGAGTCGTACGCGCTGTGGACGAGGCTCAAGAATTGTCCCGTCCCGGCCGATGGAGGGCTCCAGTGTGTCGATGGGGCTTGTACCTCCTGAGCGGGTCAGCAAAGGCATATTGTGGGTTACTGAGGGTGTATGCAATCAGTGTAGCGGTTTAAGGAGAGGGAAGAAGACACCGACAAAAAGACATCTGGAGGATCGAATAGACGAGGCTGAGAGGCAGAGTGAGACGGAGGACGAAGGTGTTTTGAGGAATGCGACGAATTGAATATGAATAATTAATCTCTTAGTAGATAGGGGTCGGTACTGAGAATAGTCAGAACACTATACCTTCCTCACATCGTCTCCGAAAATCAAACATAGATCTCGACAAACGTAGCCATGGCTAGAGTTGTTATAGATCGGAATGTAAGGAGGTCTTTTACATTGATGCATCACACAAAGATAGTAGCACCTCTTGAACTTTCATCATAGAAACCTTACTCCTATTATACTCCTGCTTCGAGCATCAACACATCCGAAAACCTAAGCATCATTAAATGGTACAAGATGCAGAAACGGATTCCAGAACCTGGATTACCCACTGCATAAGCGACCTAACCTACCCGTTACAGCAGCACTAGATATTACTATATGTGAATACGAACTCAAAACAACACAAGGACTTTATGTATATCTTAGCCTAGTTACATAAGTTACACTAATATTGATCGTGTTGGAGCCAAGATCAAGAGCTCTATAAAATATTTGTAAGACCTTCTGCAGGTACACAAGGGATACCTGAACTGTGACGACAGGATTCTTAGAACTAATCTACTCAGAACCTGAGATACACCGCTTGGCTCAGAAGTAATATTAGGTGAACTGTTCTGAATGCCACTTCTTATTCCATTTAGAGTTAGTATTCGTGGTATTAGCGATAGAGCAGCCTGTTCTCATCACAAGAGGTGCCTCTCCTCCAAGACCTAGCCGAAATGTGGCGATATTCACGAGGATAAAGAGATCCGGATCCTTCTTTCCGGGACTTTCAACTTGTTCACAAAGTTGATGCCTACATACTTTAACTTGACAACATTCACAAGAACAAGTTTTCAGATAGTTCAATGTAATCAAGGCCTATAAAAGACACCATCATCTACCTCGACCCAAACTGAAATTTCTTTCTTCTCCATCCACAACACCCACAACACTAACATCACATCCTCCCATCCAACCACAATCAACTTACATCATGTCATCCACAGAAACCTACGAGACTCGCTACAGCCGATACAAACGATCGACTCGAAACGTGGCGCTATGGCTCGCGGTCACTGATCGTGATTTCAAGCCTCAGCAGGGCGAGTACATCCTCACTGCCAGTCAGTTCGTGGAGCTGGCGAACAACATCGTCGCTTGCAAGTATGCAGACTGCGTCCCCAGGCCAATTGTCGATGACCTTCGCTACACCATCAACAGCCGTCGGGCCCAGTCCAACTTCTACCAGGACGAGGGTTCGGCGTCATACAAGACTCATCAGTACTTCATCCAGCAACTTGAACAACTCCACGAGACCCTCCGTCCTCTTATACTGGACGCAAAGGAGACGCCTCTTGACCCAGGGTATCCTGACACAGCTGGGATGGCGAACCGTTTTGAGAGGCTCAAGATCGAAGAACCTTCGAAAGAGTTCCTGGAGGCACCGGACACTCCTGCGCGCCCTGCCTATACCACTAACAATCTCATCGTTGAGGACTCAACCGATCAAGAGTTCGGAGTGCTCCTCCTCCTCCAGGACCTCTGGTCGATCCGTCAATCCATCCAGCAGACATGGACGGAGCACCGTCAGGGCAAATGCACCCTCGAGGCCGCGGCCGTGACCACCGATATCGCGCTCCACGTTGCTGCTGAATTAATGCAGGAGGGCCTGAGACCTTTCAGCGACGACCTCCAGCGATTCGATACGATCATGACCAGGATCCTTCAAGAAATGCACCGCACTGCGCCGCGGGATCGACCGTACTGGCACGAAGTGGTGCGGAACCTGCACATGGTGGCGGAGATCCTCCTTCCCCTCGTCGGCGGCTGGAAGGAGGAGGATGATGCCGTGCTGTCCGAGCCGACGGCCCCGGCCCTCGATATCAGCCGACCGCTCGACGAGATGATGGACACCGAGCGAAGCGTTGTGGCGTTTGTGCTGCTCAGAGAGGTGGTCCGCGAATGCGGCCTGTGGGGCCGGCATCACCCGCCTCTCTGCGCCACGATGGACTGGTTCACCATGATGCTGGGCTACGGGCTGGAGAACCAGGCCATTAACTACGAAGTCGCGTTCGCCGCCCTTGTCTACATTGATATCCGTCTCGCGATGGGTGCGGACGCCGCCCAGCCACGTCTGCAGCTTCAGGCGTGGACCAGGTCGACCACCGCTCTTATCAAGGCACTCTCGAAGACGGGCGCTCCGGGCTTGGAGCAGCTGGAGGATTTTCTCAGGATTACTAAGAAGACACTGGGGAAGGACCACGTTAACGCTCGACGGGAGTCGCTGGGTGTCCCGACGCAGCAACCCTTCGGACTCTTCTCGTGTCAGCCCCTGCTCGCCGGAAAGCTGCTGTGGCTCTGGAAGGTCTCCCTGTACCGACGCCTCCTAAATTTGACGAGGTCCCGAGGTGTCCTCCTGGGCATGTTCCATCTCCACAACGCTGCCGCCTGCGAGGGTCTGCTGCCAGCCGGGTGGACCTGGCCCGCGCTGCAGCAGCTGATCGACGCCCTCGGCCCTATCTTCCTCGGAGGGAGCCTTCCCACAGAGCGTGCGCGGTACAGACAGTCTCTGCAATACAGCCTCAGTCCGAGGGGCCGGACCCGCTGGGTCGACGACGGCCTGATTCCGCTGATGAACCAGCTGGTGAGCAGCGCGCACAACCTCCAGCGGCACTGGACGCCCCAGGATATCCAGCGCGTGCTCGCCGACTCCAACAAGTCCACCAAAACGAGGGCCAATGGTGGCCGACCGCAGCCCGTGTCCGAGGTGCTGGGCCAGCTGCGCCGCAACCTCCACCTCGAAGCCGACCGTCTCTGCCGACCCTGGCTGCAGTGCCAGCTCGACGCGACCAAGATCCTCCAGCAAGTCCTCGAGAAGGAAAAGGAGATTCGCCGGTCCCCGCTCATCTCCCAGGATGATCTTCTTGTTGGTGTTGCGGTGGTGGTCTTCTCGCACAAGAAAGAGCGCAAGTTCCTGGGCAAGGTTGTGCAGATCATGCAAGCTGTGCTTGGGTCGAAGTAGTTTTGGAGGTCGTCGTGGCTGGATATTGTCACGTTCATTCGACTTCAGATTAACTCACCTGTTACAGAGAATGCTGAATCCAGACCAAGAGTATTCTGTATGCAACGGTGGGATGGTGATGCACAATGTTGAGCCTATCTACACATGCCTTTGATTTGGTTACGTCATGTTTCTGCTCTCAAATCAATTGGACAGTTACAGAAGAATTGGATTCAAATACAACTGAACCACTGCAGCTCATTACCAACCTTCTCACTTACCCGTAGCCTCAATGCCCGAAGAATAAACTTGACAATTCTACCTACCACCTCGTCCATCACCTGCATAAGAAGAACTGACTCGTCCAGCCCCAACGCACGACCCTCCTTTCTCCCCTCGACGGTTCAGCGGTGCTGCTGCTATGGAGCGCATAGCGTCTCTCAGCCGATGTCTTCAACCTTAATGGAGATGTTCGCCCCCTGACCTGACTTCATTGCGGCGCGCCGCGGAGCGGGGCGGAGTTGAGGCGGGGGCGGGGGCGGAGGCGGAGGCGGACTTCCAAAGCAGTAATCCCCCCGCACGCCAACCACATTCGTACCGAGGTTGATTATCAATTGAAGTGATGTACAGCCACAGTTGAGGACTAAGCTTGGACTGATACTTTGACTGCGACTTACTCGGCGTGTTTGTTGTGTTCTTGGCGGTGACTGTTCATGTGACTTCTCACGTCCTGGATTCCATAAGCTGAGCTGCAAAAAATACTCATGCGCTGCTTCTACGAGCTATCACCTGTCTTCCTGTTTGCAAATACACTACAGGCATAAAACACGGTCATGGCCTTACAACGACTGCAGACTAAAGTTTTATATAGACACCATTAGATTGTACACTTAATCCTAACGATAAAGCTATAAACTTAAGGGAACGGGACAGACCCTACACCACTCCAACATTAATTGTAGCAATCCACAGTAACCGTGGCTGTAACGTAGATAGTCGACACCACCTCGTCACCGTCGCTCTCCGACGCGGGCTGGGTCACGGCCGGAGCCACCGCCGAGGAGACAGTCTGACCTGCGGCGGTAGAAGCCGAGTTACCGGCCGACACGGTCTGTGCAGGCACGATGGCCGTTCCAGTAGCAATGGTGTCAACACCTGTAGCGGTGGGTGCCGCAGTTTGGGTGGCGGTGATGGGGCACACGGTCGTGTAATCGACCAGAGTCTCGGTGATGACGTAGGTGCTCTGTGCAGAGGCCGGGCAGTTCGCGACTGTGGATGGACAGGCGGTGATGGTGGAGGTGCGGGTGGTGAAGACGGTCGATGTGGTGAGGAGCTCACTGTCTGGGCCTGAGCCGGCAGATGCTGTAGGTTGGCTGGCGGGGTTTGTGGCGGGGCAGATGGTGGTTCCCACGACCACCGTTTCGGTCGTAAGAGAGGTCGTGCGCTCGCTGGCGGGGCAGTTGGCCACGCTTGACGGGCAGGCTGTCACCGTTGCGGTGCGGGTGGTGAGAAGTGTGGAGGTGACGAATGCGCCGCTGTCTGCGGATGCAGATCCGAGGGTGGTTCGGCTCTCGTGGGCTGAGATCGAAGGAGTGACTGTGGGGATGCTGGATTGAGAGGACCCAAAGTTGGGTGGGCTGGATGGGATTCTGCCCGGTTGGGAAAGCGAAGTAGCGAATGTGCGCACAGGGGATGGGGTGAAGCCCGGTGCTGAAGACTGGCCGGCCGAACGTGTCACCACTGGCTGGGAGGAGGCAAAGGAGACAACTGGGCGGGATGATGGAACGGAGGAAGACAATGATCGTATGGGCGAGCTGCGTGGCGGAATCACGGAGTTGGCCGTGGATTGGGATGGTCGAATAATCGGAATGGAGACACTTGAGCTGGGAGAGACAATGGACTGAGACGAGACAGCGGGGGTTGATGCAACCACACTTAAGCTGGAAGAGATGATCGACTGAGACGACACAACGGGAGTTGATGCGACCGCACTTGAGCTTGATGCCACGGACGCTGTGGGGGTCCCTAGAACAGAAGGTGACAATGTGGTCGGCGTAGATACCAGACTGCTTCTGGGTACTACTGGCGACGCGATCGGCGAAACAGGCGAGACAGCGGACGACGGCGTGGCTGAGGCACTCACAGCACTGCTCGGAGGAACACTAGACGGCGAGATAGCCACCAGGCTCGTAGTCGGGGTAACCACCTCTGCAGAGGTGGTGCACACCTGCTGGGTGGACACCGGCAAGAGGAAGTTATCCAGGTCAAAGGTAAAAGTGGTATAGTCGTTGCAGGCGAACAGGAACATCATGGTGTGCGAGGAGCTGGTGGGGGTGAAGGCCGCGGTGTAGGTCGCCCACTCAGCCTCTCCACCACTGAGGGTCGCAGCCGTCGTGGTGCGATCGAAGAAGCTGCCCCATTTGTCCAGCATCCACCCCAGGTTGCACTTGTTGTAGATGGTAGGAATGCTCGCCGCCGCAGCGGTGAGTTTGTAGTCCACCGACAGCGAATACGTCTTCCCCACCTCCAGCCCCGTCACGGTTTGCTTGATGTATTTCCAGTAGTAGGGGTCCGCATTTATGGATCTTGGTGTCGCGTGTCAGTACTGTTTTCGGGGAAAAAAATCCATTCGAGCAAACAACTCACAGGTAATAGGTGCCGTCCGACGCATCCCCGGAGAGGACATCGCCCATGGTGGTGGCCGTCGCCGAGGCGATCCAGGCGGTCCAGTCCGACGCATCGCCAGTCTCGAAGGACGGGTTGGTGAAGGCGTTGACAACCTCATTGCTGCAGGTGACGCTGGCGGCTACCGAGTGCGCGAGAACGCCCGCGACGACGGCGCTTGTAAAGAGTGACCTTGCCATGGCCTGTTCAGAAACGAGTGACAGAGCAGTTGGAAGTGACGGCAGGCATGAAAGAGGGAATAACACCAGCAGAAAGAACAAGCGGACTAGAACTCCAAGAAGCACGGAATCTCACAGTCTTATAGGGGCGAGTCCTTCTCATCGCCTGGACCCTGGATAGATTTCTTCAGCAAGTAGATATAAGCGATGCCAAGGCGGACCCTGATTGGTGAACGGACTCCCCGAGACCCTAAATAGAGGGAATACGATCGACTATTGATTTCCAAGTGGAGACCATTTTGCCACAAGTTACAACCCACTTGGCAGTGACAGATTGTGCCTGGAGAAGCGACGGGCCACGGGGGGGATGCAAATTCATTCAGGCAGGGATTGTGGAGGCTGAACTGGGACTTATATATAAAAACATGTACAGGTAGGACCAGTGAGTAAATGTTGTGGATGACAGTCTAATTACAGTTCAATCTGTACAGTACAGTACCTTTTTGTTTGCTCGGTTTGCACCTGCCGTGCCGGCAGTTGTTCCGCTCCGATGCTCGCTCGGCTCGGCTTTCCGCCCACGGACCCGAGTCACGCTACTCCGACACCGGAGTGACTTTGCTGGGGACGATTTTGGTCTCTCCGATTGCATCCACACCACCACGGTTGTCGTCCCGTAGAGAGACGTCGCTGACCCCAGAGCCGGGGTAGTCTTCCACCTCAGCTCGTGCGGCAGCAGCCTTTCGATCTCGCGCCACCAGCCATTGAATCGCGCCTGTGACCCCAACTGTACGCAGAGTGATGGGTTAGCGTATACTTCTAATGTATCCACTTTTGCTGCATTGACTCACTGCTCAAAACCTGCAAGATAATGCACCACAGATACCCTTTCTTCGCGGCGGGGAAGTCGGTGGTCTTCCACACAAAGTTCGGTGCCTGGACATCAACCATCAGCTTCTGGGAATTCCGCCACAGGCTCCATAGTACTTACAACAGCCTGCACAACATACGCGAGGTCGTTCGCCAGCACAATCACCAACGCTCGCTCTTCGGTATCGGCCGTGCAGATCTCGTTGGCCCAGCTGAGGATCAGAGGACCTGCGCCCAGCTGCGGTCTTGTTAGAACGGTGTTTTTCGGCACTGAAATTGGAGCACCTACCCCGATGTTGCTGAGCCAATACACGGCCATCCGACCTGTGATGTTCGTATACAGCGGCATCTGTCGCAGGAGCGCGCAGAAGATGATCTGCGTTGCAGAAGAGAACCGTTAGCCTTCGGAGGGAACTGATGATCGCAATCCTCTGGTTGCTCACCGTAATCACCGCGCCCGCGTAGATGAACGGCCAGCGAGCCCCGCGGAGCGGTCCGTCGGACAGCCAGCCCCAAGTCAGCGACACGATGATGAACAGACCGGTCGTGAGCAGCGGGTCTAAAACTAGGTTAGCCCGCACGGCACATGCCCACAAGTGGGAGGCAACTCCTACAGTCGTTGATTTGCGGAACGGTGTAAGTTGTCCCGGGAACAGGCGCCGGGGTCGCGTTGAAGCTTTTCAGCCAATAGCCCATTCCAGCTTGCGGATACCCGTTGTTCCACACGATGTAGAGCAGAGCTGAATTAGTCAGCGAGTACTCGATTGATCTAGACGGGGTGACGTACGCAGAAGATAAATGTGCCAGCTGAGGAACATCCGCTTGACCTTGGCCTTGGTCCACGGCGACTTGCCCGCGCGGTGGACGGCGTCCATGCGCTTGACAGAGAGGACATGCTCGTCTTGCGTGATCCACCACGTCTTCCGCCCGTCTTGCGGCAGATTTGGGAAGAAGATGTACCCCGCCAGCGCGAGCGGCAGGGTGATGATCCCGTCGATGATGAACAGCCATCGCCAGCCGGCCAGTCCGTTCACCCCGTTGAGGTTGGTGTACGCGGCGGCCTGCAAAAAGCCACTGAACAATGTCCCCATGGACCCCGCCAGCCAGAATATCATCGCGCGCTTGCCGATCTCTTGGGGCGTGTACCACGACCCGAGGAGGTAATGGATGCCGGGGTAGAAGCCCGACCTTCATCCCGAGTCAGCACTATACTGCAGGTTTGTGCGAGGTGCAATACTCACTCGAACAGTCCGACCAGGAACCGAATACCATAGAGCGCATGGTAGGACTTCACCGTCGATGTGCATATCGTGGCAATTCCCCAGCCCACCTCGAGCTATTGCCTGAAGTCAGCCATCGTGGTTTGGCAACACTGGGAGAGGGGCATACAGTAGGGATGACCCAACGGGGCGAGACGCGGGTCAGTAGCAGATTCGAGGGGATCTGTCCGATGACGTATCCCACGGTGTAGATCGAGGTGCTGGTCACCAGCTGGTTGCCGTACATCTTCATATCCTCCTCCATGCCACTGAGATAGGCATTGTTGATATTGTTCAAATCGAGATTCTTCAAGAAGTAACCAATCTACCCAGCCGGTTAGCAGGTGCATCGCAGCCCTCAAGACGAGACGAGCGCATACCGACGCGAAAGTCAGGACAAAGGCATCGACCTTGAACAACAGCCACCGTTGGTCCCGCGGAAGCTCCCAGGTGTCCCAGAGGTACCCTTTCCAGGAGCGGAGCGGCCGGACCTCGAGCGGCTCGCTGCTGCCGTGGCGCACACCAGACTCCTCATGGGGGCTGCCAGACCGGCTGCTCTCTTCTTTTTCGTACCCCATGGTCGACGATGTCTGCTTGCCGTTGCGATTGCATGTTGAGATATGACAGCAGCAGAGTATATGTACCCAAACAGGCAAGGCATGGTCTCATTGATCGTGGCCATGACGCCATCAGCTTATCTCTGGATGTATTCTACTCTTAGCCCCACGCTCTGTACCTCGTCCCCTGTCGCACTTCCATGGCGCACGCTCGGCACGTACCACCTCCCGAATTAAGATTATTACTCGAGAGCTTTCACACTCTATCCTTTGCAAATCACTCTCATTCCGAGTATCTGATTGTTTCTCTGTTTATGCAAAGATTGTGAGCGCGACACGGTCGAGAATCGATGTTCTGCATGGTCACTAGCGACCCAAGGGGATTGCGCCATCGAGTGCATGGATGATCTGCTCCAGGTGGACGAATGGCTAACCCCGACCTGCGTCCTGCATGTCGACTCCCCGCCCGTCTCATTGCCACCGCCTAAACTCTCACTGGGCTCCGGAAGAATGCGTCCTGATTCATGATCCGATCCATAGCCTGCTTCCCTGAGCGGTGCTCAAGGGCTGGGTTTCTGCCTCAGGCATCAACGCCCACCGGTCTTGGTATCGGCAGAAGTTCTGGATCAGAAGGCGAATCTCGAATCTCTGCGATGAATTCGATTCATAAACGGCAGCTTGTAATTGAGCATCGCTTGCCTGGGTGACAACATGAGGTGTGAATCTTAGGAGGGTTGAGCTTCCATGACCAACAACGCTGATGATATATTCCCCGCATGGGGGGCGGAGAACACAGAATCGACTTTACAGGATTCCACTTTGACGCCTTCTGGATTGCACAGCATCTCAACGCTTAAGATGGAGCATAAGTATGATTATCAAATAAATCTATTGGCTTTTTACGTCTATCTGAATGCTAAATGCCTGCAGACTGCCTTGGAGACGCCCCCCAAGTACCGAGATTCTGCCGGGTGCACGGACCATTTTCGGGATTGCATTGCGCTGAGCCCTAGAATCAATCAGAGGGTCTTCCCCTCGCCGGACGTGCTTGTTCCCATTCCCTGAGCGTATTGGCTGCCGGACGAGTTGATTGGAGGCACACGCAATGGCGCACGGGAATGGTGAATTCATGCTTCGACCCGGGTCGGAAGCTTAGTGCTGACGGTGGGCCTCCGACCAGTCCCGTCCAGGCTGGATACACGGGTTGATAATCTAGGCCCGGGCGTGCAATCATCTTGATCCAGTATGATAACATAGCTTAAACTAACGCCCCCCCCCCACGTTCGGCCGAGTTGGTCGAACGCTCTACATCCCCAGATACACGTGGACTTCACTCCGAAGCGAGACATTAATCTATGCCCACGAAGCCGGCTTCAGATCTAACAAAAAAGCGTGAATGGGACCGTTTGGCTTTGGGTTCGCGGGTTGAAGTGCACAGATGTGTATGGTAGTGCGTCTTCCATAGCACGCAGCCAGTAGCGTTGGTCGGAGCAATGCGAAATACGTTCGAAGCACATTCCTTGGTCAGTAAGATAGAGCTCAGCTCGAACCCGGTCGGGCCGAAGGTGCATTGCTTGAGTTGGTATGATGAGCAGCACCAGAATACGGACAAGAGCTATCTTCACGTTGTGGCGTGCAGACTCAAGCATGCATGCTCAGTTCTTACTGGGGTTTCGGTCTGCGAAGCATGAGAGCGCGATGTGTATGCATCTAAAATGCAGCTAAGGTATATGGCGCATGTAGTATGATAGGCAAGCGTCGCTCACGAATGGTTCAATGCCTGCGGTGTAATCGGCGAGCCTGAACGAGCTACCGCGGCGATCAACCGTTGGATGAAGGTGTCCATAATGTAGAAAGGTGGAAATTTGCTGGGATCCGACGTTTCCTTTAGCTTCGTGAACAGGTTCCTCGTGTGCTGGATAAGATGGAGGTCGCTGGCAGCGGACGGGTGGTTGGGTTCGGCGACAAGCTTCCAACCGAGCGAGACGACAGCGGAGAGGATGAACTGCGCATAGATCCTAGACACAGGGCACGAGTCAATACGACGATTGGAGAAACGAGCACAAATGCCTACCAGAAGGTTTGTGGAATAATGAGGTGGCGTAAACGGCTAAGGTAGAGCAAGGTCGAGCGCGCCGCCTGATAACACAGCTCCCGACTCGAAGACAGGGGCGACAGGTCGTCCAGCGAGGGGTACCCTCCGCCAGCGACGCGACACGCGCCATGGATCTTGGCGAGACAATAGTAGTATTCCAGATGCATGTTGATCCCCCGCAGACTGAGGTCGAGAACCAAAGAGTCTGGGATGCTTCCCGGGGACAAGTTTTCCGGGCGGTAGTCGGCGGGAAATTGCGCTCTCAAGCTACTGAGCTCCTCGTCCAGTTCGCGAACATACTGCACCCGGATGGCAGCGGGCTGCGCCAGGCCATAGTCCGAATACAGCAGACGGTAGATCTTGGACTTGATGACGCACATGCGAAGGTCGGACGGATAGAGTAGCTCGTCGTTCGACAAGGGGCCCAGGCGGAACTGGTTTTCGGACGAAGCCATGACATATTTCTCTGGCAGGTCGAGGTCACAGTCGGTATCGTGCAGTAAGGGTGAGTGTGAATTCCGGATCGACATTTCCCTATCCACAGAGTAGCAGAGCCAGAAGAGAGCCCGAAGATGCCGGCTGTGATGGTCATCGACCCAAGAACCGGGGTGCGCAGGAGCGAAATTGCCACCGAGATTGGTGAGGAGTCGAATGGCCATGGCCAAGATCAATTCGGCCGATTGCGGTGCACCGAGGGGTGCCAAGTACAATACCTGGGGAGGTCAGAAAGCGCATTGAGAAACGACTGAGGACACCAGCTACTCACCACCAGGATCAGAGCCTGTAGGGTCCAGAGATCATCATCACCGGACATAACCAGCTCCGGCAACTGCGCGAGCACGGACTGCAGGAAGGCTTCGGAGTCGACTTCACCGAAACCGGGCTCATTATCGCGCAAGCGGGTGACCAGGGCTGTCAAGGCCACTAAACAGGCCTGGACACTTTGGGGGAGATGAGCTAGATCTGGTGAGGATGAAAAGAGATCAGAGTTCCGGAGCGACACCAAGGTAACCGGGTCGATCACGGGAAAGACCGAGTAGAGGCTGTTGGTCAGGAAGTAGTCGATAACGCTGCGAATCAACCCGGGCGAGGGTCGCTGGGGGTGAATGGTCCTGGAGCTATGGTGGGGAAACTCCAACCTAAACGAAGAGGTCACATCCTGAGCAAAGCGATCCAGGTCGACGAGAGAGGGCATGCGATGCTGGTCGGTGGGGAAGAGGAACGGGGTGGATTTAGGGCCGAAGCCACAGCAATTGAGAGTCCGCAGGAATGCGGTTAGAGCCGCGTCGAAGCCGTGCAAATCCGCCAATCCCCCTGGAAGAACAAAAGAATTGGGTGCTTTATTCGTTGTACGATGGTTTTTGGCTCGCTCCACTCTCAGTGCTTCTTCCAACTCCTGCACTTGGACTTTGCACTCGGCTAGTTGTCTGTTGCGAGCTCACAATAACCGTCAACGTAACCTGTCCCCAGTACTAGGTGACTACCGCACAGCACAGGTAGGTAGGGACAGAACTTACTCTCGGACTGTCTTGCGAGGCACGTCCGGTGGCGGTGTAAAGACGCAAGGCACTCCGGCATACTGGCATGTCTCACATGCAGGTTTGACTCCGTCACAGCGGATCTAATCTGTCATGTAAGTACTTCGTCCGGTGCTATGCATGGATCGGAAGGTCGGAGATCGGAAGGCTTACCCTCCGAGACCTGCACAGATCACAAGCAGTGCGCGCCCGGCCTGCCCGAGGAGCAATGGCTGAGTCGGACATGAATATTCCGTAGACAAGAGGACTGACGGGCCGGACGTGAGTTGGGGTGAGTTATCTTTCTACTTTGTCTATATGACTGACTCTATGGAAGGCACGCAGCACGCGCTTGAAAGTGCAGTGGCTGTTGCCTGCTCAAAATTCAGGGACTCCCGGCCCCGGAATTAATCCGGGGGAAGTGACGTAAGCTCTTTGCGTGTGGGAAAGGGAAATGGGAATTGTCGAAGACTCGAGATTAGGAAATTTTCTGCTCAAACCGATGCCTGAGGCGCTGAGTGGATCTGTCCCTGACGCCCTGCCCGGGTCCCTGAATCCTGAATGATGATGTTACCTAGTACTCTGTACTCCGTACCTAGGTACAGTAACCTCACGCTATAACGAATCCCGATTAGACGAATTTTTGGCGTATAACGAATTCCACAACCGCTGGATAGGTTCCACCATACAAAATTCGCTATATCTCGTTATAACGAAGTTTGTTAAACATATTCCTTCCCTATATATACTGTTCGTTATATCGATTGGGTATAATTACCTATTGAGGCAATTTTTAGAAAAAAAACTGGAAAAAATCCAAAAAAACTATAATATATGCTTAGTCAGTATAATTATAAAATCAACCTAAGTCACGTGAATGTCCAATTACATATATTCGATAAAACGAATATCTCGATATAACGAACAAAGGGGCCGTCTGAATTAGTTCGTTATATCGTGAGGTTATGGATAGGTTCCACCATACAAAATTCGCTATATCTCGTTATAACGAAGTTTGTTAAACATATTCCTTCCCTATATATACCGTTCGTTATATCGATTGGGTATAATTACCTATTGAGGCAATTTTTAGAAAAAAAACTAGAAAAAATCCAAAAAAACTATAATATATGCTTAGTCAGTATAATTATAAAATCAACCTAAGTCACGTGAATGTCCAATTACATACATTCGATAAAACGAATATCTCGATATAACGAACAAAGGGGCCGTCTGAATTAGTTCGTTATATCGTGAGGTTACTGTAGTAGACTACCTAGTACTCCGTAGCAATTTTGGGGTCTCCCCGCCATGTGAAATCTCTGCGCTCCGATTGGCTCCGAGGCTTGGAGAAGAAAATCGTAGATCCCGCTGACTCAGCCTTCTATACAACTACCAGTACGGAGTAGCCTTGAAGGTATACCTTGAAACTGTCCACGGTGTTTAGGCTATTCGTCCGTCTCTTCTCATCCAACCGAATGCCTCTGACCCAAGAGACTTCGTCACGCATGCAGATCGTTTCCGGTGACCTTCTTGGCTCTTTCTTGGCTCAGCTTGGCGACCTCGTTTTGTATGAGGCATGCGGTTGATTCATATGCCCGCCCTACCCTAATCCCAGCAGCTCTGCCCAGCAGCTCTCCACTTCGATACTCTCTAACACATGAAACCGCCAGCAACGCGTGTACTCAATATTTGATTCCCGAAATTTAGAAGCACGCATACAATATCTGTTTTACTAAGCGGAAGCAAACACCTCAGTGCAGCGGATGGGAATGTGTCGGGGTTGATGCCAGGATATTGATTAAAACGCAAACACGGGGTTTGCTCCGGTCACTATAATGATAAGGGCATAAGAGAAGACAACCCCGCGAGGGGGGTATAAAAACCCTCGTCTTCCTGCTCCATTTCCTCGTCCATCAACAGCGCGAACTTCCTTCCTCTCCAGTACCACTGCAGCCTGCTCATCAAAGCCTCTTTCTCCTCATCGTCCAACATGGTTCATTTGACCTCGTACTTGGCCACCAGCGTGGCCCTGCTGGCCTCTGTTGGACTGGGTCATCCAGGCCACAACGTCCAGGAGGAAGCCGCTGAACGCGCAGCCTTCCTCAAGCGGGCCCCCGTGCACTCGCGCAGCTTGTCTCACTGTGCATCCAGCCTGAAAGCTCGTGAGGTTGAGGACGCGAATGTTGCTCGTCGGGGCGACGCGCTCGAGCACTTGCGCCGCGAGAGGGGGTTGTCCAGTATGTTATCTCGAATGTGCACCCGATATCTTCATTTCGAGCCTCAACTGACTGCGCAGACAACCAATACCTCAAGGCTCGCGACCTGGACTCCGTCCTAGGCACAGACCACCATTCAAACCTGACCCACGTTGACCCGTCCACCGATCCCCGCATCCTCTTCGCGTCGGGAGGCACCTGCATCGTGCAGCCGGAGGTCACCCAGGGGCCCTACTGTATGTCTGCCACAACAGGCTCTTGAACCCATCTTCATCATTCTAATCCTCGCCACCTCCCCCTAGATATCGCCGGAGAACTCATCCGCCGCAACGTGGCCGAGGACCAGGAGGGCGTGCCACTGTTCCTGGACATCCAGCTCATCGACACCAACACCTGCGAGCCGCTGCGGAACATCTACACCGACATCTGGCACTGCAACGCGACCGTGGGCATTCCCCTGTCTGTTTTGTAGGACGAGCTAGAACTGAACCACTAACCTCTTGTTTGCACGACAACAGGGAGTCTACTCCGGAGTCGTCGCGAGCGGCAACGGCAACCAGAACGACTCGACCAACATCGACACGACCTTCCTGCGCGGCGTGCAGTCCAGCGGACACGACGGCGTCGTGCGCTTCGAGTCCATCTTCCCGGGCCATTATACCGGCCGCGCGATCCACATCCACGGTGCGTGCCTTCCCCAAATCCTCCCCGTGTGCATCATTCATGTACGATACTGACTCGAACGTGGCAGTCGCCACGCACCCCGCCAACGAAACCAAGATCCTGCCCAACGGCACCATCGCCGGCATCTACGACGGCCACTCCTCCCACGTGGGCCAGATCTACTTCGACCAGGCCCTCATCACCGAGGTCGAGAAGACGGCGCCCTACAGCACCAACACGCAGGATCTGACTCTGAACGAGGACGACATTATCCTGAAGACTGAGGTGGATGACACCGACCCGCTCATGGAGTATGTTCTTCTGGGAGATAGTGTCTCCGACGGCATCTTTGCGTGGATCTCGATCGGTGTGGACGGCACACGCGATGACTCGCTTTCTCCTGAGGGCTTCTGGACCGAGGACGGCGGCGAGGTGAACGATGATTTCGTGATGAACATGGCTGGCATGGGGGATTTCGGTGACTTCGCTACTTCGAGTGGTGTTGCCGCCGCTGCTGCTACGTCTGCGTGAGGGCCAGCATGGTGAGAAATTGGCGAGTATGTGGAGGAGGGTTACTATTTGGGTTTTCTTTCGTTATTCTTCATCTCAGGCGCTCGATTCTGGGCATCCAAGTTTAACTTGAGTACCTCCTAGAACTGTTCTACCTGGATGAAGTTGTTTTATTGCTTAAGATATTATCAATGAATTGGAGCGGAGAGTAAACGTCAAATCGAGAGCATTTCTCGTTGATGTCGCTCTTCGCTATGTGGTTCATTCTTTTAAGTTTCTGTGGTGCATCGCGACTTGTACGTTTCTAAGTGCAATGCTTGCTAATAAGGATAGTTCAGTTGGAAAGAGTTGCATCATACTAGATAGTTGCCTTCTTTGGATAGATCAGTAAACACATTGTTCATTGTAAGTACCATGTGCGCCCCTGTTTCAGGTGTGGTAGTATGCAGAATACATACGGTGTTGATCATCGGATGGCTCTGACATCAGCAAGGTCATACTCATCCCGCGGATCCCAGTCTTCATCGAAGGACCTTTCCCAGCGCCAAAGCAGTACCTCTTTTGCTTCTGTCTCCATTCGCCCCGCGTCCCAGAAAACGTATCCCCAGCTCCGCAGCTCCCAGGGAATCCACTCCCCATACAGATTGCTGTAAGTGTCGTGCCACATCAGGGTCCACGCTCGAGGAGGAAACTCTCCCTTCGGGTCTGGGACATGATCGCCTCGAAACGGAAAGGCCTCGTGAGCTTGCGATCTCAAGTCCTTTTCAGTGAGGCCGTGCTCGTTCAGGCGGTTCCAGAACCAAATATGGGAAGTCACTTCTTGTGGTCCAATGAAGCCTGATTCCGGCGTGAGCCTTTCCCGCATTATCTCGACCAGCTGCGCATGGTGTTCCTTGTCTTCCATCTCGCGTAGGGCCTTATGCAGCAGCCAGAGTCCCTGTGCAGTTGTGCCTTCGAGGTAAAAACATGTCATCAGATCTGTTTTGTTTCAGCTTGGCGTTAGCAACAATACGGAAGGTACGTCGCAGTGTCGAGGGTTATCACAAAAGCGGAACTTGCCTTTGCTCTCCATTTCAAAGTCCATAGGGTCAAGACCCACGCGCGCCTCGTCAAAAATGTCAGGGTATAGATCCTGCACGAAAGTATAAACGCAAAGAATCTCCTCAATTTCCCAAGCGTAGAACGTAGCTTCAAGATGCTGGAGGATGTCCAAGTACCCGGTCATATCGTAGTCGTTGCCCCAGGGACGATCATCATCTCGATTTCCGAACAGATGGCAGCAAAGCTGGAATCGATAGAGTGCACGGATGATACGACTCTCTTCAGTAGGACTGATCTTGGGCTGGCTTGGCGATGTGAGTTGTATCAGTCCAAGCTCTGCCTCTTTCGGAAGGTTCCCGTGCATCCAAGCGGTAAAGCGCGGGACAAGGGGAAGTATGACCGTGTAGTGAAACCGTAAGATGCGTGAGAGTTCATTAAGTGTAGATGCTGTGGTTCTCGGTGGCGGCTCCTGAGATAGCAAACGACTGAGCCTGTACTCTTCGACCATCTCCGCAATATTCTCCTTGGTGCGTGCTTTGGCAGATTTGACCTGTCCAGAACGGTAAACAGCTTGAGCCTCAGGTACCAGGTCTCGTAAAGAGTCTGTGATTAAATCCCACAGCACCTTCTTGCCACTTCGCAGTACTCGGTAGTGTATAGGTGATGCCATTATCAAGGAGCTCAGGTCCTCATAGGATAGGAAAGAAAGAATCAGGGTGTGAATCTCGACAGGAAAGGTTTCAATGGAGAGCTGGGACCGCAGAGTCGTGGCTTTCGACAAGGACGTTTCAGAGGTCAGAGGCGGCTGAACGAAAAGGGTCCGTAAAGAAGACGAAGATGACGGTGAGAAAGTTTCGATTGTACGCAAGCGAGCGACAGCAGGCTCTTCTGGAGAGACGCGTATGCAGGCCTTGAGCTTGCGCCAGATCTTTTTTATGTTGTTCTTGCTGTCATCAACCCAACGCAGCCATCGAAGAACGTGAGGCTTGGACCCGGCCATGGTGAGGTAGAGAATGGACAGAGCAACAGATCAGAGAAAGACCAGAGGATGGATTGAGGGAAGTTGAGAAGAGAATGATAAGGAGAAAGCATGCGGGGACAGAGAAGAGCGAGAGCAAAAGAAGAATCAGAGAAGAGGAGTGAGAGATGAGTAACTTGCAAGTGAATGAAGGGAAGAGGAAAGAGGGAAGGACTGGCAGGAAGAACTCTAATCCGAGGGGTGCGTGTGTGCCACTGTACTAGGTATACCATCGCCCTGGACGGCTGCACATAGTGAATAGAGCCAGAAAGTTGCAGAGCTATAGTGTTGCCTATAATCAGGTCTGTATGCAGACTTACCATTGTAAGCATGTTCGTCTCAACCAACTCTACCCATATCTTACAACCCTGATACTTTTTCATTGCATAAATGTATCCATCGCAACTGAGTGCCGCAATACACGTCCTGATCATGTCTAACGAGCTGACTGAAGAGAATGCCTTCGAGTGGACAGTCAAGAGACTCACTCCTATCGACGAAATTGTGAAACAGTTTGAACACGATGTCCACAAAGGGAGATTGGTGGTTGAGTCTTTGAAGGAATGGGTGGCCGGCTTGGACCCGGACTCCTATATACGCTTTGAACCTCCGCCGGAGCTCCAGGCTGAGTATGACGAGTACAAGGATGCGTGCCATGAGTTCGCGGACAAGAAGGCAGTGTACATGCGCCTCCTAGAGAGACCTCGCAAAAACGCGCACCCGGAGGATCACCTGGACAGGGCAAGAGCGGCGGTAGAGTGGGCCGATGCCGCTATCAGGTATTTTATGTCGTCGTGGCCTCCATATTTTGTGGTTTCTCACTGACCGATTCTTCTCCTCGCTGGGACAGGGCCGCAAAGGGGCGGCTCCACGTACTAACCACCTACCAGAACGTTTACCGCACCCTCCAATCAATCAATGGGCATATTCAACAGGCGGACGAGGCAATTACCAGCGGGAGCAACGCAGTCAGGGCAGTTAAGGAGCAGCTCGAATGTGAGTTCCTCCGACACCCGGCGCAGTGTGGCATTCACGCCTGATTTCAAGCAATTGCTCACTATTATTTTCATAGACATTTGGTTGAGACACAATCGTTTGTTCGATAAAGACGTGTTCAAATAAGCGGTCGAAGCCTCCCTCGTTGCCCGTAGTCGATCACCTCGAACTTTGTACACATACATATCGCATACGGGAGGATAGTCGCCAAGGAGAAACGTTGGTATAGGGTTTGGTAAAAGGTGGAAGTCTGGTATCGGATGCTTGATACATGCTTAAGTGATCTTATCTTGCCTCATTTGCTGCACAATTTGAAGGTAAACCCACTGCCTCTTTCATCATCAATCCGTATCTCGCTCATCTGTGACATCACTGACAAGGTCAATTGACAGTGTAGGTAAAGTAAGGCCTCATTGAGCTCGTGGTTAGAGGAAAAAGAGGCTCAGTATGATGGAATCTGGAATCTCCGCAAAGGAAGTCATTTGGAAAGGCTGAGGTATTATGCAAAGTTCAAATAGAGACTACGCTTAGGAGTTATCGACTGGCAGAAATGAAGAACTAGTATCCAAAGAAATCATCGTAAACCTACAAGTCCCAATCCGAGCGATGCTGCCCACAGAACGGACAAAAGTATAGCGCACCGGGAGTGAGATCAGCCCGCCAGCGTCTCTCACAGGTCGGGCAGAGGTAGCCCAGGTCTCTCTCACGGAGGACGATCTGCCGTAATCCGGGGTGTATAGCTGTTGCTGCTATTTGCCCAGAGGGTTCGAGCTGACCAGTAAGAAAAGTATTGTTGTTGGTATTGGGCAGGCAGAGGAATCGTCATGGTTCCGTATGATGCATATCAAATGTAGTAGTAGTAGTAGTATGTACACAACACCAGAGGGGAAGGGGGAAGGAAGAAAGGATGCAAATGGATGAGAGCCCAGAGTGAGGCGGCCATCCGCAGTGTTTGTTCTGTTTGCATGGTCGCGGGCGGCTGTTGCCGTGTTTGCCTGACTCTGTTGCCTTATCCCTCAGGCCACAGGCGAATCCCGTCCATCTCAAGATATCAGGCTAGCATTCGCAAGAGCAAAGCAGGAACCTTTCGCCCCCTCCATCACTTTTTCTTCATTGAGACCAAAGGATAATCTCCAGCATCCAATCTAGAAAGATTCGTTGGCCCCTGCCTTTCACAACATCCTTACTCGTCAATAATTCCAACTTCACATGGCTAGGAATCTACCACCGCACGATACAATACCTGCAAGGGTTGTTGAAATGGCAATGATTGCATAGAGGCGGGTGTTTCTTCATACGCGGTGAATCCATTCTTTGTACTCCGTCAAATCATACAACAGCACAAGATCATACACTGAATTGACTAAAAAATTAAAAATCCAAGTTATAGCCTCCCGCAACACACCCGCGCTCAGTCCCCTCAGTCCAACCACCACCCAACGGAGCTAAGACATCGACAGAAACTAGGCACGACGAGCAAAGTCCCGAGCATGCACGCCACTGGACCGCGAGACAAGAGCACCAAAGATAGCCCGAATATCATCCAGAATCTCAGTGGGGGTGGTGGGAGTAGCCAGCGCCACTGAGGCAGCCGTGGCCGTCGTCGCAGCCTCCACTGCCACCTCCGTGGTCACTGAGGAAGCAATGGCCGAGGTCACGACCGCAGCGGTAGAGACGGAGCTGGTGGCTGCGGATGAGACAACGGCGGGCTCAGCGGTTGCAACTGTTTGAGCTGCAGAGGTAGTGATCGAGGCGGCAGTGCTGGTAGTAGCAGCGGCGACGGTGGTGCTTGAGGTAGCCTCGGCGGTGGACTGGGGAGCGGAGGAGGTCGAAGAGCTGACAGAGCTAGATGTTTCCGCAGAGCTGGAGCTAGAGCTAGAGTCCGAGCTCGAGCTCGAAGCGCTACCCGACCCAATCTCCTTCGTGATCGGCGACTCCTCGATATAGATGCCAGACCAGAACCAATCCTCCGCCGCATCGTTCGAGGCTCCGCTACCAGGCAGACGCAGCTCGCCGACGTGCCAGTCGGCCGAGTTGGACGAGGCGGACGCGCTGACGGGCGACACAACCTCAGTCAAGGGGTCGGAGCCGTTGGACGCCCACAGACCCACCGTCTGCGAGTCGAAGTCGATATCATACGCAAAGTTGTACCAGTTGCCGGCCTCCAGCTGCACCGACCAGTGGGTGTTGCCGCCGGCGTTCCAGCGGAGCGTGTTGTCGGAGGACCCCGAGGCGCCCGACGCCAGACCGTACTGCAGCTCGGTGAAGTGGCTCTCGAAGAAGGCGATCTGGTGCTCGAACGAGGCGTCGGGTGCGTTGGTCGTCTTGGTCGACAGGGAGAAGTGGTAGTAGAGGTGGCCGGAGCCGAGGTCGGCCTTGGTCTGGGGGATCAGTTCCGAGCGCTCCATCGTTTGGCCTTCCCAGTAAGAGGTGCCGTCCTAGACGGTGAAATGTGTTAGTCTGCTCAATCCCGTCCTCAGGAGTGGTGAGTAGCATACAATGCTGATGCGCAGACCCTGGGAGTCGCTCGTATCCGCGGGGTTCTTGAAATCGGTGGAGAGACCCAGGTAATCCGACGTGTTGCCGGTGCCATGGATGTACCATTGCCACGGTTCAATCTGGTTGGACCACGACCCTATCTTGTCAGTTCGGGCTCGTCGTGACCGGGGAAAAGGTCATATTACAATCATCAAAGTCCTCGACGGTAGCTGAAGAGTTGAAAATGCCGCTCCACAGCACGGTTCCAGCCAGCGAGGAAGCAGGGAAAACGAGAAGGGAAACGAAAGACTTCATAGTGAGTGAAGGGCGAAGGAGTGACGAAGAAAAGAAAGAGAATGGAAGTTGTGACCGGCACAGTTGGTTTGGAGAATGAGTTGTGGGCTGAGGGGTCTTTTTATCTTCACGGTCCTGGTTGCGGTGGAGAGGATGGAAAGTGGAGCGGGTGTCAGGGTTAGATTGACGGGCGTGTGCTGAAACACCCGCACTCTGGCTCCCCGTTTCACCTTAATCCAAAGGGTCTCAGTCTCGACCCTGACAGCTCGACACTGAAATTAAACGCTGCTCTGTCACTGAGACATTGACTGTTATTGCTGGTCCGTGGTCAATTATCCTTCCGGTCGCACTCACTAGCACCTCCGCCGAAACAGAAAATTGAGGAACATTTCATGCATTGACCATCACTTGTCTCAAACATATACTGCCGCCAAGCGACGTGATGACTCAGTACATACATATTCATTAACCACCCCTTACAAAGCCAACACGGCCGCCTTGAGCTTGGCGAAATCAGGAGTTCCCAAACCGGTGGTCGGATCCCAGCCCGCCGTGGCATTCCAGCTGGCCCACGGGATGTAGCCCGCACCGGCCGAGCTGCCATCACATCCACCCGCCGTACCAGAGGTGATATCATTCAAGCTCTTGTATCCGCTGGAATACAGCCAGGGGTTCAAGAAGCCCAGGGACGTCTTACCCGCGCGCAGGCGAGCATCGTTAAGCAGCGCGATGATGGCCGCGACGACGGGACTGGCGCCCGAAGTACCGCCGATGAGCTCCAGCTCACCATTCACATAGGTTTCATAGCTAATTTACCCGTCAGAGTTATGTTCGGCATGTCAAAAAGTCACGGAGTGGAGCTTACTATGGGGAACCACCATAGGCGGCAATGTCCGGGAACGCGCGCCCGGTGAAGTTGACATACGGAGTGTAGTACTCCTTAACCGCCGCGGAGATGTGCTTGTCCAGGTAAGTCTCGACCTGGTCAGCTTGGTAGGACGGACGGGCAAAGTAGTTGCTGAAGCCGCCGCTGCTGTCCACCCAGGCGATCTCGGGGATGTCCTGAGTACCACCCACGGCAGTGATGTAGGGGCAGGTGCCAGGGAACTCGGGAGTGAATTGGACGGTGTCGGTTCCGTCGTTCGAGAGACAGGCCTCACCAACGCCTGGAAATTGTTAGCCGGTGATTGGGGCGGCTGAACGCAAGAAACTTACCAGAATCACCAGAGGACTCCAAGACCGAGATACCGCGCAGGCCGATCAGACCGATGAGGTTGCAGACGCGCGTGGCATAGGCATATGGGACAGTCTATAGGGGTCAGTCGGAGCATTTGCAGAGGGCTCAGCGAACGTACATCCTCATCATCACCGTAAGAGTTGGTGATAACCTGCGGCAGCTCGTCGTTGGTCTTGTTCAGCAGGTACTCATAGTACTCCACATAGGGCTCGTTGGTATCCGTGGTCTCCAGTACGTTTGGAATGAAGGGACTGCCGTCTCGTTAGCTTCCACTTTCAGACCCGATTCACTGGGGACGACATACGGAGATCCAGCAGTGATGAACTCGACCACAGGCAGGGGATGCGAGAGACCAACGATGTTCTGCACATCCAGGTCGGCCTCACCCCCGTCCTCCTCTTGGTTGTTGACGCCACCGTTGATCAGCTCCACGGTGAAGTTCTGCTGCGGAATGCCGAAGCGCTCGGTGAAGAGGTCGAGGTCCGAGTACAGGGCGGACTCGCCCAAAAAGCTTCCAAAGCCAATGCGACTGCCGGAAGAAGCCTTGGGAGTGTAGTCGATGTTGTACTGCTGCTTCAGTAAGGTCGGGGTGATGTACTGGCTGGCGCTGCTGGACCTTCTGGCCACCTTCACGGCCTGGAAGGCGGCGGCGCGTTCGGCGCGCGTCTTACCGAAGAAGACGGTGGGAGCGATCAGGTCGATCGACCCGCTCAAGCTGTCGGGCACCGAGTACTGGGTGGTGCGCACCTTCTGAGTGCCGGCCTTCTCGTAGACAGAGAAGGTGGTGTTGAGCAGCTTGTTGGCAGTCCCGACGGTAGTGGCAAAGCTGATCAATCCGCCCTGATGGGAGATGTCGGTGACGCCCGCCTCGGTGAGCCAGGAGATGACAGTCGAGTGATCGGCCAGAGGGAACTGGGTGTTGACCTCGTCGGCGTCGAGGTACTGGCCGTAGGTGCTTTGCCCCGGGGTGGACACGGACAGCAGCTTGGACTCAAGTTGGTCCAGGTTCTGACGCGTCAAGGCAACGGAAAGAGTAATGTTCGAGCTGGTGTCGGCTTCCTCGACCAGCGACCAGCTGCTGGGCACGGCCTGGATCTTCTCCAGCACCACATTGCCTAGAGCAGGGGCAGCCACGGCCAACAGGCCGGTAGAGATGCGCGAGAAAGCGACCATGATGAGGGGAGATCCAGCGACGGGAATTGAACACTGGGGGAGAAGAGCGAGGAGCAGACAGGAAGCAAGGGGGCCGTCGCCTATTATAAGACTTTTTTCTCTAGTGATGAGGCCATCGCGGGTGGATTGATTGCTCCGACGGGGAGCGGTGCAACGCCGGGGATGGCGTGCACGGTAAATGAGGTGTGATGCAGGAACCAACCCACCTCAACTCTCGTTCTGCAGATTCGTCATACTCCTTGCCGAGTGCCAAGCCGGATCTAAGCTTCCTTTCCGCTTGCTTATCAGTGATTGATTATCTTCGCCCACTTGGCTCCCTCGGCTTGGTTCTGTCATCTTTCCTCGGCATCGCAGACGACTTTTTTGAGAGACAATGAGGAAACGTGTTAGATTGTGAGAACGATAGACTTTGTCCGTCCGAATACCTCTCCATTCTTTGAGACTCCAATTGAGCACCTGAGACAGCAGCAGGCAGTTATCTTGGCGCGTCGGAGCGAGGCCGGAGTCCGGTGTATCGCGCCATTGCGAGGCGGGGTCTCCAGCTGCTAGTGTGGGACAGCTGCAGGGGAGGTTGCATTGACGCACATTCATTTCATTTATTTCTCTGCAGGAGATAATGGCCTCAGTCTGCTGGTATCTGACGCCAGGGACTGACGTTCCTTTTCGATGGGATCACCTGATCGAAGTGCAAACCTTGCAAACAAACAAGTGCCTGCTGTGAGCGTCGGATCGCTTTCTCGTTATTCATCAAACCACAGAACTGGGAGCTTATATATTGGCGAAGGATGAATCCGAGGGTCTGTTGCTGAGAGCAGTTTCTCTCATTCTTTAATGGAATAATCGATCAGACTGACGATAGAAGGTTGGGGTATTCTGCTATCTTGCTGACGGCTCATAATCAGTTATACCAAATATGTCGATAAATCCAGAGTAAACTGGCACCTAATCTGGAGAGACCTCTTAATCGTCTTTACTAAAGAAGGTTAGTCTTATGATACTATCAGTATAAATTCAACGGGTTTCCCGAAATCTTCAACAGTGTAACCGGTACCTGGTCGCTCTGGCATCATCTCTCCACTCGCGCCAGGCTACCCATGCCAGAAGAATAGGCGCTCCCGCATATAATGACACTTCCGCTCGGGACTTGACTCCAGTATCTCTCCATGGTTTCGAAGGTATGTGAAGCCCAATCACGCGGGTTGGAGAAAGGGACACCCGTAGGTAGTGAGGAATTAACATGAGGGTAGACGTGCAGCGGTTGTTGTTCGTATCGAAGAAATGTTGACCCCTAAATACTCCGCAATGTGTTAAGCCTTGCAAAATATAGATGTCTGATATGGTTCACAAATCAAATCACAGGAATCCAGGATCTGCATATATTCCGAGGACGTCCCATAAATACACCAATGATTCACCCAATTCCGGATCATATTCTGGTTCAAACGGTCGGGGTTCGCTGCATATATCAGAAAGTCGGACAGTAGCGCATCTGATCTCGGTAAGGGTAAGGAATGAAGATTCCCTCATCCGTTCGAAGCGCAAAGCGGGAACCTCCTGCCGCAGACTCACGTTCTGCTGCTGTTCTAATGTCTCCCTCAAGTGTATGGCCCAGTTCGGAGAGGACGCATGGCCCTCTAAGATCGGGGATGAGGGATTCACAGTCCGATCACGAAAGGTGGATGGCCGGCAAGGTCGCTAATTCCTGCCTGGCAGCGGGCCACAAACATCCCAAACCAGTTGATTGCTGAGCATCTGCGGCAGGCTTGCCAGGCAACAACGCCGTATCTTACGAAGCTTTCGGAGGTTCGTGGTTAGCTTGAGATTTCAGCTCTTGCCGCAATTCCCCTCGCCAAGTGCACAAAGTGGTCATTCGTTGATCCATTACGTAGTATATTCAGCCGACCGCGATGGCGGGGTGTAGAGCATCATAGACGGAGAGAGGCAACCTTGCATACATTTGTATTTTGGGGAGCATGCGGGATGTGGCGCGTCCCGGGACAGGGTGCAGAACTCGGAGAGGTTCGAGCGGTAGGTGGAGTATAGTATTTATTCGTTGGCCAGCTTGTAAGGAGGACGAGAAGAACATAATAACTGGTCAGTTCCCGGCGATCAGACGGACTATGGCAAGTGGCTAGGTCTTGGGTGAGCTAGTGAGGTAACGTGAGGGGTTAGCCTTGCAGCTCGAAGAAACATCATCTGCGATATGATGTGCACATACTCCGTAGAAGTTGAAGAGCTGAATAGAGGGGTCCTGCACAGGCTCTAGCTATGTGACCTATCATAGTCAAATCTGGTGGATAGAGGTGGGGGGAGCTGAAAAAGACCTGCAGTGCCAGCAGATCTCCACCCCGCTCGATCCGGTAGAGAACCACAACTCCCCATCCCCCCTTGGACGATGACATGCACAAACACGAATAAATCCTCGGCGCGTCGGATGGCAAATTGGAACCATCATGGATCGACGAACCATCCAGGGAGATGTACTGTACAGTCCTATGTAGTAAACCTGGTGCGGGGGCGTTTGCGTATGCATCGCTAGACGTATCGGGTAAAGATTATTGGTCTGTCAGCTAGCCACAGTGCTCTGCCTTGCTTTCTGTAAAGCATCCACGCTTGTATCAGCTCAAGTATGCTAGTAGGCAAAAATACTTTTGTGACTTCAATAGTGAGGAAACGAGTTTCATACGCGAGGAATGTGATAGATGGTGCGATTCGATTGTGTAGTGGTACACAGCTCTAGCTATCGAGATGGGGCATGTAGCATTAGGGCTGAGATGAGGAAGGTAAGGAGGTGAGATCCGGGATGCTGCAGGAGGGGAACATGATCGGCAAACCTCCACACCAGGCGTGATTCCACTGCAATCTCGAACATAATGACTAGACTCTGCGGATCCTTAGGTCACGATGACCTGGCTGAAGTGCAGAGACCAACGAGGTGTCAAGTCGGATGCACGTCGAGTCATAGCAGACAAGGATGAACCCGATAGTAAACACGAGGCGAGCAGATCTGTAAAAGATCGGATAGCGATATAAAAGCCCCATCAGATCCAGTCTTCCTTCCGTTGTTCATCTTCGACTCAAGATCGAAGTCTGGATAGGAAAGAAGCTCATCTATCATGGCTGCCGTACCTCCTGCCCCCGCTCATGCTGAGCGTGGCGAAGACCAAATCACCAACCAAAATGTGATCAACAACTATTTCATCGGTCCACGGGCGGCGAATATGCCTGACTTCCGAGCAAACATCAACGCGATTCTGGATGAACTCCTTGAAACCAGGCTTGATTATTACCCCGAGGATAATGTAACTCCTTCCCCTTCCCTTCTGCGGTGTCGGCCCGACTAATCCCTGAAAGAATCAAAAATTTATCACCAAGGACGTCCGACGATCGGCGGAGTTCCGCAAAGTCAGGGACAACTTCGGGGATGCCGTTCGAAAAGTTGCCCAGCTCTTGGGAGAGCACTCGGTGCCTTTCTGGTCTCCTCGTTATGAAGCACATATGTGCACTGACTTGACCATGCCTTCTCTGCTGGGATACTTCATGACGATGCTGTACAATCCCAACAACGTCGCTCTCGAAGCCAGCCCCATGACCACGGTCGCGGAACTGTTGGTTGGGCAGCAACTTGGCGAGTTGTTCGGATACAGAACCCCTCTCACTGTTGATCGCAATGAAGACAGACAGAATGAGCCAATGTCGTGGGGCCATATTACCTGCGATGGCACCGTCGCCAATCTGGAATCCATTTGGGTTGGTATGTGCTGTATACCCTTTCTCAATTCTTCAGAACCAAGCACTGAGACATGACCAGCGCGAAACCTAAAGTTCTACCCTTTGGCCCTTCATCAAGCCATCACAAAGGGAAAGCTCAAGTTCATCGCGGATAATTTCATGGTGGAAACCTGCAAGGACGGGTACAAGAAACTTGTCGATTTGCAAACCTGGGATCTTCTCAATCTAAAGCCCAAGACTGTCCTTGATCTGCCGGACCAGCTGTACGAACAGTTTGGCATCTCCAGTGACTTCCTCAAGGATGCATTGGACCCGTATAACATTCAGTCAGCTGGTCTAATGCACGAGGAGGCCGACGAGATCCACCAGTTCTACAGGAGTCTCAAAGCGATGAAGTTTATTGTGTCAAAGACTAACCATTACTCCTGGCCAAAGGGACTTGGTATGTAACTTTTTCGATCTGCCAACATGTCCGGCACCGAAGAGCGCACAGCTAACGTGTCTAGCAATTGCCGGGCTGGGTTCCAGCAATCTTTTGGAGATCGAGGTCGACGACGATGCTCACATTGACCTCGCGCAATTGAGGGCTACACTGAACGAGTGCCTTGAAAACAAAATTCCTGTGTATGCGGTTGTGGCCGTGATTGGGTCCACCGAAGAAGGTGCAGTCGACCGGCTTTCCGAGATTGTGAAAATTCGAGAAGAGATGCAGAAGAAAGGTCTTTCTTTCCTTGTTCATGCTGATGCTGCCTGGGGAGGTTACTTTGCCACCATGCTGCACCGAGGGCTGAGGGGTCCTGAAAGAGGCGGTGCCGACAGAGGTGCTGTGCCAGCACTGACTCTGCGAAAGGAGACGGAAACTGATCTGTTGGCTCTTCGGCATGCGGACTCAATCACCGTGGATCCACATAAGGCTGGTTACATTCCATACCCGGCCGGTAGCCTGGTGTACAGAGACGGTCGGATGCGGTACCTGGTGACTTGGTCCAGTCCCTACCTGTCGCAGGGATCGTCGGAGAACATCGGGGTTTATGGAGTAGAGGGAAGTAAGCCCGGAGCTGCCGCCATGTCAACTTGGCTTTCGAATCAGACAATTGGTCTGGATCCCGACGGATACGGAAAGCTGCTTGGCCAAGCATCTTTCACCAGTTCGAGGGTAGGTCACTCGTGAAGTAGTATAATTGATTCTCTGTGCTGACACTCTCACAGCTGTCTGTGCGGTATGCGGTCCACAGTGATTTCCGCGAAGGGAACAGAAAGGACTTCATCTGCGTTCCTTTCAACAAATTGCCCAAAGAGAAGGAGGGATACGCCTTCAATTCGCAAGAGGTTGAAGATTGCCGGGATATAATCAGAACGCGCATCCTGGGACAGCAGAACGAGGCCCTCCTGCAGGACCCTGTCGCAATGAATCTGCTCCGTCAATTAGGCTCTGACACCAACATTAACGCCTTTGCCCTCAACTTCTATGTCGATGCAGAGAGGACAACCCTCAATACCGACATCGAAGAGGCCAATTACCTGATGAAGAGGGTCGTTGACCGGCTGTCCATCACGGGCGTGGACACCGACCCAACCAAGATCCCGGTGTACTTGACCTCGACGAAGTTCGAGCCCAAGCACTATGGCGAATGCGCAAAGACCTTCATGAGAAGACTGGGGCTTAATACGGTCGACGAAGACCTGTTCGTCCTGCGCAACGTGGTCATGAGCCCATTCCCCACCAAGCACTACTTTATCGGCAAGCTCTGGGACGAATTCGAGAAGGTCGTCAACGAAGAAGTCAAAGGAGTCCGGACACGCAATGATCCAACGGCACACAAGGCCCAATTCCTCCTGCAAGGGATCGAGGAGACCGGAAAGACTTTCCTGGTCTTGCAAACCTCGTTCCACACTGCGACTCTCCGGCAGCAGCTCATTGTCCGCGCAGCACTCAGCCCCGACCTCGAAGAAACGTATCGTGCCTACAAGAGCCAAAATCCGGAAGCTTCTCTTCTCTTAGTCACGCAAGACAAAATCAATCTTCAACAGGGCATCCAAGACCTTCCCAACGCGGCTTTGACGTTCACCGCAGCGATCTACAACAAGGCCGAATATCTTCGCACCCACGAGAACCCGGAGATGTAAGTTTCTTCCCTATGCCTCTTGGCCTCTGAATGACCACTAATACCATCTGCCAGTACTGTGGACTCTTTGGCCCAGGGAGAGGTGACCATCACAGAGAACGACATCATCAAGAGCCGGCCGTTGAACGTGGTGAACCGAGACCCGAAATACCCGGACACCAACACTCCGTTCTACCTCTACGGTACGCCCGAGCACATGCACATCTCGCACGTGCTGGTTCGAGCGCCGAACATCGCCCTCTCCGCTGCCAACGTCTCCCTGTCCGCCGACAACGGGGTGGAAGATAGCATCAGCGCCGACGACCTCGCCAACGGGTTGATCCTCGCTTTGGCCGACCACCCGGAAGTCGCCATGCAGCCCGTGTCCGGAAAGGTGTCCGCAACAGCAGCTTCGCCCGATGACTTCTTTTTCCGTCGTGGCAGACAGTTCAAGGTCCACGTCTGGAGGGACCCCAAGGCCGGCGACGCCCAAGGCCCCGGTCTGTTGAACGATCTGGGTGAACCCTTCCGGACGGGAACATTGACTCTCGGTGAGGACCTGGACTATGACTCCGACTGGCCCAACAAGGACCCGGCGGCTATTGCGCGGGTGAATTCGGCTCACTGGCGCGAGGAGCTACTGAAGATCGGCAACGTTCTGAATGCCAAATACAGGGATCCGGCGGAATAGCCTGCGACGCAGGAGGTGATCATCTGTGCTGCTGATCTTACGGGTTCTTTGAGTTTAAAACATGACGATTATCTGGGGTTCTTGGCTATCACAAATAATCCTCTCATATATATAGGACCTTTTCAACTCACTGAATCAACCGTATTCTGTCTTGTGTTTGCTTTGTCTCGATAAGCTTATCTCATGAGTGCTGCGCCGCGCTACACTAAGAAACAGCAAGGTCAATCTTCGACCACAACATGAGAGATGCATGACTACATACCACGTGAACGGGTTTTTCAAATATCGACAGGATCAAAGTCTCTGCAGGTGATAGGAGGACTCAGGGGTGGGTTATATCGAACGACTTTGGGATTCATTGTGGTTGAACTATCTGAGTTCTCAAGGTGGGCAGCTCGCTTGCTGAATCGCGCTGGATCACGTGGCTGGGTTACTCAGGAACGCCGACAGCTTCAACTTTCTCCAACATCATATCTTAGATGACGCCAGGTCACAAGTTCTGATGCCATTGTCTCACGCTAAGCATGGTGTAAGTAATGATAATTCTACTGGGTACGGAGAACCCCAACGCCCACACAATATATAAGTAATTCGCATCCCGCTTTACGACAATTGTAGAAAAGAAATGCACTCATACAATTCTCATCATTAAAGTCCATGTTAAGATCACCTACCAGCTCCGAGGCAATTATAGCTCAAATACACTGAAAGGCCAGGAAGCTCGCCACACTCCCCTCCGGCTGCGTGCAGAACTTCCACACCAGCCGCCTATCCACCCCTTGCACCAGCGCGACGATATCATTCTTGGTCCGCTCGCGACCCCCGAACAGCGCCAGCATCCGGCAGTCCATGTACCGCACGATCGCTTCTACCTGTCCAGAGGACGATCCCAATTCCGGGACGACGATGTCCGCAATGACCACCCACACGCCGGGCCGCAGAGCGGGCGATAGATTTGCGATGATCCGACAGACGTCCTCGTCCGACCAGTTGTGCAGGATGAACCGTAAGAGGAAGCAGTCCGCCGTGGCAACTGGCTGGGGCTCGAAGAAGCTGTGGGCGAGGTACTCGATCTTGTCCGCGTAGGTCGGGGGCAGCGTCTCTCGGCCCGCGCTGATCACGTCGGGCAGGTCTTCGACAATGCAGTGGAGGTGGGGGTGTGCTTCTGCGAGGGCCATGCTCACGTGGCCTGAAGAGCCGCCAATCTGAGGATCGTCATTAGTGTATTTGAATCTAGGAGCCGGAAATGACTTCACTTCTTACATCAACCACGGTCTGTACGCTCGACCAGTCGAATCCCCGCACGGTGTGCAGGGATGAGTAGTACGCACTCCGCGTCGTCGCCTTCACGTAGTCCTGAAACCCCAGCTCCAGCTTCGGGTACGATCGGTGATAGTCCCAGATATTGGTGATTTGCTTCTCGGGAGATGCGTAGGCCACACTGGCGGCGCAGCGCGTGTTGTCGCTGGCGGTGGGGTCAACCTTGAGGCCTTCGTAGATCTTACTGGCGACTGGAAAGGTAACATTCAGGTTCCACATGCAGCTGCGCGTGGCGACAGGATCATGCACACACAGCGCCGACAGCGGGGTATGACCGAACATCTCGGGCTCGACCTCCTGCAGAAAGCCGTAGCTTGCCGTATATCGAATCAGACGGCAGAGTGGGTCCCTTCCAAGACCGGAGAGGAGTTCAAGGACGATCGCAGCTAGGGGCTCGTGAAGAGGGATCAACTGAGGAATGCCGAAGTTCATCAGTGCGCGGATGGCGCCGACCTGGAAAACCTGTCGAACGTAGTGCGTTAGCGTCTGAGAGTTTTGGCAGGTGATTCTTGATGATGATCTCTGTAGCTACCTCAGACATCATATCATAAAAGAGATCGTATGGCCCAGTCACCAGACGGACCAGCCGCTTCGATGCGTCGATGACAGCCAGACGCGCCTTGGAGGCCTCTTCGTCCATCCGACATGGATCAGCTAGGCAGCTTTCGAACGAATGGTTGGTTTCGCGCCGCACTTGCTGCTTCAGGATCTCTCCATTTTCTGCGATCGAGTCGACAAGTTCCTCGAGGGCTCTGCGGGTCATTGTCAAAGTCACGTCACAGACAGAAGCTGTGGGACGGGAATGCCTCGTTGGAGAAGAGCATTGCTCTACTTCTATCGTCTTGTATGGCACTTTTATAGATGCACAAGAGGAGTTGTGTGCCCGCTGGGGAGTTTCAGCGATGAATCACGACTAGAGTGTCGAGTCAAAGTCGCATAAGCCACCCGCATCATCGACCCGTCCAGCCGGCGGAAATGCCGGCCAATGGCTCATCCCACCGCGAGCCTAGCTCTGGTTCCCTTGATAAATCTTGAAGACCGAGCAGGCCCGTTGGAAAAGATGAGGGGGGAAGTTAGTTTGCTTCGAGGTCAAGGTACAGGAAGGAGATCGGAAACTCAATTAAAGGCTTGAAGGACGGGGGGGACGGGGAGGACGTCGACTTCAAGGGTTTCTGGAGAATCACATAATTAGCACCGAGTCTTCAAGCACGTAAGATGAGACGGTATGCTTGGTTCTAAGCATGTGGGTCTAGCGGGCAAGGATAAATGAAAGTTGTTTGGTGTTGAGTCTGGTTATCTTGTGATTGTCACAACCATACTCACCTGCTATGCTGGATGGGGAAACAGAAATGTATCGCACGCAAAAATTGGGTACCAACAACATGCATGACACTCAAGTCGAGACCTGACACACGTGCATTTACACCGCAAAGAAGCAGGAGGGTGAAGCGGTGGTGTGGTGCAAGATGTTTGTGTGGTTGAGGAAAGTGATGAGAAGGCGAAGTCGAAGGAAGGCGTGACGAGTCACGTGGCAGTCTGTCTCAGAGCCTTCAACCATCACAAGCAACACCTGTCACCAAGCGAATGCGTCGAATTAATGGAAAGAAAGCGAAAACAGCACCACCATGATTACTGCGACCAGATGCTGCACACTTAGATTGGTAAGCAAGCCCCGCCCCACTCTGTATGGTACTGTATAGTAACCTGCAGTAAGCTCAGGTATGTATTGCTCCGTCTATATGGGCAGTAAATGACTGACGACACCCTCGGTACTTAGGTAGTCGGTTGGTGTGCCGAGTCAGAAATTGATCAGTAATCGAATTTGTCATCCTGCGTCTCTAGCAACGGTTGACTGGACTTGTGCAGCAATATGGGGGTGTCTTCACCCGAGCCCACCTTCTGAAGCCTTCTTACTTACCTGGCTTCCAGCCCGAACGCATTGAACTGCCCTTACTATAGAGTAATTTCTCTTTTTCTTGGTTAGAATGAACTGGACCGAGAAGCCACTTCGAGCCCTCACTCGTCCGCCAGGCCCAAACCCAGGCCCCCACCCAGAAGGCAGCGAGCTGCCACCCCCTCCAGACGGAGGACTCCAGGCATGGACACAGGTCCTCTGCATGCACTTCGTCTTCTTCAACTCCTGGGGTGTCAGCAACAGCTTCTCCGTCTTCGAGCAGTTGTACACAGAGACCCTCCCGCAATCCGCCTCGACCATCTCCTGGATCGGCAGCGTGCAGGTCTCCCTCCTTTTCTTTGCCGGGGCGCTCGTCGGCCGCGCCACCGACGCAGGCTACTTCCGTCTGATCTTCTCGCTGGGGGTTTTCTTGCAGCTGCTGGGCATCTGCATGCTCTCCCTCTCCAAGACCTACTGGCAGATCTTCCTGACGCAGGCCGTCTGCATGGGTCTGGGCAATGGCCTGACTTTCAGCCCGGGACTCTCGATCATGTCCTCATACTTTGTCGAAAAACGCGCCTTCGCTGTGGGGATAGCCGCGGCCGGGGCCGCCACAGGTGGCCTGATCTACCCCGTGCTACTGAACCAGCTGCTGTACACGCAGCAGATTGGATTCGGGTGGACGATCCGCGCCGCGGGGCTGCTGATGCTGGTCACTCAAATGCCAGGGGTGGTGCTCTTCAAGCCCCGTCTTCCGCCGCGACGAAGCGGTCCTCCGATCGAATGGGGCGCCTTCACCGAGCTGCCCTTCCTCTTCTTTACCGTGAGCATGTTCCTCAACTTCTGGGGCCTCTACTTCGCCTTCTTTTACCTAGGGACCTTCGCCCGGGATCGTCTCGGGGTGACAGACACGCAGAATCTGATCCTGGTGTTGAATGGCGTGGGCATTATCGGACGCATCGGACCTAGTCTCGTCGGGGACCGCCTCGGAAAGCTCAACGTCTTGATTCCGCTCAGTTTCGCCTCGGCGATCGTGATTCTATGCTGGATGGCGGTCCGCACTGTCACGGGGTTGTATGTTTTTGCGGTTGTCTACGGGCTGGTAGGCGGCGCCGCGCAGTCGCTCTTCCCCGCTACTGCTACGACGATGACCCCGGATATCAAGCGGACGGGGACAAGGATAGGCATGATTTTGAGTATTGTGGGCTTTGCGACGTTAACGGGCCCGGTGCTGGAGGGGGCGCTGATCTCGCGAGACGGAGGCCGGTATACAGGGGCGCAGATCTTTGCGGGCGTTTGTATTATACTTGGTGCGGGGGCCGCGTTGGCTGCGAGGGTAGCTAAGGCCGGTTGGGAGTGGAGGGCGAAGGCGTGATTGTGTCGGATTGTACGAGGTTTCAACCCATGACAATCGTCCGGATGAATATAGTTAGGGGTGGGGCATCGTATTTACCGGGTGCGATATAGGATAGACCTAGAAAGCAGCGACAGAAAAGACGAAGATAGCTGAAGTTTTCTGCGATATCCCCAGTAAACCAAGAACATGTCTAGATATACAGATTAAGACGCTCAACCGCATAATACATCCCAGTAATTTTCGTGTGAAATCAGCTCCCCAACAGCGTAGACAACTTCGCCTTCCAATCACTCACCATCTCCCTCGCCTCAGCCGCCTCCTGCCGCGACCTCTCCAGCTCCGCCTCCAACGCCTCATTCCGCGCCCGTAGCTCCTGCACTTCCTTCCGGGAGCTCTCCAGCTGCGCCGCCGTCGTGCGCAGCGTCTCCATCTCTTTCTCCGACGACCGGCGATACTCCAACTCGCGCCGCAGCGCCGTCAGACTCAGATCCCGAATCTGGATGATCTGCTGGCACCGCAGATTCTCCTCGCGCAGGTCCTCGTTCTCGAGCCGCAGCGACGCGTTCGACTCCAGCTCGCGGTAGAGGACGTTCAGCGAGGCGTCGACATCGGCGGGGAGGTTCGTGTACCGGGATTTGCGGTTGCGGCGGGTTGGCGGGGGGGATGGGTCGGGGTGTGGCGCGGGAATCTGGGTTGAGGCGATAGTGGTGTCGCTGGCTGGTTTGGGTTGAGGGGTGATGCTATGTTCGGGGAGCGGGGAGATGATGGGCGGTTTAGTTTGCGTTAGTTCGGCATGATGCAACGGCGTAGAAGACAGAGTGTTGTGGTGGAGCGCAGGGGAGGCGACGGGCGCTGCATCAGACGTCTCTACCCCCGTCAGTCGCGGTGAGGCAGGAGGTGTCAGTGTCGGAGGAGAGATATGCCAGTCGCGCCGGACACAGACAGAGCAGAACATGTGGTGGTCAGTGTCTCGTATCCAACCGGTCGGCAGACACTCGGTGTGGAAGGCCAGTCGACAGGTCAGACATGGCTCCAGGTTCTTCTCGCGGAAGCAAACACGACAGTATGTTTCGTGGATCGACCCATCTCCTATAGGATCGGAGGTGAGAATGAGAAGCAATTTACACAGAGAAGAGGAGGCAAACGCGTACTTTTCCATTGCTTATGGCGTTGGATCTGCGATGCTATGGGCTCTCGCTCCAAGGCGGCGAGGGTGTCTGGCCATGAGATCCGCGGTGGCGCTTCGGAATGACCGACCGGCGGCTCCGAGATTGTCTCTGCGTGGGCGGTACGGAGCCCAACTCGTCGATTATCTGAGCCACGTGTAGGGCGTTTTGAGCGTGTTTTTCGTACGGCCATCGGTGTATGTGGTTGTAGGTTGGTGGGATGGATTGAAGATGCTCGCATGTTTCTGTTACCGGCAACAAGCCGAGGCGCGGGAGTAGATTAGTCAGAAGATTGGGCAAACGGTCTATCATCACGTGACAGTATCACACAATAAATGCTTTCCAATTAAGATTGATGACAAATTCAACACACTAGGTAAAACTAATCAACATTATCCAATCCAAACTAGCTACCTACTATCCTCCCAGAGTACTACCTAAGTCGATCATCTACTCAAAGAGCA
This sequence comes from Aspergillus indologenus CBS 114.80, assembly GCA_003184685.1. Lineage (NCBI taxonomy): Eukaryota > Fungi > Ascomycota > Eurotiomycetes > Eurotiales > Aspergillaceae > Aspergillus > Aspergillus indologenus. Next base: position 99,465 of record KZ825472.1, on the reverse strand, counting down.
TTAAGTCTTTCCCTCTGCCTTCAGAGACTCGATCCATTCTTCCACAGTCTTCACCTCCGCGAACAATGGCCAGACCAACTCGGTCGCCGCGTCCGTCAGCTCCTTCGACCAACCGGCCGTTGCATCCTTGCTGCCCGAGTATTCCTATTAGTATGTGAACATCGATCGAGGAACAATCTCCTTACAGTAGAGTCACCTGGTATCCTCTATATAGTAGAACAATCGCATCAGCCTCGCACAGACCACATGTTTTACTCCAAATACAAACTCACAGCTCATAAGCATGCCGGGCAGTGCTCTCCAGACAAGTATTGGCCGTCAACCCGGCAAGGACCAGGTGCACTTTCTCACGCTGGCGCAGCTGGAAGTCCAGGTCGGTGTTCTGGAAGGAGCTTCCCCAGTAGATTCACATTAGCGACAAATCCGCTCGAGCTTTCAGGTGAGAGAAGACTCACTTGCTATTCCAGTGTCGACTCACGACCACATCCCCATTGCTGGGATCGGGCTCCAAGCCTTGGTAGATCTGGGCCCCGAACGTGCCTGCTTCGAACAACTTGATTTCTTTCTGCTTGACGTGGTTGGGGGTCATGTGCCGCCATTCCTGGAAGGCAGTGGGGGTCCAGTGCTGGTGCAGCCCGTAGTAGACGGGGATGCGATGCAAGCGGGCGGCAGCCACGGCTTCATCGATGTGTTCGATGGTCTGTTTCTCCTCCAAGTCTTTCAGTAATGGGGTGAGCTTGCCGTCCGGGTGAAGGAAGTCATTGTAGGGGTCGATCAGGATGAGGGCGGTTTTGGAGAGGTCGGCCATTCTCTTGGATGTTGTTGAAATTGCTGTTGATTGAAATTGTCCTTGCTGATGTGTCGATCTCATCTGCCTGACAAGACCAGTCATTTATAGCCCTCCTGAGGGAGGGGAGGGGGGGTGTTGCTCGGCCCAAACTCGCTCTTGAATTGGTCAGCAACGTCAGCAACGCCACTGAATACCAGGTCGTAGTCTCTGGAACAAAGAGACAGCAATTTCCCGCACCAGGAAGGACCGTATTCTGAATTTTCATCGACTTTCATTACAAAACAGTCAGGTTCGGTAACGGCGTGCAAGATACTGCTTACCAATTTTCTGTCTCAACTGCCTGACAGGTCCAGCAAGGCCTCTTGTCCGTGCTGACAAATTTAAGCCACCCACTTGTGCAGGCAGGAGCGATCCCGAGTACACCTGGCAGCGTACCGTGCCTGCTTCTTCCTCACCAGTAGCCTCCAAGGTCCCCAATCTTCCCACCTACAAAAACACTGTTTGACCTTCAAGTCTACTCCGTACATCCACTGCATCCTATGAGCATAAGAATCTCATTTCCTTCACATCAAATCCCAGCACTAGCATCATCGACAATCTACAGCCACGTCCGGAATTCCACAGGTTTACCACAACAGATTCCTGATTCTCCACACCACACCACCTATCGTCTGTGATTCATTCCGTGGTTATACCAGTCAAACGCACTCTATCGCAAGATCGTCCTCGCCATTCTTTCAGCGTCTGACTGCTGACATTGCCATTCAAAGTCCAACATAATCCTCAAAGTCCATCGCTAACAGCCTCACAAACCGCATTACCAAACCAGCTGTTCACCCCCAAGCCCCAGACCCATCCTACAACGAAGCCTTCAACTTCCCCTCCTTCTCCGCCGTCCACGCCGCAATAGCATCCATCAGCCCGGGCGCCAACACATCAAACGTCTGCAGCCCCAGCCCACGCAGCCGACCCCGCACCTCCTCCATTTTGTTCGGGGGAAACCCCTGCTCGATGATCGACGAGACAAACCCGGCGAATTGCACCTCCTGCCACCCCTGCTGCTCCGACAGCTCCACGTGCACAAAGTCCAGCCCCTTGAAGGGGTGGTCCTTCTCGATGCGCCCGAACAGATGCACCCCGCAGGCCGTGCAGGCGTGGCGCTGGATGACGGCCGCTTCATCCACGATAGCTAGTTTCTCCGCGTGCGACGAGACCTGCACCTTCTCCCGCGGGACGACGCCCACGACGGAGAACAAGGCACCCTTCGGTTTCCAGCACTTGGAGCACCCGCACGCGTGGTTGTGGGCGACGTTGCTGCTGATCGTTACGGTGACGGGGTTGCTGGCGCAGTGGCATTTGAGGGTTCCGCCGGTGAAGTTGGGGGAGCCTTTCTGGATGGGTTTGTCGAGGAGGGGGTGCAGTGAGATGGCCATTTTGGGGGGTTCTTTCGGTGTTGGAGAGGTGTGAGAGAGAAACGGTAGGTAATAGCAGGTAAGTAAAGTGGTAGAAAAGTGAGGGGACTTTGCCGACGAGCTCGCCAGTCTACTGACAGTGGTTATATAACCCAGGTTCCCCTCAGAACATGCAGAAAATACCTGCAGCATTCCCCCATCCCCTCATGCGGGGACATACACAATGCACCACCAACCAATGTCGCCATTTTGCACGGCGCATCCGTTCCCACTGAGCAGAATGCGGTGCCGACCGGGTAAGTTAACCCGTTTAGGCGGTTGGATGCGCGATCGCATGCCACAAAGTGAACAAGCCAACGGGATCTCGTCGCGATCCCCACTGTGGAGGCCCGCGCCGCGGGAAAAGTAACGCCCTCGCGCGGTTGGCCCTAGCCTTCCCTGTCAGTGATCGTTCGTGATGACTTTAGGGTGAGTGAGTATTTCCTTAAGTACTGCACTCTGGATTGCTCATGAACTCGCTTTATTGATGGTATGTACATGTCACAACCTACAGATCAATCAAACAATGGCATCGCGACTGCACTGCCAGCTCTTCTCCGCCGCCCCCTTGCTCAGCTCCCGCTCTTCCCCCTCCCTGGACGGCGACGATAATGCCTCCAACTCCACCATTCTAGGATGCTCATCCCCCGAAGTCTCCATCGCCACCAAATACTGGTCCGTATCGCCGGACTGCCGACCGCGCTCCCGCTCCCGATTGTGTCCCCCGTGCGAACCGGACTGGCCCGTCGCCGTCCGCGTACTGTGGCTGTGGCTCAGCTTCAACGACCGCAGCTTCCCCGCTAGGCTGGAGGGCACCTGATACCACCGGAAGAACACCTTGACGGCCGGCAGGCTGGCCGAGGTAGCCGCCAGGGCCACCTCCAGCAGGGCCAGCACCCAGCAGTACCAGGCCATCCAGGACCCGTCGTACGTGGCGTAGAACATGCGCCACAGGAAGTAGATGCGGATCCCCGCGACGACCGCCGTGAGATACCCGACCGAGAAGACGGCCGTGAGGGCCACCTTCTGGCGGCGGCGCATGTGCAGCCGGATGCAGAACACCGCGGGCAGGGTGGTGGCCAACAGGTCCTGCGCGAGGCTGATCGAGGTCGCCGCGATCAGGTGCGCGCCCTCGTCATAGCAGCTGTAGTGGTGCGTCAGGACCCAGGTTGGGTCGACCTGGCGCCAGAAGGCGCGCAGCGGGCGGCACGAGAGGAAGAGCGCCAGCACGAACGCCACGCTGTAGGCCACCACCGAGCCGATGCTGACCCAGATCAGCGCGCGGAACCGCGGCGACACCGTCCGCTGGCTCATGCGCCGGTAGAACAGCAGCACCGAGGTCTTGATCAGCCCCGACGCCAGCACGTAGAATAGCTCCGAGGCCGCCGCCACTTTGCGCTCGCCGATCAGGTCCGCGACGCTGTTGTCCCACGAGTGGTGCTTTTCGCCATAGACTTCGCTGGCTGTGGGATTCTCGGTCAGCCGATGGCTTCCCGAGGAATGCGGGGAGCTGCTTACCAATTGGGACGGCGATAATGAGGCCGAGGGTCGGTAGCTGGATTGGTGGTGGTTAGTTAAGGGCCAAGGATGAGCAGGATGCGACGTCACATACCAGCGCCAGCGCAATCAGGATGTCATCGATGCCGCCCTGGTGCTGAATAATACACCGTGCGTACAGCCGCACCACCACCGTCACGAATGCGATCCCTCCGAACACTGCAGCGACCACAATGGCTGCCGGGCCATGCGAGTCGGGGTTGACGGTGTTGGGTGCTGGCCATGACTCGATCACCGATAATGGCGGATGCAGCCCTCCTGGCATGGCGGCGGAAGAACGGACTCAGTCTGGCTGAGTGAACTTCCACAAAAGAAATAAAGGGAAAGAAGAAATATTGACAGGAAAGTCAGCGTCAATGTCCCGCAAAGACAGACAGACGGTGTACCAGCCCTGTCTGCAGAGCACAGCGATGCGGACATGGCGCCATTTAGATACCCTCAAACCCAACCGCCACTGCAGGGGAAATCCGCGGATCAACGGGGGGGCATCATCAGTCTAGAAGAGGGATTGCGATCAAAGGCAAGACTTAATTTAAGCCGGCTCCACTGATGTGAGCCATCGAATCCCTGGCGGGCTGCACGGGGGGGCCCTCGCCCAATTTTTGCGACCGAGCGTTAAGGTTGCGCAGGTGAAACGGTCACCGTTTGAGTGGACGACGCATGCACCTGCAAATGGCACCTGTCACCGCGAGCCCCAACCAGCAGCAAGCACTGGGCTACAGTGGAGATGTCGACGCTGCAAGACCCATCTTTGTGATGTATCCACCACTGACAGCCTCATGCGGCAGGAGGTTTCCTTCGGCCGAACCAAGGGTCGCGGGCAGTCAGAGTTTGACAGCAGAGTCGAGACACCCATCAATAGCAGTTCCGCCTGCAAGACGGAATGCAATCCGTACTACGGAGTAGAGCCGCCGGCAGATCGGCCATAGGGCTTTTGATTGACTCTGCAAAGGGAAATTGGCGCAGTTCTCATAATCGAGTCTGATGTGCTGAAGTGGTCTGTCGGGCCTCCCGTACCCCATATGAAAGGGGTTGCGTCGAGGCAATCACCGTCCCCTAAGGCTAGCCCTGCCAATCATGCCCAAATGGGCAATTGGAGGCCTATAACAGCTGGAATTATAATTCCGTAGTCAATCCAGGAATGCCTGGGGATCGTGAATTCTCCGATGGTGAAGTCATTGGGTCTCTTGCTCAAACCCCCGGCCCGTGCGACTTGATCCATCACGTCCTCCCTCCACAATCAATCAATCGATCATTACGAATCAACCTGTCAATCAATCAATCAATCAATGCGAATCAGTCTCCACACATACACAGCTGTAATCTGCCTCATGTTGGAGGTTTACAATCCCCTTTAAGGCGCAGGGGGTAAGCTCGATAGTGTCCGCAGACTATAATAGCAAGACCGACTAAGCTGGATAGATGCGTTCCTGTCCTGGATAGCTCACTTGCTCCTCATTACATCCCCAGTCTGTCACCATCACCATCACCATCACTGATCGCGGGCTGGGGGCCATTCAGATAATCCTTCGCGACGACAAACCTCCTGAAAAGAAGGCAGGGCTGTGAGGTGATCCACGTACGGGGCCAAATGCGGCCAACTCGTCGCCGGTCGGGGCATGTCCCGCGACCAGCGCATCAGCATCACTGCCAAAAGGGCCGCCGTCGTCAAGGTCTCCCCTACAAGGTAGTTTGGGGTTCCCCCCGTCGAAGGCAATCCGTGGGAGCCCGCTGATCCTGCCAATCGCGCGTCCAATAGATCCCAGGCCCCCTCGATCCGTGATCGAGCCAGGGTACGCACCGCGGTCGCGCCCTCGGCCGGACCGTCCTTGTCGGCATAGAACCAGTCGCGCATGGCGGGGAGGACCGTGTTGGCCAGGTAAATCATCGTCTGCAGCCATTGCGGGCGGGTCGCGGCCTCCACTGCGGGCATCAGTCCACGGTCGGGATGGCGCTCCGCCAGCAGCATCAGCAGGGCCGTGCATTCCCCGTGAGCCTCGCCGTTCACGATCAACGTGGGGACGCGGCCGGTTGGGTTCAATCGGCGGTAGTCCTCGCTGTGCTGGGCCCCCGTGGCGAAGTCGACGGGGAACGCATCGAAGGGCAGGTTGGCCTCAATCAGCATCCAGTGCACGCACAGACTGGCCGTGCCCGGGGAGTAGTACAGCGTGTATGTGTCGGACGCCATGAATCGCGCGCTACCAGTGGAGATTAGCAGGGCTTGATCAGCGGCCTTAGGATAACGATCCTGGAATTACCGTTCACTGAGCGAGGGAGGATGTATTGCAGTCTGATGGGCTTTGATCGTCGAGTCGATTCGATGTGGTTGACTTCGAGCAGTGTTTGTTCCAAATTGAGGTTTTTCGCGTGAGTCACCAACCGAAAGAGCTGGCGCATGGACCAGATCCCGCTTTTATCGCGGAAGCCGACCGGAGACAATCATCGAACCCTGGCCGATTGTACGTCTCCATGCAGCGCATCACCCGGTTCCTTTTCATTCATATGTCATTTGAATCTAAAATGAACGCATTCTAGAATAATCGTCTACCATCTATGAGCAATCGTGTATCCCGTCCCAATCTATCGCGCTCTCCGTCGTCCAGGTGGTGTTCGTGCCAGGCGGTATCGTCCAGACGATCCGTGGGTTCATTGTCGTGGTCATTCATGGCAAAACATGCAGTCGTCGATATTACAGTCCGCTAATGCAGGCGCAGCTCCCCGTCCACGTCCTCAGCCTTGTCCAGCGCGTCCGCAATGCGCGATCCATCCCCCTCGTACAGCAGCGAATCGTAGACCGTGGCTCCCACAAAGCATCCGACGACGGGGGCAAACAAGGGCACGACGAAGTAGTAGTTGGCGGCGGTAAACACCTCGCGACCGTAGAGGATGGCCGAGAAGAGACGCGGGCCGAAGTCGCGTGCGGGATTGATCGCCTAGGAGCAGCCAACGCGGTTAGCATTCTACACACAAATCAAATCACGGGGGTCCCCTACGTAGCCAGTCTGCCAGCCCAGCGCCGCTCCAATGGCGAGCAGAAGCACAAACATCGAGAACTGGGGCGAGTGGAAGCGGTGGGCATTGGCCGGGTCCGAGACACTCAGCGAGCCGAACATGAGCACGGCCGATCCGAGGACTTCCGAGAAGACCGCCTCCCAATTGGAGGAGAAGAAGCTGGCGGGATAGGTGGAGAAGATGCCGGCCGAGTGGTGGCCCCGCGGGCTCAGAATCGAACCCCCCGGGATCGTATATTCCGGGTCCCAGTCCAGTATGGCCGACCGGTAGTTGATGTAGACTATGGCCGCGCCCACGAAGCCGCCCAGGAATTGGGCCAACAGCTTGCCGGGCAGCTTCCGCCACTGATCGGGCTGCGGGCGCACGAAGGCCATGACGAGGGAGATGGCGGGATTGCTGGCGGGACTGGGGTCCGCGATGTAGCCCGAGAGACAGACGGCGGCCGCCCAGGCTAGGTTGATGGAGAGCCAGGTGCCATACTGGTAGTCGGAGAGCAGGGTTTGGGCCACGACGCCGTCTCCGATCACGATGATGAGGGCGGTACCGAGGAATTCAGCAACGTACGGTTTGAAGGCTCGTCGCGAGAGACCGGAGAGATGGAGACGCATCTTAAGAGGGAGTATCTGTCAGTCCACAGTCTGATTATTGATTTGGCACGGAGAAAGAGGTAGGAGAGAAGAGGGAGAGAGAGACAGTAAGGGAGAGGAATTTGATACCGTGGACAACAGGTGGAGCAGGTGGGGGCCAGTCTATCGAGTGACAACGAGTGATATTATGAAGAGAGAGGAGGACGAGAGGAGAAAGCCATGGGTTGAGATGATGCCGTCATTCCCTCGGAGACGCTCCTGCCTTCTCTCACCGCCATCTCGCCTGCGCAAGGTTTGTTGTGTTTGCACTTACAATCACCACCATGCCTATCCAGGCTAAGCGCGGTTATTTGTCCGCTTACTCACCCCCACCATGCCAGGTTCGGTAAGGCGTCGGAGAATTCCATAGATCGAATGTTGCTGCTCGATTTACTCCAAACCTCCTATCATATAATATTCTCCCATCACAAGGAAAGCCCCTTATATCTGGTTACTGTGTCTGGAGTTCAAGAAGCAATACTCAACTCCAGGGTCGCAGCTGTGATGCAGGGCGGCACAATCCGACATCCAACCGGAAGAGACACTGGAGCGACAACCCACAAGCGATGCATCTCCATACCAACACACTTCACCACCGATATCACGATGTCTTGAAATAGAACCCCGGTGGACCCATTCACGCGGTGTCTTACTCAAAGCAGTCTGTTGGCTGTTGCTTTTCACTTTTTTCTGCCCCTTTTGCCATTGATACTCACAATCAGGATCTGCGCCAGGCTTTATATATTTCAAGCCCTCCAACGTCCTTGTACCTACACTCAAAGCCAGCTACACATGCACTGTGACTACACAGGGCCTTGACCCCGACCCGCCAGCATGTTCTTTCTCCCTATCCTTCTCCTCCTCACCCTCACGAGCCTCACCCTCGCAGACGAAACCGACTGCAACCCGCTGAACAAGACCTGCCCGACCGACGCCGCCCTCGGCACGGCGCACACCTGGTGGTTCAACAGCACGCTGGACAGCAGCCTCTGGAACATGACGACCGGCACGCCGGAGTACACGCCGGAGGGGACCAACTTCACGATCCGCAGCGTGAACGGCTCGACGCTGCTGCAGTCGAACTTCTACATCTTCTTCGGGGTGATGGAGGCGCACGTCAAGATGGCCGCGGGCGCGGGGATCATCAGCAGCGTGATCCTGCAGTCGGACGACCTCGACGAGATCGACTGGGAGTGGGTGGGCTACAACACCAGCGCGGTGCAGTCGGACTTCTTCGGCAAGGGCAACACCACCACCAGCGACCGCGGCGGGTTCCACGCCGTCGCCGACGCCGACACCCGGTTCCACAACTATACCTCGTACTGGGACCGGGACCGGCTGGAGTGGTGGATCGATGGCCGGCTGGTGCGCACCGTCAACTACTCCGAGCCGCTGACGGTCTACGGCCGCAATTACCCCCAGACGCCGTGTCGCGTCAAGGTGAGCGTGTGGCCGGCGGGCATCGCGTCGGAGTCGATCGGGAATATCGAGTGGGCGGGCGGGCTGGTGGATTGGGATGATCTGCCGTTTACCATGGCGGTGCAGCGGATCCGCGTGCAGGACTTTCATACGGGGAAGGAGTATGAGTATACGGATCGGTCGGGGTCGTATGAGAGCATCAAGGTGGTGAGGTGAGTGTCTGCGTGTTCTTGGGGGGACGGAGAGTGATCTAACGGGTGAGTGCAGTGGGAATTCAACGGCGAAAGCGGAGATCAACAAGACGCCCAAGAAGACTCTGGCGCAGAAGTGGGCGGATCTTCCGACTGCCGCCCATGTCGGGGTGTACTGTGCCGCCGCGGTGGTCGCTGCCGCGGCCGTGGCGGCGTTCGTGCTCTACTGCATCCGGCAACGGCGCCAGGGGAGGCTGGAGCGGGCGCTGGCTGCAAGCCCTCCGAGTCCAGTCCAATCGACCCAAATGGATACGTACAAGACGCAGTGGCGGCAGAGTGAGTGGGGGCGACGGGGGTACCGGAATGTCGAGCAGTGATTGCCGCTGTATACGCCCAGGCTTCCACTGGACAGTTTAGGATGCAGAGGTTGGATACTGCATTGGCTCTTGCTGGCCCCGAGGCCCCTTCACAATATGATAGACCTATTCTACTTGCAATAATAGCTAATGTGTATATATACGGAGCACCTCGGACCGTGTTTCGCATGTATATGGGCAGAAAAAGCTCTCGCTCACCTCAACCTCAATCGCCGGGCTACATGGTACTCGCCCCCCCCCCGCGCCTTGACAATGGCACACTCCGCCAGCCGTCTCAACTCCAGGATAATGCCCCTCGCTGTCTCAATCCGCATATTATAGCACCTATGATGCTGCTGGTAGGCCGACCTCTGAATCAGCTCCGCGATCCGCCCCATCAGCCGCAGGACCTCCTGATTATCGCCCTCCAGCGGCCGCGAGAGCACATGGCAGAAAAGCACAATCACCGCTTGGATGAAGTACGACAATGAGAACCTTGATCAATTAGCACCGTCCGCGCCGTCCGCACCGTTCGCAACGAGCTTTCTAAGAAAATGGGACAAATAGGACCTAACCTACAGAAGATTCTCCGGCCCCAACTCCAGCCGTGACTCGAGGAACTCCTCCAACAGCGCCCGACTGGCCGCGACGGAGATCGCCAGGCTCGAACTCGTCCCCCGGGTGTCCTGGTTCCGGACCCAGGCGGCACACCGGCTGCTCGTCTGGTGGATCAGCACCATGCAGTGGTGGTACTGCACGTGGAAGATCGAGAACCGCATGTCGCGGTGCGGCGGGGTGCGTCGGCCCGCTGCGAACGAGGGCTGGTCTATGGGAGGGAGGGTGGTCTTCCATGCTTCCAGGTCGTGGTCGAGGTCGCGGATCGTGCGCAGCAGGTCCGCGTCGGATTGGCGGACGGCCGACGGGGAGTAGAGGTCGCGGTAGATGCGGGATTGGAGGGTTGCGAGGCGGGCGTAGGTGTGCAGGTAGGTTCCGGGGGAGGGGTCGCCGCGGATTCGTGGTGGTTGGGGGTCGGGTGCCAGCGTCAGGTCGCAGTGGCTGTCTTCGAGGCGTGGGGGCAGGCCGGTCACCATCGTCAGGCCCTTGTCGCAGACGTAGATGATCCAGAAGAGTTCCCGGATGTGCTGGTCGATGGGTAATGGGCCGTCGGTGGTGCTGTGCGGGGATACGTTGCCTTTGAGGTAGTAGATGAATCGCGCGGCGGTCGAGAGGAAGTGGTCGACTAGGTAGAGGTTCCCTGCCAGACCTTGGCAACACAGACACTTCCTTGAGTCGGTATTTGGGGTTCAGTGAGCATCGTAGATTAGGACGTACCAGTAATAAGACAGTCTGCAGCCCGTCCACGGACACGGGTTCAGCAAAGACAGCCGGTAAAAGCCGTTGCGCAGCGTCGAAGTATTGATCACTGTATCTGAGTGGGTATCCTTTCGGCCCATGCACCGTCAGAGAGGTTAACGCAAGGAAGGCGAAGATGCACGCGCGTGCGCTGTTCATCCCGGGGGACGCGGCCGAGTATTCCCGGCTGTAGGCCGCCTTGATCGTGCTCTCGAAGAGGGATGCGTCGATGACCGGGAAGAACAGTGCAAAGGTGGATGCTTGATAGTGTCTGAGCTCGTTGAAGAGAAATCCCAGCTCGGGTAGAGGGAGCTCGGCTGCGCTTGCCACCTGCACCAGGGTTGATTCAGGCGATGGCTGACGGAGCCTGAATTCGTCCCCCGTGCAGGCAGCAATCCATTCGCGCCCGCTGGCAGAGAAGAAGGGCACCCCATCGAAGGTGCAAATGTTCCCCAGATGGCGCCCGGCGAAATGCAGGTCTTGAGTGAAAGTGGGGGCACATGGTTGGTATGGTTGCGCGGTGCTTGGGGTTGGGTGGATTTCCCGCTCCAGTGGATTGATGAGACTTTTTCTGTGTAGGTGTGAGTGATGTTTAGGGAGGAAATGTGGTATTTTGTGTGGCGATAAGCCTACTGCTTGTTTCTGTCGAAGGTACATGGGAGGTTTTGATGGGAACACCAGTCGCATCGCGGGCTTGCGGCATTGCACTTGATCTGTGTTGCCAGGATTAGCTCTGCTCAGAATGATCAGAATGCAAGTGCAATACCTTGCGCGTGAAACAGGCGTCACACGAGTGCGCAATACGACCCCTGCGCTTGGGTGGTGGTCGCCCAGGCAGCCCCTCGAAGGACATTGGAGATGCGTGTTCTTAAGCAGGGAAGGTTATTGAATCAATAGAGCAGCGGAGAGACGAGTCCGCGGCAGAAATGATGATTGGCTGCCAAGACCTTGTCCGCCTGGATCAGCAGTTTTGCAATTGATAATCACAATACTCTACCTAGTAGTGTACCACATAACTGCCTCACTCTCGGGACTCAGACGTATTTTTTTAAATACAATTCAGAGGTGGTTGTTCTTGCGACACCACTAGAGAAATATCACAATGCCATCCGCAATGCTATCGATGCGCCGTCAACCCGGTCAACCCCATCAACCCCATCAACCCCATCATCAATCTCGATTGCTTCACAGCCATCTACCGTCATTGACAAACTGCGTCCTGGAAACCATAAAGTTCGCCCTCCGGGCTACGTCGTCGTCGTTCTCCTCCTCCTCATCCGGGCGCGGGATGTACTCGTAGTTCCGGCACACCAGCTGCGCCAGAAAAGTCGCTTGCCACTCGTCGTCGACCACTCGGGAGTTACACGCCCTCCACAGGGCCCGATAGCGCGGTGGCAGCCTCATCGTTGGGGGATAGGCCGGTTCGATCATCCGCACGAGCAGCGCGAGCCACTCTCCGAGGATTTGGCCCCCCTGAGTTGCATAGTCCCGGAGCACACAGTCCAGCAGCGCCACGGTCAGCACGTTCGGTTTGAGAGCGCGCACTGGCCACAGCCCGCGCCAGTACCCACTGCCCCGGTCCTCATCACGCGGAGGCACGGTGTTCGGATCGCTGGAGAACATGTACGGCACCAGGGGCCCGTGTGGACTCCGAGGCCCGGGGCCCATCGCTCCGTTCAGATCGGGGATGATGCGGGACTGGTTATAGAGCAAAAGGCAGGTGTCATGCTCCTCGCGCTCCGATGTGTGCAGATGAGCGTCGTGTGTCAGTCGCGCGCCCGGGACGCCGAGACGGTAGCGACACTGCCAGCGGACCGTGCATTGAAGGAATCCGCCAGACATCAGGACCTGAACAGCCCGTTTCAGATCGGCGTCGACTATAATGAAGGAACATTCATTGTCGGGTAGGTGTGGGTTACTCAGGTCGCGGCCTCCGGCCAGTCGCACAGCTAAATGGCCCCAAAGGAGGTAGGGGATGCGACCAAAGCTTTCCAGGATGTGAGCGGCCATCGCTGCGGTGTGTGCGGCTTTTGGATTGGGGTCACGCAACGGCTCCATAATGACGACCGTGTTGAGGGGGTGGAGTTGCAATATCGCTGTGGCTCTTGAAGGCGATTCTCGACAAGGACCTGCTCAGCGGGTCGGAGTAATGAGCTATGGAGGATTGTCATGGCAGGTGAGTTTCGACGGGGATTTCCAAGGTGAATTCATAAAACAATTCGCAGGTGCGGGGGGGGGGTCCCTTCCTACTCAGGGTCAGGGTCAGTAGCACTTACCAACTCGCTAAGGTCCAAAGGGAGTCACGAATGCTCGTCTCAAACCCGACGGTCCTCACGATCCTGCCATGTCTCCAAGAATCTTGTTTTCGATGGTATACGCAGGCAGTTTGCACGAGAGCTTGGAATGCAGAAGGGGAGGTAGTGATGAACAAAGTGATTTGATCGCTAATTTAACAATATAACTGACAGAAATGAAAACACGCGGCTAGTGATGATATCCTCTTTTTCCCAGCACCGGAAAGAAGCGTGGCGGGTTCCTCGGCTAAATCTAAGCATCGATCAACGCCTTGAAAGCCTGCAGCAGATCGTTCTTCAAATCCTCCCAGTGCTCGAGACCGACGCTGATCCGCAGCAACTTCCGATCGACACGAGAATCAGAAAGCGCGCGCCACTCGATTAGCGACTCCACGCCCCCCAAACTGGTCGCATGCTGGAAGAAGCTCAGCTGGCTGGGCAGCGTCCGTGCGAAATCCTCCTTATTGAGCACAATCGCGAAGACCGGGCCGAACCCGTTAGGCATTTGTTTCTGCAGCCACGGCTCTTCCTGCAGACTCGCATGGTATATTGTGCTCACCACAGACTGCACAACGCTCTCATCGCTGCCTGGCGCGGGGTTGGCAGACTTCATTGCCTGATCCAACCAGGAGACCAGTTTGCCGCAGGTCTGGCTCGCGCGCTGCACGCGGACCTCCAGAGTCCGTAGACTCCTCACCCCTAACCAGGCCTCCAGATTTCCGATCACGTTGCCCACGGCCAGGCGATCCTCGATAAGCTGCTTCTTCCACTTTTCGTCCTTAGTTGCGAGAACACCGCACAGCATGTCACTGTGGCCGCCAAAGTACTTGGACCCCGAGTGCAAGACGAGGTCTGCTCCCCATTGGAAGGGGTCCTGCAAACCGGGTGGCGCAAATGTGCTGTCGACAATCAGGTATGCGCCGCGAGAGTGCGCCTTCTTGGCATACTCTTCAATGCTAAAGGCCGTGCCCAACGGGTTGATCGGCGTCTCCAGAAGAACCACGTCCCCTTTCTCCAAGCTCTCAGCAGGGCAGTCTAAGTCGAGCTTCTGCAGCCCCGACAGGCGGGAAATCACGGTAATGACTTCATGGCTACCGTGGTAGCCTTGTCCCACAGCAATACGCCGAGGATTCAACAGAGTGAGCGCTGCAGTGAGGGCCGCGAGACCGGTGGCGTAGCTCACGGCATGTCCTCCGATCAGACTGGTCAGAATGGATTCGAAGCGGGTTGCATTGGGCGCGAATTCGCGGGAATAGACGTAGTTCTTGCCGGTGAACTCGTCCTGGAGAAGTTAGCCAAGGTACACGAGCCACAGATCCCAAGTCAATCACGTACGACGGGATCTATAGACGGAATCAATTCATCGGGATTGTCGGGGAAGCGGAAGGTGGTCGAAAGATGAATCGGTGGAGCGACGTCGGTCACCAGATGCAGAGGGTCGTCGGCATGAAGTGCCAGTGTTGCAGGATGAGCTTGACCTGGAGCCATGTCGGACACTGCTAGTGAGCGGTCTGGAAGTAAAGAGTTTCGGTTGAAGACCTTCCTCGTGCGAAGACCTCGACATGAAGCATCTTTTCTTATATGGATCTGATGGTTGTGGCGTGGCGGATGAGAACGGGCCCCACTCCCCTCACTTTCCGTATGCGGAAAGGCCTCTGTCGCCCGGGCCCCGCCACATCCAGTCTTTCCGAAACAGGTTAGTGCAGGCTTTTGCCCAGCCCAGCCACAATCTGCGCGAGCCACAGGTTAAATCAAAAGCCAATCACGTCCGGACAGACCGATATCAATGATCCACGGCGAGGAGTTCCGTGCTTGACGGCCACTGCGCTGCCAATGTGCTTGCAAAATCTTAGCTGCATTGATCACGTTGACGCATTTCGTTTTGTCCCAGAATTGCTCGAGCGACTGAATCAAAAAGTCTCTTTCCCCGGCCTGGTCACACTCCAGGCCTGCAATACAGATCGGCCATAGAGCACATTTGAGAAGATTGTCGCTGGCGCAGAGTGCTTTGATGGACTGGATCAACTGGGTCAGAAGATCGGTTATTGAAGTGTTCGTGTGGCATAGAGTGTCGAGAACGCGCTGCCCGTAGATCTCGGCCCCGAGCTTGTAGGACGCAGCTAACATGGAAAGATCGTTTATCGCATTCTCTTGGGTCTGGTCAGACTGCGGCAAGTTCACGGCCCAGGCCCAGCAATCAAACTCTGTCACCATCTGAACGACCGATGCCACGTTGTACTTATGGTACTCCAATGTCTCTTGGTCGAAAGGATCGTGGATTGAGTCGCGAGAGAGCGAAATGCATCGAATGGCAATCAACAGGTAGTCTGGGCAGCCGAGAAACGATTGCTCCACGGCCTCTGTTTCCTTGGGTACCACGCGTGCTTGCTCTAACGGATTTGAATCCGTCAACAGATTGGGGCGAACGAAGGTCGCGCCAAGCGTCTCGATGCTGCATTCATCAGTCGTGGGTACTGAGGATGTCGAAGGCAGTCACTTACAGGTATATCTGACTATGAATGAAGTCTCGAATGAGCTTGACCGTCTGCCCAGGCTCGCGAGCTTGGTGCTGACTGAAACGGATCAGCTTCTTCGCACCCTCTAGATGAAAATTCCACCGATCGCTTCCAGACTCCAGCAGGTCGAGAAAGATCAACAAGAACACGCTGGCCACGGTGCTGTCTTGGGCGCATAGAATCGGATCATTGAGTGCATTCGAAATTGCCTTGATTGCGCGATGTTTGTACCCCAGGGCGTCCTGGTGCACATGGAGGTGAGTGGGGGGGCTTTCTTCGTCGTACCGTTGGAACGAATAGCCCAGGTTCGCTCTGTGGCGCGCTGCCAGGGCGAGAGCAGCCTTCAACAGAGTGGCGTCACTCAAGGCTAGCGACATGAGTTTTCGGAACGGATTGCTCTCGCTATCGTAGACGATGAAGAGGCTGCATATACAGTCCTCATCTGTGATTTGGTGATGAGAAAGATGTACGTGAGACGAGTGGAGAAGGCACTAACTAACAGTAGCTTAAGTAGTATTTTGAGGTTGGATCTAAGCAGGCGACAGAGGGATCACCGAGCTCGAACGGCATCGTGGCAGGTGCTGATGGTTACACACTGGTTAGTGTTCAATTCAGATCCTCGGTTTCCCTTATAGGGCGGGTGAACCCATCCACGCGATCTTACCTATCTTGCTTACATGATCTATGGCTGGAGTAGAGGGTCTGGGGCGTACGACCCAAGGGATGATGGCCGATCCGGTCGAAGGGCCTGCCTCAGAGTTGCTGAGAGACAACCCTTTTCGCTTGCCTCGGATGGAGATGCCCTTGACCCATCGGACGGGTCTCTTGTCCAGACATTCCACCCCCGCCTTCTTGCATTTTCCGCAGGGTCGTGCCGTCTGGTCGCACTGAATGCGCCGATATCGGCAGGTATAGCAGGCCTGCGGGGGTGTCATCGAGGTGTGAGGATGGATGACATTGGCGTTCTAATTATCACCACCAGTCGAAGCAGGGACCATGCCATGCGACCATGCGACGTTTGTGATAGCTGATAAGGCTTGACATCAGATCATGGCGCAGTGGGCAGCTACTCACGCCATGCCGCCTTGGAAGCGACTAACCACTTTCGGCCAGGCGATCAGGTGATGCGCCCCTATCATGTGACCATCGCTTGATGTTTTTTGCCATAATTGGCCGCCTTCTCGTCCGGTGTTTCCGTCCCCACGAATTGATCAAACAACTGGGAAGGACGCTGAAGCCACCGCTGCTATATATAATACAAGTGCAACATGTGTGAGGACTCGACAGCGACATCTTCAGAAGCACGCTTTCTTGAATTGAGCCTCACGGAGTACCTCCACATACTCAATGCTGGCCTAGCCATGTGAATCGGTGCTAAGGCGTACATGTATCTTCGAGTCCTGACCCTAGATTGGGAGATATATGTTGTTCGGAGAAAACAACCAAACCAATCTGCTACGCATCTGCACTCGCCACTGCACCGCAGCAATATCAACTGTGGAAGGTCGAGCATGGTGCCATAACCCAAGCCGAGACATATTCTCCTCGAATTTGGATCTCGACCGCACGGATGTTGTACATAAGCTGCCGATAAACTCCGTACAGTACCCCTCGCACGTTCCCTTGTCTGTATTCTCCAATGTTTGCTCGTGCGGAAAGTTGACGGTCTTAGCAAAATCCCCGAGACTTCTTCCCAATTCCATGGAGAGAAAAGAAAACCATGCAGAGCTGACCCTATCCCAAGCTTTACTGTGTTCATGTCCACGTTGAGGGGAGACGGCAAGGGAGAGCCCGGTCAAGTGACCGTCGCAGCCCTCACGGCACCCCGCCCAACGGCATTAGGGGCATGTCGGAAAGAGATGCAGACCTCAACAAGGAGCAACAAGGCCATAGCATCAAGTTCAATGCACAGAACGCCACGGCGAGAAGAGATGGAATGTGGAATGAAGCTACCCCGCCCCTGCAGATTGCATTGCGTGCTGGACCGATAAGAGTGCAAATTGGGCCGATAAACAAATAGATTGCCAGTTATCTACACTTGCCGAACCCACGCCCTAACGCTCACCCACCCCCTCTTTCTTCTCGCCCCAACCCTGCAAGTTGCGCGACCGGCAAAGCCCGTTCCTGCAGACTAATCATCCTGAAAAAGTGAGCCTAATGCCCCTTCCGGTATAAGCTGGCACACCGGTTCTTGACGATGTGTGCGACCCGGCTCCACCACGGGCGCGGGCCCGACGCTGTCCGACGGAGGAAGGAGAGGAGGTCCGCCTCGCTGAATCGACAGTCAACCTGCACCCTCGCCAATTCACCTGCAGATACCACCACCCCAGTGCGCAATCTCCCCGGCCAGAGCGTGGCACAGGGTTGCATTGTGCGCACCATGGCCGGTTCATTTCCTGCTGTTGGTTCGTCGCCCCTGCCGCGACGGACGGACCCCTCGACGCATTCATAAATTGCTCGCAGGCCCCCGCGACTTTTGCACAGGCCGATCGTGCGATTCTTCACTCTCCCGATCGTTCGTGATTCAGAATCCCCAGCACGGCGATCATGCGGTTCTGCTCCCCTGTCAGTGTTGTGGCCGTGACGGCTCTGTGGGCATCGCTCGCGGCTGCCATTCGACCTCCCCGTCTTGCTCCCCGTCCGATCGCTGCCACGAGCCAAGCCACTGAATCTTCCGTGGTAGAAAGCACGTTCGAGCAGTTGATCGACCACAGTGATCCGTCCAAGGGTACCTTCTCCCAGCGTTACTGGTACAGCGCCCAGTACTGGGGTGGCCCCGGCTCTCCGGTTGTCCTGTTCACCCCCGGCGAGGTCTCGGCCGACGGGTATCAGGGCTACTTGACCAACTCGACCCTGACGGGTGTCTATGCGCAGCAGCTGCAGGGTGCGGTGGTTCTGATTGAGCGTGAGTTGGCCGTGGTCCGACCACGTGTATTGTCCGACTAATGTGGATAGACCGCTACTGGGGTGGCTCCTCGCCTTACACCAACCTCACCGCGGAGACCCTCCAGTACCTCACCCTGGAGCAATCGGTTCTCGATCTGACATACTTTGCGGAAAATGTGAAGTTGGGGTTCGCTCGCAACAGCACTAGCAGCAATGCGCCCCACGTGGTAAGTGGCCTGGCTGCTTGCCGGTTTGGGTGACACCTGTTGATGATCTGCTACAGCCGTGGGTGCTCGTCGGTGGCTCTTACAGTGGAGCCCTGACGGCCTGGACCGAGCATCTGGCGCCCGGGACCTTCTGGGCTTACCACGCGACCAGTGCTCCCGTCGAGTCGATCTATGATTTCGTGAGTAGGCCTGCTCCGCCGCGTGGCTGGTGTGCATCCGTAACTGACCGAACAGTGGCAATACTTCCGCCCCATCCAGGACGGTATGGCCAAGAACTGCAGCAAGGACGTCTCGCTGGTGGCTGAGCATGTCGATAAGATTGGCAAGACGGGCACCAAGGCTCAGCAGACGGAACTGAAGAAGCTGTTTGGCCTTGAGGCTCTTGAGCACTTCGATGACTTTGCAGCGTGAGTCGTCCATTATTATTGCTTGCGTCGGTTTGAGTGCAGGACATGCTGACCAGAACAGTGTTCTTCCCATCGGGCCTTACCTCTGGCAGGATAACACCTTCGCGACCGGCTACTCGGACTTCTTTGCTTTCTGCGATGCTGTCGAGGTATGTTTGTTGTAGCATAATCGTGCCTTGTCTGAGTACGTGACTTGCTAACCGGTAACAGAACGTCGAGGCCGGTGCTGCCGTGACCCCCGGCGCAGAGGGAGTCGGCCTGGAGAAGGCTCTCACGGGCTATGCGACCTGGTTCAAGAACGAAATCTTCCCCGGCTGTAGGTTACTCCAGCCCAATGACACGAGCGATCGGCTAACTCCAGAACCTCAGACTGTGCTTCGTACGGCTACTGGTCCGACGAGTACAGCGTGGCCTGCTACGACACCTACAACACGAACAGCCCCCTCTTCACCGACACCTCCGTCGACAACGCCGTCGACCGCCAATGGCAATGGTTCCTGTGCAACGAGCCCTTCTTCTGGTGGCAGGAGTACGTACCTTCAATCCAGACCGGCTACCCAGCGCGATGTGTGACTGACTGAAAATAGCGGAGCCCCCACGAGCGAGACGACGCTTATCCCCCGTCTCGTGAGCGCGGACTACTGGCAGCGACAATGCGCGCTGTACTTCCCCGAAGTCAACGGCTACACGTACGGCAGCGCCAAGGGCAAGAGCGCCAACACCTTCAACGCCTGGACTGATGGATGGTTCCTGAATGGCAACTCCACGCGGTTGATCTGGACAAATGGGTAAGTCCATCACCTCGAGAACAAGCCAAGCGCAAGACCACTGACGCTGCAAACAGTCAATATGACCCCTGGAGAGACGCCACCGTCTCGTCGACCTTCCGACCGGGCGGCCCCCTGGCCAGCACCCCCAGCGAGCCGGTCCAGATCATCCCCGGCGGTTTCCACTGCTCAGATCTCTACATCTCGGACTCGGTGGTCAACGCCGGGGTGAAGAAGGTGGTGGATAACGAGGTCGCTCAGATCAAGGCCTGGGTGGCGGAGTTCTATGCATAGAGGAAGAGACGTGCGGGAGAGGCTTCAGCCGATGGTGTCGGCTAGTGTGCGGATCGAATATCCGTGAGTGATGGCACGTGTAATGTGTTGGCAGTTGGGCAGAAAATTGTATATACCCAGATTATTGCAAATACACATTTGGTTCATGATGAGGTAATGTTGTGTTCACAGCGGTTCGGCATATGTTGTAACCATGCGGACCTGTTGGCGCAAGTACCGAAGGCATTCCCGAAGACGGAACTGTTTGGAGCACCACACTATGTTCAGGAATGACATCACAGATAACCATCCAGATCAGAGGCGAAAGAAAGTATAAGATAGAAGAGTTATTTGTCTAAAGCAAAGAATGAGATTCATAGCTAACTCAATTCAAACCAGAAACACAGCACACACCAGCAATGGTCTACGACATCACCGGGAAAGAGACCCAACCGACGATCTACAGCCACATCAAGGGCTCCCTGTCCGAAATCAACGACCGATAGTGCGTCTCGGAGCTGTGCAAAGGCTGGCCGGTGTACCGGGACGCATCCGAATGGAACCACTACCGCCACCTGTTCGCCAAGGAGGGCGCCTTCGTCTTCACCAGTGTGTCTTCCCCACTGACGCTGACGCTGACCCTTCCCCCCTCCCCAACCCTCAATTTGTACTGAGACAACACAAGCATGGAGCGGCGGCCTCCCCATAGACGACATTATCTATACCTCGATCAAAGGCCGCGCCAACGGCGACTTCATCATGCACCGCGAGACCGGCACCCTCGTCGACCTCAACCCGGCCACCCAGCGCGCCGTCGGCAAGATGAAGGCCACGATCACGCAGCGCTTCAGCTGGGACGATGGGGTGGACTTCGACGTCGAGTGCAACTGCCGCTTCATCAACTTCTGTCTGAAGGAAGGGGGTGAGTGGAAGTCAAGCTGTTCTATAAGAAGGACCGCCTCGTCCCCGTCGACGAACGCACCGTCCCGCACTTCGACCGCACGAAGCTGCAGCAGCATCCCCCGGCTACCAGTATTTGGCTGTCGCGCAGTCCCGGCTCGGCCATCCGATCCTTGCTGATCTGCCCACGATGGATGATCAGGCGTTCTTGGATTTGTATGCCGCGATGGATGCGTGGTTGCTGGGGCGGCCGGTGGGGGATTTGCTGGGGATTCCCAAGGAGGCGGTGCCGAGGTATTGAGCTAGTGATGTGGGAATTGGGTGGTGGGTGGGATTTCGATCATAGGTAAATAGTTCGGATAAATGATATACAGGTGCGATGAAGGGGAAATGAGTATATTGTGGAATGTATGTGTACATGATGCAGGAAGCCAACCCCCGAACCTAACCCGAAGCCCCGGAGGTACAGGTCACCCCCAAGCTCGACGGGGTGTTGGCACACAGCACCTGCGACTTGCCCGAAGGAGCCTTGACGCTCCACCCGCTGATCGTCACATCGCACGTTCCACCCGATCCACAGTTCAGGTTGGCCACGGTCGGATCATACTTCGCGCTCGTGGTGCCGCTGAACCCGGTGACCTTGATGCCCGACAGCTTCGCGTTCCCGGGGTATGTCGTGCAGTACGAGGCGTCTTCGCCGTAGCAGCTCTGAATCTGGAACGCGTAGTCGGAGTTCTCGATGGTGAAGTCGTTGAACGTCACATTCGACACCGTCGACACCCCATGGCTGCCGCCGCTCGGGTAGGTCTTGATGCCCGCGGCCTTGGTCGAGTTGATCATGGTCGCACCAGTGACATAGATGTTCTGGACTGTGTCGCTGCTGGACTTGCCCAGGGAGCCCACCGAGATCCCATGCGAGCCCGTGCAGGTGATGGTGTCGACGGTGACATAGTTCGAGCTCGGCTTGAACGCCACGCAGTCGTCGTCGTTCTTGACGGTGGTATCCGAGATGGTGACATAGGTGCTCTCGCCGATGTCAAACCCGTCGGTGTTCTTGGGGTCGTTGTCGGACTTGGAGGTCGCGTCCATGCGCAGCTTGGAGAAAACGACGTTAGTGGCGCCCCCCTTGACCGAGTTGAAGACGTTGGGCGGGTTCTTCTGGCGGAAGTTGGAGAACTCGAGGTTGCTGCCGCCGGTGATGTAGAGGAGTGTTGGTCGGGCATAGCTACTGTCCGAGGCAAAGACGTCCCAGCTGGATAGATTCGGAGCAGAGTCAGTACTGGGATGAATGAACGGTGATGGGGGTGTGTTGGCTCACGCATCCTGGCCATTTCCATCGATGACCCCCGACCCCGTCAGGGACCGCAGCTTGAGTCCGTTGATCTTGGAGATGCTGATCATGGCCGTGCGCCCCTCCCAGTAGTCGGTGTCACTGGCGAACTTCAGCAAGCCCTCAACCTGAAAGTCACATCCCGTGCAGCCAGCGAAATCGAGGACGCTGTTGAGGTAGTAAGTGGTGCCTGCGGGAATGACAATTGTGCCACCGTTCCCACAGCTAGCAATCGCTTTGGTGATAGCAGGGACATCGTCGATAGAAGAGCTGCCTCCTGCAGTTGGAGTGCAGACCGCACGCGGGCGAAGAGCAACATCCGGGCTGTGCTGTACGGGCGAGGGGGCAGCCCTAACCAGGCCAACGGCCGCCAGCAGCAGAGACGTCCAGTGTGGTGCCATACTGAAGGGCACAGGCTCGAAAAATACAGATTCGAGAATATTGATGAAGATGAATCAATCACCAGTCGAGTTTATATAGTTGAGTGACGCTCAGATTGACGATCGTTACCTAATATGCAAGACACGGCGTGCTATTTTCATCACGGACAGCAGCAGGACTACTGACTGTTTCAGCATCTCGTCTCGGGGCACTGCCTCCGACAAACTGCATGCTGCTTGACATGTGAAGGCGAAACATCAGTGGGGCTGGCTGGACGGAGAAACTGAAGCAGTGCTGTCGCTCATTCCTCCAACGGTCCGGGCCACGTGCGGCATTTCCGCTGCCTCGCTTGCGGATAAATCGGAGGTGGATGGTCGGTACTAGGTAGGTAGAGTGATATGGAGGTGCCTGGCAGAGCATCCAATGCTATACTGTGACTAGGAGCCCAAGACCCTGGTGAGACAAGCGGGTCAATTTAGCCAGGGCCGAGAGGAGACCTTGGCACTCCAGCGTTTCAGCTTCCCGCTGCCAACCCCGGCTAAATTGAGCCTGTTCCTGTGACAGACACCGGTAATTGTCAGGGGCACTCCAGTTTCTGCAAACTCAAACTGCCGAGTGTCTGAACAGAGCGCCTTGGAAGGCTATTAGAGAAGTTGTTCCTATTCATGGAAATGTGGATCTTCCTGTTCGTCTGGGCTGCATTCCTCCGGACTCTCCGCACTGTCGATGCCAATCTTGTTCCCACCAAGCCTCAGCTCAAGCCAGTCAGAATGATTCCTCGTGCCTCGGCCTTGGCAGTCGCAAGGCAACATCGAACTGAGAGGTGGAAAATATTCCAAATGTTGCAGAAGTGGCTCCCTCGTTGCATGATCGCATTTCTCCTTGGGCCGAACCCGAACCCTATATATCTCCGTCCGCCCAGATCCGCCACCTGCATGATCAACAGTGGAAAGATCAGCGCTTGACTACGAAAGACTTTCCAACATTTCTGCGATGCATTTTTATTCTGCTCTTGTCACCCTTCTTGGGCTTGCTGCCCCAGCTTTGGCAGCTCCAGCCTCATCGCTCGAGAAGCGGACAAGTCGCACCAGCGCGCCGTCGGGCTGTCTGAGTGTGGGCTCGGGGCAAACCTACTCGACCATCGGAGCAGCCCTAACTGCTCTCGGCTCCTCAACTGCCGCAGCATGCATATATGTCGCCAGTGGCACCTATTCTGAACAGCTTACAATCAACTACGCTGGAGCCCTGACGCTGTACGGACAGACTAGTGACACCGGCTCATACAAGAACAATGTCGTCACCATCACCCATACCATCTCCTCGCCCGATGCCGGGTCCTTGGACAAGAGTGCCACCGTCAATGTGGTCTCCGACAACTTTAAGATGTACAATATTAATGTCGCCAATGGATACGGAAAGGGCGCTGAAGCCGTGGCGTATGTATTTTCTCGATTTGATTTGACCCTGACCTTGATTCTGACTGCGGAATTCATAGACTGGTCGGCAATGCAGATCAACTGGGCTTTTACGGCTGCCAATTTACGGGATACCAAGACACCCTTTACGTCAAAGCCGGCACTCAATATTACTCGAACTGTTTGATTGAGGGTATGGATACACCAAAGTCAAGGCATAGGCACACCTGCAATGGCTGACACAAATAGGTGCCGTGGACTATATCTTCGGAGACGCCTCCGTCTGGTTCGGCGAATGCGACATCGTTTCCAACGGCGCGGGGGCCATTACCGCCTCCTCGCGCGAAACCTCGACTGACGATGGCTGGTATGCCTTCGACAACTGCAACATCAAGGCCGCGTCGGGAGTGTCCCTGACCGAGTCGGTCTACCTGGGCCGTCCTTGGCGAGTCCTGGCCCGGGTCATCTATCAGAACTCGGTCCTGTCCGATATCATCAACCCCAAGGGATGGACCACGATGGCAGATGGAGCGACTCCCCTCTACTACGAGTACAACAACTCGGGTGATGGATCGAGCACGTCCAGCAGACTGTACGAGAGCTCGACCTCGGCGGCTGTGACCAAGACCACCGTGCTGGGTTCTACTTGGGGGGATTGGATTGATCGGACTTACTAAAAGCCACAATATGTTCAGTGGTGGGTAGTGGGCAACAACGATCTTAATACATTTAGCCCGAAGATACAGGTGTTCCATCGCGATATAAAAGAGACATAGTCTTTGGGTAGAGTTACAGTAAGAGCCGCCATAAAGGGCAAAGATTTGCGCACTCTGGCGTCCTGCATCTGAGGGTGGCTCTGCGTTTTGTGAGTGTCATGGCGGCCCAAAGAGTGTATCGCATATTTTATCGTAGTAGACTTGTTCAGCAGTGGAACTGGGGTCTGATGCCGCCCAGCCACGATCGTAAGTGGCACGCTCAATAGCCTCAAAATTATTCCACCGCCTGAAACAGGGAAGGATCCTCCTATTCACTTTTGCTAGAAAGAGGGTCTCAATGTAGCCAGCTCCTGACCGCCCGCCACGGCCATGTTGATAGTTCTCGCTTGAAGAGCATCACGTAGCGGAACTCATCACTTATCCACGTCTTCGACAGGACTATCACCGCCATCAATACTGTCAGATTGCTTATGGGTGGAAGCCCCGGCAGATACAGGCGAGCCCTGGTAGAGGAAGCAGCGAAATAAGGAGTTTCAATATAAGTTCCTTTCTTTCAAGTGTTTAACAAAAATCTTCCAGCTCACTCGGCCATGCTACAACTCATGTGAGGAGGTTTAAAATATATAACTGACTATTTGATATCTGTGAACAGATATCGTCTGCACAGATCTCAACCATCACAAACCGTTCTCACCACCTACAACAACTCCACCCATTGACCGTGATCCTGCCTCCATCACTCCATCAACTAACCATCAAGGCTCTGTCCACTGACGCCATCCTCGACACCATGTCTGATGCAACATTCGTCGTCTTTGTTCTAGGCCTCATCCACTTCACCAGAGGCGCTACAGAGCACTGGCTCCGTCGGCACGTTTTCCACAATCGCGTCTGGTCTGGGGTTTGCCTGTCGGTGCTCTCTATCTTCCTGATCAAACACATCGTGTACGGCTACATGATCTACATGCTGGATTGGAAGTTTGATGACAACCTCGCTGCGGAGGATGGGATCGGTGAGCGACAGCCGCCCACTGCTCGACTGAGCGCGCTACAGGGCCTGCACGAGATATTCTTCCGCGGCTATATCTCGGATGTCGACATGATGCTCTGGCTGCAGAATCGGGGAAATCGGTATGAGCTGGCACTCATCTGGTTTGCCTGGATGTACATCGCCATGTTCATCTGGCTCCTGGCCCGCGAGGGCTTCTATCTCTAGGTGACCGAGGTGAGTAGCTGTTTCAGCACGATATGACAAAGACGACTTAACCATGAAGGAAACTCAGCTACACATTCCGGCAAGGGAAGAACGGAGGGGAGGAGAACCAATGGGAAAGTTGTTTTCACAAGGATCGTTTAACTTCTGGACTAGAAATTTTGTTTACCTGCAATAAACAGGATTTTGACACATATAAACTACTTTTAATTAGCTATAAAAGTAGCAAGGCTCGCTAGAAGGGGTGTAATGCATTTGGTCTGGATATGATCTTGCCCGGCCCTCTTCAGATGAATTAAATTGTTAGTTCCCTGCATTATTAGTATATGTGACCTCAATATCAGTTGGGTGTTCTACTGCGTTTCGAACAAAGACTCAAAGCTTCGACAGCAGAGGACTGTACCGGGAAGGAATTCTCTAAGGAGCTACCGGTGAATGTCCTATCACAACTGGGGCTTTTCATTATGCCTCTCCAACTCCAACTGGTTCCACGGACGCGTCTTTCCTACAAACAGAGCATAAATCAAGCCCAATCTCTCGTTCAATGTCTCAATTCTCCAACCCACACTTATCACCATCCAACCTACATCAGCACTCAGGAAGTCTCATCGAGCCGAGATCAGACTTTCTGCTTGTTGCAACCTGAAAACTCACTCTTACCATCACGGCGATGACGGACTTTATAACCGAGGCAACTCTCGTAATCCTCTTCGTCATAGGCGTGCATCTGAACCGTCACACTCTCGTCCCTCATGTACGTTCGACCTCTGCCCGCCATCCCACCCTCACAGTGTGGGTCGCAGTGCCCCTCTTTGCGCTCATGGTTAGATTCACAATCAGGCACTCAATTTACATCTACCGCCTCGCCTACGATCATCAGCAGATTCAGGCCCTGATGACCAGAACCGTTCTGGGGCGCGACAAGACATGGACGGAGGCTGAAACGGTGGACTGGTTGATCAGCAGAGGCCAAATCGCGGGCATCCGGGACCATTGGGTGGCGCTCGCACAGCGGCAAACCCTGATTGCGATGATCCTCATCGAGGTCGCTTACATTGATTTGGCGATCATGGTGTGCGATCTGGCGTATCGAGGCTTGCTTGCGCTGTGGCAGTCGCCCCGGCGTAACCAGCGCCGTCGACGTCCCGCTCAACGAGCCAGGCGTAACCAGACCCGCCGCGGACGGCCCGTGCAACGCCCATGAGAGACCCTCTGGTTTAGAAGAGTCGGTTTTGACTCGCAGAGAGGAGTGAAGAGTATCGGGGCCAGAGGTATGATTTGAGAATGCTGTTATATCGAGCGATTGGATATTACAGCGGACCGTGAAGATCATGGTCCACAATCGAGGTTTTGATTAACTTGAAGTGTTTGGGGCGTAGTACTCAGTATTCTCAGCCCTAATGCTTGGAAGTAAGAATGCGTGGTAAATTGTAAGTACTTCAGCCGAGATTACAGAAAGACCAATACAGAAAGTGTAACAGACAGATTGTTTTGAAGACCACTTGGAGGTGATATCGCTGTATGAACTGGAATGCTAGGTGCATTGACGGGTTAGTGTGCAATTGATCGCGTCCTTTGTCCATTGGAGCCGGGATAGTCATCGCAGCGGCGATATTGTCTATCCCTATGCCTATGTGCTGGTTAGCACAGCTACTACATGGTCCCAGTATGACCCTTGCCAGTCCGCTTCATGGCTTGTGTTGTTTTCAGAAGTGCAAAAACTACACTCACAACATTCATCATACATCACTCTCGAGTGCAGACCTTTAGCCCCAACATTGAATACCGGTAGGATCTCAAGTTGCCAGGCGTACGAGGCACATTGGTCTCCACTACCGGTCAACCCCTGAAGCTGGTGAATGGTACAATTACTGGTCTGAGAGGAGGGAAGTGGAAGCTTATCCAGTCAGTCCACTGAGGGAACCTTGCCTCCTGCTGGCTTATGGCTTTGGGTACTATGAGATCCCACAGCGTTGATGAGAAAGCAAATGGCATAATGTAGCACACGAAGCCTATGTCGGCTCGGAATGTAGGATACTTTTGAAGCAGACTAATGGTGCGGGGATCGGATGGCCACGCGTGCAGATCAACCTTGATCGGTAAATCTTCTGCTTTGTTTTCAATTCACCCGAGATTGGGGAGGGTTCTCACGCTAGAATAGATTCTGCGGTAACATTTTTAGGGCCCCTTCGTTGCTCACTATATGCAAATTCTTTCTGAATCGACCTGTTTCGAAAACTCTGGATACATAAGGGGAAAAATTCACTGGCACGACTTTAGTCGAAATGTTTAGGACCTTGATACGGGACAAACGGGAGTGTTTCAGGGACACGGCCCTGGTCATCCTCGACCAGCCGGTGTCCTCCCGGATAGGTTTGACCTGATGTATTGTCAGACAACGTTTTCAGGCTCGGTAAAGAAAATGAAGAATGCAACTCAAGGAGCCTGGATGCATACCATATTTGGGGTGGTTCAATACACCCGCCTCATAGATATTCACGTAGCGTTCCTTGAACCATTCCTGCAAGCGATCCCAATTGACGCATTGATGGTAGCCAAAAAAGTCCGTCTCGGGCACTCGGCTCACATCCGTCCACCAGTAGGTAATCATTGAGGTGTCTGCTCGACACATGATTGTTTGGCGAAGAATGTCGATGCAGTGCTCTGAAGTGAGTGTGAGCGCATTCGACCGTATGACACGAGTAAATTCTACATACCAACATGTGCGTTCAGATCCACCAGATCCTGCTTGGACCAGTTATCCATGTACTCTTCCCGATGGTAGGCCCATCGAATTTGTTTCTGAGCTTTTATCAGCCAAAGCCAGGGGAGGAGGTAAGTCACGTCTGAAGCCATACCAAGCAGTGAAGCTCATGGTAGACAGTAGGCATAGCAAGGTAGCCTCCGTCACCTAGAGCCACAGACGTTTGGTTCATTTCGAAGAGTTCTTCCTTGGTCAGTCGGACGTTATTAACTAGGTATCGACTGGTCAATCACCTAGCATCAGGCAAAGGGCTGTGGGTTACAAACATTCCATCAGATCATGCCAGGCTTTGTCTACCTCTGGGGTGCGGTGAATATTCATGTACTCGTTCAGGTGTCGACCAGACGTATCCATCTCAATGGTTTGATATTCGAGATAGTTGCTTGTCGGAGCTCATGGGATGTTAGTATCATCCAGTAACGTTGAAAGATACAGGCATTGGAGGCTGTGGGAAGAACTCACTATAGATCATGCTATGCGGTCTTTCAGGCTTGCAGGAATAATGCTGGTGGTTGAAGATAAAGGCAACAGTGAACAAGAAGGTAGTTGAGCAGTTGAACAGAACACTTCTCCAGTTTCTGGATAGCCATGTCTTTTGAATGAAGGGAGAGTGGTAGTCATCGACATCGTCACTTGTCTTGGGTGATTCTTCGTCGACCAGAGGCATAGCTTCTGGAGTCTTGGTGTCAGAAATCATGATGCCAGCCTGTTGCGTCACAAAGCCTAGGGAATCTGGAACTCAGAAGGCACCCATAGGGGGAATGCGAGGTATATTCAGTCGGTTAAAACAGCCCTAAGGGCTTACCAGTACTACTCTTATCAGTCTTTGTACGAAGTAGCGAGTGATTACCTGCCAAACATAGCATCAGATGTGCATTTGCCACATCAAGAAAGTGTACTGCAGTGGCGGGACAAGATCGGCTACAGTGACCTGCGAGCTGTTGACTCGAACTATCGCAGCAGGACATTATTTCCACCTATAGGATTGGCATGGTCCCCTGGTTGGGCTTCTTCTTCTGGACTCGCATGCATAGTATAGGTAGGTATTTTCGGAGGGTCCTAATGCGAAAAGCATATGATTAGCGAGGAGGAATCCTGTGGCGGTTCCGTGGTGTACGACCGGCGGCCAAGCATAAACGGATAAAGTATATACATATACGAAGAAGCCAATCATCGCGGTTCAATGCTTATCAAGCTTGTATTGCTTATAGGATGATCCCCGACGGGCGCCCGGAACCCTAGTTTCCGTGTTTCCCTGCCGGCTAGTTGTTTTCCCCGCTTTCCCACTGTGTGGTGGAAACAAGCGGGGCTTTGATCGTCATGCAAATACGAACCTGTTGCTTGCAAAAATTATCCTTTGTTACATGTTTCGGTGCGTCGGGTCGGTTGGCTAAGTTTGAATACTACGCCTTCTACTCCCCCCGGGGATGATTCTGTCTCCGGTTTCCTCCTCGCAGCGACCATTGCAGATTGCAGAGCACCAGACACCGTGACATTTGAACCTTTTTTCCCCTCGCTTGAGGAAAGTCTTTACCATTCCTCTCCACACTTGTTCTATCCACAGAATGAAGGCCCCCAAGCCTATCAGAGCGCTTTTATCTAGAGTTATCGAGCTTGTTTCGGGACAAAGGGGGTGGAAGTATGCCTCGGTGTTGGAGAAGGAGCCGGACGATGACAACCTCCAGAGTGCTTGGCACAAAAGAGCCCGATGGTCGTCTCACAAGCGCTACCTGGCTTTCTGCATGCTCGGTGCCCTGCTCGTTGGACTCTTAGGTATTCTGACCTTGGCCGGAGTGCATTATGCCCATTCCTCGAGTCGAGAAACACAACCGGAAGTGCGCCTCGACGGTAACCCTTTCCAGCCGAACAAGCTATGCCAGTATCCGTCCGTGCGTCGCGAATGGCGTAGCCTCAGTACTGGGGAACAGCAAGCATACATCACAGCCGTGAAATGTCTGATGGATCGCCCGTCAAAACTACGAACCAACGGAACCTTGTATGACGATTTCCCCTGGATTCATACGACTTCGGGTTCTTTCTGTAAGTGTTTCCCTTTCTCTGTGTGTCTCGAAGCGATGCACGGGCCTAACATCATATCCACTGGGCATGAAGCACACCACGCAGCTGCTTTCCTGTCATGGCACAGATACTTTATCCACGTGTTTGAACAGACGTTAAAACAAGACTGTGACTACGAAGGGACATTGGCGTACGTCCACTTTGATCCTGAAACATCTGGACCACTGAGATCTTTCTAATCATTTGTCTCCATCTTTTAGGTACTGGGACTGGTCATTGGACTGGAAGGACCTCGCTAATTCTTCGATCTGGGATGCTCAAACTGGTTTTGGAGGAGATGGTGATGTGGCTGGACCAATCACTGTGGGCGAAGGGCGATGTGTGGTTGATGGGCCATTTGCGGGGCATATCAATATGTTCTATGGCCCTAGAGACCGCCCACATTGCCTATCGAGAGGTTTCACAGATGGCGAAGGCCACTACGGACACATCCCAGGCGAGGAGGTGCACCCCGACCGCATCCAAGAGATTCTTAACCAGGATGACTATACGTCCTTCTTCTTCGCCCTGGAGAAGGGTCCCCATGACACAATTCCCAACGGCATTCGCGGTGACTTCTTCAGCTTCACTGC
The DNA here is from genome assembly GCA_003184685.1 of Aspergillus indologenus CBS 114.80. Taxonomy (NCBI): domain Eukaryota; kingdom Fungi; phylum Ascomycota; class Eurotiomycetes; order Eurotiales; family Aspergillaceae; genus Aspergillus; species Aspergillus indologenus. Next base: position 67,970 of record KZ825472.1, on the reverse strand, counting down.
ACCATATGGTATGATGAACCAAATCCTTCCTCCTATTGAGATGCTCATACTGACACGCTCTGACACAGACCCTGTGTTCTATTTGCATCATACTCAGCTTGATCGTCTCTGGTGGCTGTGGCAAGAACGCAACCCGAGGCAACGACACTTTGAATACACCGGGCCGGCGGCAATGGGCAGTGAACAGCCTGCCTCAGTCTACGATCAATTGCCAATGTCCGGGTTTGTTGAGCCGCTCCGAGTCACTGATATCATGAACACAGAGGGAGATTTCCTATGCTATAGATATTGAGTGAAAGTCATGATATGGGACAGGTCGCCGAGCATGCTGAAGCCAATGTCATTGACGTCAATCCAATTTAAGTTATAACAACCTAAGAAGCTGAAGCTCAGCCCCGCCTAATGCGGCAAACTATGAAGGTGCTTCGATGAAGCCAAGAACTGCACCCGTTCGCCATGTACACCGGAATACCCTCTTAAGTCAATGAAACCACCATTAAGACCCTATGAAGAACAGCATACCGTTCAGTGTGATGTAGCTAAAGCTTGGCAGATGTCATTAGTTTAGAGCTATTGCCTGAGCCCTTTCCAGTCATGAGAGCCCGAGCAATGTTTGCAATGTGACAAAGGGTGACTCGACTTCTTAACAATCAATGTCGTGTGAAGGTAGCATACTACCTACCTGCTGCATAACGTGTACATTGCATTCCAGATCTATGAGTGCAACGGAGATGGATTGCAATTGACTGTGCTGAAAAGAACTCGGGCCTAGATATCCATCCTCAATCCGTGAGTCAAACCCCTACTGATCGCTACACAGGAACCCGATAACTCTCGCTACAAACACAACACTGGGTCGAAGGAAATATTTAGATCTTCAGCCTGTCCCCGAAGTATGTTTGTGCTCCACACCAACTCCGTGGTTGCTGCCGTCGGGGAACGATGGCCCTAGGACTGTCAGCGTTTTCCTTCATTCGGTATGACAAGCCAGCATACCTAATCGTGGATGCTGTAGAAAGTTCGGCCTCATTACATCAACCGAGTTTTCCCTTGTCCACGTTCGTAGTTTCTCCCAGTTGACACACTTGTGCGGCACTGAGAAGTCCGCTTCAGGGATGGGCGAGATATCATTCCAGTGCATAGGTATCAGGGACACATCGCCGTGACACATTGACGCTTGTCGCAGGATCTCCAGACAATGATCTGACGGTATCAGTAAGGTCGTTTTGTCATATCGTTGGCAGACGCATCAGACATACCTGTGTGCATGTAGTTCAGCTCTTCCTCTTCTGGCGACAGGTCGGGGAAATAGTGATCCTTGTGGAAGAACTGGTACAGTCGTTTCTACATCCTTGTTAGCGAGCTTTCCAAAGTTATATCAGATGACTTCGAATCAAGTAGCCGAGTTAGCCGTACAATACAATGTAGCTCATGGGTTATACTAAGATCGACCCAGTACGAGTCCTTCGCCCCGGGAATTGGAATTGACGTCTTGTTGATTCTTCTGAGGTCCTCCCCTGAGACTGCGATACTGGAATCTAATGCCTTGTGAGGAAAGCTTGGTCAATGGTCACCAGAACGACTTACATTGCAGTAGGTCGGTCCAGGCTTGGTCAAGCTCAGGGCGAGGCTCGCCTATAAATGGACTCTCAATCTTCAAAGAGGCGTTGAAGTATATTTCCTCATAAGCGATAGCCGCGCTTGCAGGGGCTTAACATAAAGCTGATGAGACATTATTTCTTTCGGATTTCTGGGAAGCTATACTGACAGGGCACATAGTTGTCTGATTGTCTTCTCATAACGATATAGAGAAAGAGAAAAACATTGCATGTCAACAAAGTCAGGTGCAAATACCATGGCGACAGCCAACAGTGGTGCCGGTTGCGGCTTGCGTATGTCACTTGCACATCGTCATTGTCTGGGGGGTCCTCCTCACAAGAGAGCTTTTCAAAGCGAGTCTCCTCGGAGGTGAGGCGCGGGAGGAATTGCATAATCACTTCTTGTCAGATCTTTGAATTGGAGGTCTCGCTGAGGGTAGAGGTGACTCCCAGGGGATGGTTAGGATAGTGCCTGTCACTGAGAGGGGGTGGCGAAGAGTTGGTAGAGACAATAAGCGCCCAAAGCCCCGTCATGTGATTGAAGCTGCAAGACTCTCTCGAAAGGATAAGAAGGTGATGAACGGCATACCGTGGACCCTTCGCGCTGACTTATCTGGAAGGGCTGTGCCTTATCAATTGAAAGTACAGCGGTTTTTTTCAATTCTCAATACCGTACCGAGTATCCTGCGGGGTCGGTGGGTGGAATGAGGTAGAATAGTGCGGAGACACTCAAGTAAATTGGCCCTCAGCGAAGATTATGACGATCATATCTGCATTAGGCAGTGACAAGCATTGATCGCTCGATAAGCGAGGCGGAAAGGACAACATGAGGCCCGGGAAGTACATGTTATTAGGTGATGCTTTGTTGTCTTTCAATCAGGCTAGGCTCTCGCCATCGCGCCAAGACCACCAGCTTAGGATCAATGAGATCTCAACTGCGACATTAAAACATTGGCTGCATTAGCTCCACCCTCCAACCGGCTGTATATCTTAAATGAAGCTCGTCAGAGGCGTGGAGCAGATGCAACCTCAGTATGCAGCATTTATCACGCATGGAGTGCCTTGATGAAGCAACGCCCATTTCTCCACAAAGCAAAACAATGCCAGCACCAGAAAAAGTCTAGTTGGACGGAGATTTCCCCCCTTGGACGTCCGTCCAAATAATAATGTAACGCAAGCATCGGTTCACGTTCCACCAGTCCGCGGGGTTCCGGACAAAGATAGTGTAGAAAGTACGGAGATTCGTCATGTTTCATCCTCCTCCTCCAAAATCCCAAGTCCAGCCCGTTTGTCCGATAGGAACAGTCACGTCTAGTTGCAGGAAAGAGGCCAAGGAATGTCTACGCTGACGGGAAGCCATCTGTATGACCCGCCAGAAGAGGCAATAGAAGGCGGAAGAATTGAAGCAGCGTCCATGATTATCGTCCCTAACCCACGATGAGGGGTTGTAAACAACCGTCGATTCGTGGATTAATGGTTCGTTGTATATTCTACGGATATGAGTCGAGGGGCACGTTTGATTGACTACCATGGCCTGGAGCATTCCATATCAGGACTGAAATAGTATATAGATCACACATCTCAGGCAGCACAGTTCCTGACAAACGCAAATCACTCATCTCGTGTCGCTATTCAATTGCTTGTTATCCCGACCTTTGACATACGTTTCTTGCAGTGCCTTCGTGCTTGTTCTGGGTTTATCATCAAAATGATTTCCAAAAATATCCTTCTTACATTGGCTATTTGCTTGGTGGGCGCGAGTGCTGCCCCCGTCCCGTCCGCAGGTGAGAGTATCTTGACATGGATGATACCGGAACCAGTGCCCTGATCCCTGAGAGATGCAGATGCTCCGGAGGTGAAGAGAGACGATGCTGATGCGGCATACCTCATTGGTTATCCTGCGAAACGGGATGATGCCGATGCGGCGTATCTCATCGGATACCCAGCAAAGACCAAGCGTGATGACGCTGATGCGGCGTATCTCATCGGATACCCAGCCAAAGCCAAACGTGACGATGCCGATGCAGCGTATCTCATCGGATACCCAGCAAAGACCAAGCGTGATGACGCTGATGCAGCGTACCTCATCGGTTACCCAGCCAAGGTCAAACGTGACGACGCCGATGCCGCATATCTCATCGGATACCCAGCAAAGCGTGATGACGCTGATGCAGCGTACCTAATCGGCTATCCTGCGAAGCGCGATGATGCTGATGCGGCATATCTCATCGGCTATCCGGCCAAGCGGGAAATTGTCGACACAGCATAGCCCGTCGTCCCTGATCGGAGACCACCGGTGTGATGGTCACCGAAATAACAGGTGGTAAGTAATAGCTTGCTCTTGGCGCTGTCAGTAGTTATACGATCGCTGATGTTTTTCGATCAATTTTTAGGGATCGGCGGGTTGTTTTGGTCGAATTCGGACCCCGTTGTGACTAGCTCAGTTGTCAGATCTTGAGCTCAATATATGATTGTACTGTCTGGTAACCAGGCACCAGCCTCTCAACACATACCAACCTAGACCCAGATTTGTCACTTATCTTTGTATAGGCCAGTGAACGTAGCTGAGAAGCTTGATCACAAGATGTAGGAAGCTGGGAGATATTCGAGAAAGGTTGCATCCGACTGATGATGCCGGATCTATATAATATGATTGGGTTGTAGTATTGTTGGTGAGAACAGCCTGAAGTAGAGTACAAGTCATGTGGCGTCACGTAATCAAGATCAGTAATAACTTATCACGTAGAGGAGTGCAATACCCAGCAGTCTACTATGTACTAGTAGTCAATGAATTACTTATTAAATGGATCTAGTGGCCACTGCTCGTCACATGATCAAGGTCCCTGCGAGTAAGCCTCGAATGATTGGCAGAGAGTCTGAAGCTTCCAGGGTCGAGATAACTGGAAAATCTGGAATCCTAGCTCCTTATCAGCAGCCTATAAATAACTCAGGTACTGTACTCTTGGTTAGTTGCACCTGCATTGAAATTCCTCCCTGTTGTTCCCACCCTTTTCTGTGCCTCTGTTGCCCCTGATCCCTCCCGCAGTCTTGTGCACCTTATCGTCCACGTTACTGCCCTAATGGACCCGATCAATCAAAATGTATCCTGCGCTCTGGCGGATCACCAGCTGGGTCCTCAAGTCTCAGTGCGCTGCCGAAGCTTCGATTTCACGGTCGCTTTTGAAGAAAGTATCTTGTCAATTCTCCCATCAGTCCTCTTCATTGGTTTTGCAACCATTCGAATCACTCATCTCTACAAGGAAAACCCCAAGGTTGGGGCGCGACCTTTCCAAAGACTGAAGCTGGTTTGTCTCCGAGTAGGCGGATTCATCGCATAATTCTGACTTTTGCTGTTGCAGTCTCTGGCTGCAGTCTTTGGCCTGCTCCAATTGTCACTTCTTGTCATCTATGCCCGACCGCAACACAGGGATTATCAGCCGTTAGGGGTGGCAGCATTGGCTCTAGGGGTGGCAGATGCCGTCTTTGTCGGTTTACTCTCATACTTGGAACACGAAAGGGCGATCTCACCGCCCGGCATATTGCTTTCTTATCTTCTTTTCACGACATTGCTCGATGTTGCTCGTCTGAGAACTCTCTGGCTGCTGGATGATGGCAAGTTGTCTTTGCAGGTGATTGAATCACTCAGTCTAGTCGTCAAAGTCGCGATTCTCTTCGTTGAATCAAGGGGAAAGACTAAATACTTCCTCAACTCAGACGATGCTACACGATCGCCCGAGGAGACGAAAGGACTATTCAGTAATGGTCTGTTCCTGTGGACCAACTCGCTCCTTTGGAGGGGGTTCAAAACGGCTCTTTCCTTAGGCGACCTCCACAATGTTCCCGAAGTATGCGCTGGCGTTGGATTGGAGCAAAGCTTTGAGGATGTCTTTCAAAAGAGCCAGGCGAAGAATTATAGGCTTGTCAAAGCTGCGTTCAGGGTCTTTATCTTCAGGTTGTTGCGTCCAGCAATGCCGCGACTCTTTCTCCTGGCCTTCACCTTGTTGCAACCAATCCTAATGCTCAAGCTTCTTCGCTGGCTAGAGCAGACATCACATCGCGACGCCAACATAGGTTATGGCTTATTGGGAGCCTACGCCATTGTGTACATGGGTCAAGCTATCGCTACCGGTGCGTATTGGCGTCTTCAGCTCCGATTCATTACGACTCTGCGCGGAACTTTGATCTCAGCACTTTATCGGAAAGCCCTCCAACTCAGTGACGTGGAAGCGAGGAAGGCGACCGTGGCTCTGATGAGCACCGATGTGGAGATGGCATGCACGGGATTGGAGCAGCTCCACGAGGTATATTTCAGTCTGTTGCAGATTGGCATCGCAACCTGGCTGTTGGAGCGGCAAGTCGGGGCGGCGTGCGTCTCGCCCACTATCGTGGCAGCAATTTGCGCCATTGCTACATACAAATTGTCCCAGCACGTCGGCCAAAGTCAGAGAGCATGGCTGGAGAGCGTACAGCAACGGCTGAGTAGGTGTTCCCGGACAGTCGGTTCTGCCTCGTTGAATCATCGCTAATGTTTTCCCGGATCCTCGATAGATGCTACCACGTCGGTACTTTTGAATCTGAAAACTGTGAGACTATCCGGTTTCGCAAAGGACCTCTCCCAGAGACTTTCCGATCTCCGAAATACTGAGCTGCACTCTGCTTCGAAGTACCGTACAATTCTTGTATGGGTTATGGGCTTGGGTAGGTCTGGACTACCATGCCACAATGCTATGAGCTGACCATGCGTTCCGCAGCGTACGCTCCTTCCGCAATATCCCCCGTGGTGACTTTGACCATCTACGCTGCCATTAGATCCAACACCTGGGCTTCATTCAGTGCGTCTCATATCTACACTGCCATCTCTCTCCTAGGTTTGATTTCATCCCCCTTAGTGGCTGTGTTCCAACTGGTCCCTATGGTTGTAGCGGCGTTGAGCTGCTTAGACCGAATTGAAGGGTTCCTCGCGAGTCCAACCCACGCGGACTACCGCATATCACCCAGCAAAACAGGAACTCGTGTTGAGTCTGAAAAGCAGGCCACGGAGTCAATTAGACCTTCATCAGATCAGAAGTTGGGGGATGGGTCTCGATTTGCGTTGACCATCCGTAACGCAAGTTTCTCTTACCCTGGATCATCCTCTGTCCTGCTTCAAGATATCACGGTCAACATTCCACGGTCGCAGCTCACACTGATCTTGGGACCGGTAGGCAGTGGAAAGTCTGCGTTTCTTCGAGCTATGCTTGGAGAAATGGACCTACTCACAGGCAGCGTGGAAAAGGACATCTGGGGTTGTGCGTATTGCGACCAATCGCCTTGGCTTCTGAACAGTTCTATCCGAGAGAATATCGTTGGCCCCAACCAAGAAATTGATGTTGGGCTCTACAGGAAAGCACTGTGGGCTTGTGAGTTGGACAAAGATCTTGACGAGATCATTGAAGGGGACCACACAAAGGTCGGAAGCAATGGTGTCACGCTGAGTGGTGGACAGAAGCAGAGAATTGTAAGTAGCCGCCCTGAGTTTGACTTCTAGGCAGGTGTATCCTCTGACAATCCTTTCTACAGGCGATGGCCAGAGCCGTATATGCGCGAAAAGAGCTTTTTGTTCTAGACGATAGTTTCAGTGCGCTTGATCCCCAGACAGAAGGGAAGGTTGCACAGCGACTTCTCGGACCCCAAGGCATGATGCGAGAGAACGGACAGACAGTGGTTGTTGCTTCCAACGGAGGTAAGCGAAAGGTTAAAAGCTTCTGAATCAAGGGTTGACATATTGCTGCTTTAGAAAGGCTATTGCCGTACGCCGATCTGGTTATCCTTCTCGGCATGAATGGCAGGATCCGTGCCCAAGGCTCGCCGGAAGAACTGGCAACACATCTCACTTTTCCATCCAAGGGCAGCAACATGGAAGAGGATGAAACCTATACCACCCAACAAGGACCTTTGTCGATCCCAAATGCATCATCCGATGGGACAGTCAAACAGACTGAGTCAAAGGAAAATAGATCTGACCATCGGAAGGTTTCAGTCTATGGTTCCTATTTCCGGTCCATGGGCTTCTGGCGAGGCACAGGATTATGTGCTCTTTTGATTTTCCAGACATTCTTCTCCAAGTTTCCCAGTAGGTCAGACCTCAATACAGCTAAAGAAAAGGGGCTCACAGATAATTGCAGCTGTTTGGCTACAGTGGTGGTTAGATAAAAGCCCTTCGAGTATGGCGTCTTCGTACGCGAAGTACATCGGGGTCTACAGTCTCTTCCAGGTTGTATCTATGATATTCACCCTTCTTGCCGCCTTGTAAGCATGCATTGTCTTGCGTCGGGTAGGCTCAAGACTGACCCAGAATCCAGCCAGCAACTGCGCATCGTCATGCCAAGAACGAGTCGCTATTTTCATGGTCGTCTCTTAAAAGCTGCCATGGAGTGAGTGCTAAGACCTGGAATAGGGTCCTTGGTACTGATGTCTTTAGAATCCCAATGTCCGCTTTCAGCACGATTGAAGTCGGTTCAGTTGTTAACAAGTGAGCTTTTTGTCCCATTCCAGTGGCCTTGTTTGGAATGAAACTGACGTCTAGCAGGTTCAGCCAAGACTTGCAATTGATTGACTGGAACTTACCCGTCACGTTTCTGAATGCCTCGGAAGGTGATCATATCGTCTCGACCTGCAATGGTTTTCGCTTCTAACTTGTTGAACAGGTGCTCTCGCGACCTTGGCACAGGTCATTATTATCGCAAGGTGCGTGATGTCGCTGGATTATCTGTTTTGATATTGATAGCTGTTGCAGCTCCTTTCCCTACATTTTTGCCGCATTCCCGGTTCTCATGGCCGTCGTACTCGCGATTCAGAGGTTCTATCTTCGGACTTCAAAGCAAGTCCGCGCTATGGACATCGAAGCGAAAAGCCCCCTGCTGTAAGTCCCCAAGCACAGCATGTGCATGAGGTTCAGTTATGTCTAACATTGATGTCCGTCAATTTTAGCACTCACTTTCTGGAGACGAGCAGCGGCCTATGTACGATCCGTGCATTCGGATGGCAGCATAGCAGCCAAAGAAGTCACGACGCGTTGCTTTACGCGTCACAGAGACCCTATTACCAACGATTTATGGTCCAAAGATGGCTGAACCTTGTGCTCGATATGGTCGCTGCCGGAGTCGCTATTCTAGTAGTCGGGCTGGCCATCCGACTGCAAACTCGGTCGACGCTGGTCGGACTCGCACTGGTCAATGTCATATCTCTGAACGAGACTCTACAATTGCTGATTCTTCAATGGGCGGTGATGGAGATTTCGCTGGGGTCGATCAGTCGGTTAGAAGAGTTTACAATTCAAGCTAAAGCTGATCGGGGCCCCGAGCAGCAAGGCCACCACGCTGCCTCGGGGATCGGGGGTCTGTGGCCCTCGCATGGATCAATTGAATACAAGAGTGTAGCTGCCCGGTACCAAGAGGATGGTCCCGACGTGCTCAAGAATATCTCTTTGTCCATCCCCGCAGGCTCCACAGTCGGAATCTGCGGTCGAACGGGCAGCGGAAAGAGCACCCTCATCTCTGCACTGTTCCAGATGATCGACCTCACCTCTGGATCTATCTTCATTGACGGTGTTGACATTGCAACTCTGGACCCCGAGATTGTCCGATCGCATCTGATTGGAATCTCCCAGCACAGTTACATCATGCCGGGAGTTTCCGTTCGGGACAATTTGACGCTGGGATGTGTCGAGCCATCGGAGGATTCTCAACTCATCGCAGCCCTGCAAAAGGTCAATCTCTGGGACCTGGTCTCAGCACGAGGAGGTCTCTCGGCTTTTTTGGACAACGAGACCTTGTCCGCCGGACAGAGTCAGCTTTTCTCGTGTGCACGAGCCCTGCTGCGGTCTGGGTCGGTGGTGGTGTTGGACGAGCCAGCCAGCAGCCTCACAGCTGAGACGGCGGATCTGATCCAAAGAGTCGTTTTGGAAGAGTTCAAGCAGCGGACGGTGATTGTTGTTATGCACCAGATAGAGAGGCTGCTGGATTTCGATGTGGTGGTTGTGATGGAGGATGGTCGGGTAGTGGAGATAGGCCAGCCTCAAGAATTGCAGAAGGGAGATGGTCCCTTTCGAACATTGCTAGACGCGGGTCGATTGGGTTCATAAGTGAAGTTTGCCTTTGTTGTGATGTTGACGTGGATGCCAAAATGTCAGCATAGCCTGTTGTTGGTTCTTTTCTTTCTGTTGTTCTTGCCCAGTGTACTGTACGGGTCCTGCCTCATCATCTTCGGAATCCGTCCGACCGTTGCGATTTATAGTCGGGAGCCAATAGGGCAGTTCTTTTCAATCGAGCTTGAGTCGTAAGATACCTCATGATAACTTAAAGTACCTAGTAGTCTCGATTAAGGCAACCAAGCCATTCGGTGTTTTTGCAGGGAAGCAACTGGAACCTCGGCATCTCTCGTACGAGTGCGGGGAGAAATGCGGGGGGAAGGAAGGAAGGCGGAGAAGGGTGGAAATACAGCATCCATGCAAGGGGTCGGTCTGCCTGTGTTTCGGTTTTCCCTCCGTCATCTTCATCTTCTTCATCTTCATCTTCATCTTCATCTCCATCTTCGTCCCTCCATCAATCTCTCTCCCTTATCGAGATTCTGGTGAATTCATCACGAATCATCTCGCCATGTCCTCCCCGTTCATCCCTCGCAAGCTCTGGGAGCATCCCGACCCCGAATCATCCAGCATGGCTCACTTCCGGCGAGCCTGGGAGCAGGAGCTGGGCGTGTCAATGCCAGTGGGTTCGTTCCTCAGCTCCACATAGATTGACCCGCTAATTCCGCTAGACCTTCCACGATCTCTACCACCAGTCCATCGCGAAGCGCGCTACCTTCTGGGACTTCTGCTGGCGATACTTCAACGTCCTGCACCAAGGCACCTACACCTCCGTCGTCGACGAGAACGCTCCGATCGATGCAGTCCCACAATGGTTTGACGGCGTTCAGCTCAACTACGCGGAAAATATCCTCTTCTCCGGCCACGGGACACAGGCAAGCACGGTCGGGAAGGAGGATGACAAGGTCGCCGTCACTGAGGTACGCGAGGGGGGTCACAAGGAGGCCAGGCATCTCACGTGGGGGGAGCTGCGCAAACGCACCGGTCGCTTGGTGCAGGCGATGAAGGCGCACGGAATCCAAAAAGGCGACCGTGTCGCGGTCTGTGCCGGCAACAGCATCGACACGCTGCTCGTCTTTCTGGCCACCACGGCGCTGGGTGGGATCTTCTCCTCCAGTTCCACGGACATGGGGGTCAAGGGGATTCTCGATCGGCTGCGCCAGATCAAGCCCCGGTGGCTGTTTATGGACGACCAGGCATTCTACAACGGCAAGGCCATCGATCTCCGACCGAAGATGCGGGAGATCATAGCCGGGATGGACGGTATCGCCGAGTTCAAAGGCATCGTGGCGCAGCCCAGATTCGCTGCGCAACCCGCAAATGTCGCTCACCTGCCCCGGACACTTCCCTTGAAAGTGTGGGAGGCTCTTGCGATCGGCGACACCCTTGTTTTCGAGCAGGTCGAATTTCGAGACCCCTTCCTCATCGTATACTCGTCCGGCACCACGGGCCAGCCGAAATGCATCATGCACTCCGTCGGTGGAGTCATGCTCAATGCATTCAAGGAGCTTTATCTGCACAGTGAGATGAACTCGGACAGTGTGAATCTGCAATATACCACAACCGGGTGGATCATGTATCTCTCGGTCATCAACAGCCTGCTCGTCGGGGCGCGGGCGGTTCTCTACGACGGCAGCCCATTCCTACCGGAAGTGGCATCTTTGATCAAATTGGCCGCGCAGGAACGGTGAGACACGTATTTTGGACGGGATCAATACATCAAAGGCAAGATATTGATCAGTGCATAGATTGACACACTTGGGAATCTCCCCGCGATACCTCCTCGAACTGCAACGAGCCCACGTCCAGCCCCGAGACCTAGTCGACATTTCATCCCTAAAGGTCGTCACCAGCACCGGCATGGTTCTTCCAGAAAGCCTGTTCGAGTGGTTCTACGACATGGGATTTCCGCGTCATGTGCGACTCAACAACATTTCCGGTGGCACCGACATTGCCGGATGCTTTGGGATTTCGAACCCCTTGCTGCCAATCTACTCCGGAGGCTGTGCCGGCATGAGCCTTGGCGTTGCGGTGGAGGTCTACGACTCATCGATCGAAGGGGAGGGTGTGGAAGGTTCTTCGGTGCCACACGGTACACCCGGGGATCTTGTCGCGCCTGCCGCGTTCCCGAATGTCCCTGTGGGTTTCTGGGGGGCAGGGGGTGCTGAGAAGTTCCACAATGCGTACTTCAATCGGTTCAAAGGTAATGCATTCCGGAGCCCAAAGTACACTTAAGGTCCGTGAGCTGATACCTTGGACAGGAGTCTGGACCCACGGTGATTTCGTGTCCATCCACCCCGTGACACAACAGCTGCTCTTTCACGGTCGCGCAGACGGGGTCCTAAACCCGTCCGGCGTCCGCTTCGGATCGGCGGAGATCTACCAAGTCATTGAAGACGAGTTTGCGACCGAGGTTGTTGACTCCATTTGTGTGGGTCAACGGCGACCGTCAGATACCGATGAAAGAGTGATCCTGTTCATCCTCATGAAGCCCAAAGTATCGTTCAGCCCGGACTTGGCCCAGCGGATTAAGACGACGATTCGTCGCAAGCTGAGTCCCCGCCATGTGCCGGCGTTCATTTTTCCGACCCCTGAAATTCCGGTACGTATTCGTGCCGCCCCACGCTCTGAGCTCACATCAGTACTAATTTGATGGACTAGACAACGGTGAATGGGAAGAAGGTCGAGCTTCCCGTCAAGCAGATCGTCTCGGGGAGGATCATCAAGCCCTCCGGTACACTACTCAACCCTCAGAGTCTGGTGTATTGTTACAGATTCGCCAAAGATGAGGCGCTGGAGTCGCGAAGCAGCAAGCTCTGAGAGTGTGTTTTACCCGGATAAAGAATGTCTGTGATGATCGAGAATCAATACATGAGAAAGTGAACGTGATCCGTAGGGAAATAGTCTAATTACAGAATGAGTGCAGCGATAAACACGGCCACTGCTCCGAGAATGAAAGGAGGAGCGCGACCCGCCACCGCACCGCCAGTAAACAGCGCGTCCACAGCACTGGATGTAGAACTGCTGAATCCGGTACCCGTGGACATCGAAGCAGCCAAGGTAGCGGTCGAAGCAGATAAGGCCGCATATACGGCGCTGGAGCTGCTAACCGGACGAGATGCGGTCTGCATTGCAGCATATGTTTTGTTGTTTCCCATGCCATAACCGGGGCGAACCGTCTCAGCGCTGGGAGCAACGGGGACCGCAGTGCCGACGGCAACAAGGGTGTATGTTCTTGTTGTTGTGCCAGTAGCAGAACAGGGCAGCTCGCCGTCCGAGCACCCTTCCACCGTCGATGGTGCATTGCCGTTGCCTGCTGATGAACCCGAGAGTCCTGTAGCCACGGGTAGTCTGGTACCGTCTCCGGGAACGTTGATCGCATCAGCACCCTCCGGAACGGAGTCCGACATACCCACACTGGTCGAGGTGGCATACACCGGAACCACGAGTGTCTCAGTGGTGAGGTAGGTGGTCTGTGCAGTTGCATCGCAGCCTACTTGCCCGGAGGGACAAGCGGTGACTGGGGCAATGCGCGTGCTGAGAGTCGTGGAGGCTGTGACAGCTCCCTGGGTAAGATCGAGCGCAGTGCGTGTGGATTCTACCGCGTGAGAGTCAGCGAATTGGCCGACGGAGCTGGGACTTTGCCCGACAGAGCCAAGACTCGTCGCCTCTGCGATGGGGCAGATGGTCGTGGATACCACGAGGGTCTCGGTGGTCAGGTACGTGGTCTTGGCCCGGGCTGGACAGTTCGTTACAGAGCTGGGACAGGCCGTGATGGTCGCGGTGCGAGTGCTGAAGATCGTCGAGGTGGTATAGCCTTCTTCGATTTGGATGGACGAGCCACTTGCGCTGTGACCGTCGTGGGTGACCGTGGTAGCTGCCTTACCGGAAGCAGTTGGGATTGTGGCTTCGCCGGTGAGGGTCACAGGACAGATGGTCGTCGACACCACCATCGTCTCGGTGGTCAGGAAGGTGGTCTTGGAGCGAACTGGACAATCGGTCACCGAGCCGGGGCAGGCCGTTACCCTGGATGTTCGGGTGCTGAAGATGGTCGAGGTGGTATAGCCTTCTCCGACTTGGGCAGACGGTTCACTTGCGCTGTCACTGTCGTGGTTGGCAGTGGTGGTGTGTGCCCTACCGGTACCGGTTGGGATTGCGGCTTCGCCGGTGAGTGTCAGGGGACAGATTGTCGTTGATACCACGAGGGTCTCAGTGGTCAAGTACGTGGTCCTGGAGCGAGCGGGACAATCGGTTACAGAGCTGGGACAGGCCGTTATGGTCGCGGTGCGAGTGCTGAAGATGGTCGATGTGGTGAACCCCTGCTCCTGGCTAGGACTTCCACCGCTAGCTGCGCTCGCTCCGGCATTGGCACCGGTGGGCTGAGGAGTGTTGGTCTCCGTGACTGGGCACACGGTCGTCGACACCACGATAGTCTCGGTGGTCAGGAAGGTAGTGCGGGACCGGGCGGGGCAGTTGGTCACTGAGCTAGGGCAAGCCGTGATCGTCGCCGTCCGGGTCGTCAGTACCGTCGAGGTCGTGAAGGCGATCCCGCTGGATGTAGAAGCCTGTGCCGTGCTGGATGCTGCGGTTCCAGTGGCAAGGGAGGTTTGTGTTGTGCCTGCAGACAGCGAGCATACCGTGGTGCTGGAGGTGATTGTCTCGGTAACTGAGATGGTCGTGGTTCGGCGGGTGGGCCGGCCAGAGCCGACAGCTGAGCTTGAGGAAACCGAAATCCCGCCGAGCGAGCTGCTGGGCCTTATGATGGGAGTGCTTGAAGAAGCATGCGGTGGAATTGATGAGCTGCGGGCGATGGAGGATGCGACCGACGAGGGCGAAGGAATGACAAGCGCCGTAGACGAGCTAGGACGCAATGATGCAGATGAAATGACGGCTCTCGAACTTGAAGTCAAAGAGTGGATTGGCGAGGGTATGCTGGACGGCGCGACAGACGCAGATGAAACCCTCACACTGGAGCTAACGGCAGACGGTGAAGTCGAGAGCGACGAAGCGGACGGCGAGGGAATGGCCACCGATACTGCAGCAGGAGTAGAGACACGAGCGCTCGACGCACTTTGGCTCGGAAGGACCACCGACGAAGGAGTAGCAGTGGTCGTCGGGGAGGCCGTCGGCGTGCTGGAGATCGTCACCGTACACGTCGTGGTATACTCGGTAGTGATATACTCGGTCGAATACGCGGTCTCTAAGGACGCAGTCACGGTGCCCACACAAGGGTTGGTGGTATGCCACGTTACCGCCTGATAGCCGGCGCCCGAGCCGAGGGTCTGGCTGGCGGCCGCCGAGATGAAGTAACAGGTTCTCAACGCCGGGTCATAGTTGATCGCATTACACACGTTCGGCACCATGCCGCAGACTTGCACGCATTGATTGATATTATTGACGTACTGACCCATCGCTGACAGCTGCGTTGCGGTAGAGCCTCCGACGACGGAGGCATCCGTGCAGTACTCTTCATACCATGTTCCTGACCGCCACCAGATGTAATTCGAGCACTGGGCCGAAGACGGAGGGGTGGTGGTGGCCGGAGTGCAGGTGGCAGCAGTGGATAGGACCGTGGATGTGCTTGTCACCACGTTGGTGAGGGTGGTGGTGTAAGAAGAGGTGAGCGTCGCAACAGTCTCACCTCCTACACTCGCCCCAGGTCGAGCGATGGTTAGGGCTAGACTGCTCGGGACCAGTGCTGACAGCAGCAGCAAGCCATTGGCAAATGAGAGGCCCATCATGGGCAACGAGTGACTATTCCTCGTGGGAATTGAAAGAATGACAACGAGGGAATGCTTGCAAGAATGAGGATGAGTTCAGACCAGAACTGAAGAGAAATAAAAAGAGCGATCGGGGAGCAGATCCAGGGGCCTGGGTAGATTTCTGCTTGTGTGGGGAGGCCATCGTGTCTTGAAAGACTTGAGACTCCACCCCGTCCAATCCTGCTTGGATGGCAAGTTCGTATAGACCCTTCGTCTCAGGAACCGGTGGAGCCATCCTGAGTCTAGTGAGAAATAGTTACTCAGTCGAGCTAGAGCCATAATGTGGCGTGGGCTAGAGACTCGAGCTGAAGGCAAGTAGGGCAAATTGTGCCGACCAGACCGATGCAGGTCTCGGCGCGATGCCAACCAACACATTCTTTCGGGATACATAGGGGCCCGTTCTGTCGCGTTTTGATAAAGCTCAGGGACGGGTGTTATTAAATCGTATCTAAGTTGCTTGGTGGTTGAACTCTGAACTCGCTACATCCTCTAAGTGGACAACACGCCTGGTGAATCACCTCGGATCACGTGAGCTGGTTGGCTTGGGGACGCCTACACCTTCCCTGTGTCGGAAAATTGTTCTACGATCAAGATCTTGGTTGTCTTTTCGGATTGAAGCAT
Organism: Aspergillus indologenus CBS 114.80; assembly: GCA_003184685.1. Lineage (NCBI taxonomy): Eukaryota > Fungi > Ascomycota > Eurotiomycetes > Eurotiales > Aspergillaceae > Aspergillus > Aspergillus indologenus. The sequence goes on along the minus strand of KZ825472.1, from coordinate 51,864 downwards.
ACAAGTTTGTCAAGTGTTGATTCAATTGCTTAATGCATGGTATGCAGTGTCAGGAGTCCTGACTGGTTATCCGGATATATTTGTCGTCCCGGATAAACACAAAGACGAAGCAGAGGGCCAATCCCTCTCCCATGTCCGTGTTTAAAACCTGTATCTTAAGGCAGATTCCCCCTTCGGGAGAATCTGCCATTGGGTGGTGCTCTATTTGAGAAGGTGAAAAGAAGGGGGGTCTGGGGGTTCTCCCCCAGGATGCTGCTGCTGCTGCTGCCGCGAAGGATGAGTACAAGGCCGCATTGTATTAGAATCAAACAACCTTCGACTCTAACCCATGCCCAGCCCCAGTCGAAACCCCCCATTGCACATCCCCATACCCGTTTGCAGCCATATAATCCTTCCACTCCTGATCCCCATTATCCAGCTCCGCACTGGGATCCTCGAGCACAAACCATGCGAGCAAGGCCCCAACCACCGCGAACCCCGACCCAATGAGGAACACTGCCTGGGTCCCATGGAATTCATCACCGCCCCAACTGCCAGGATGGGCTTGAATACCTGCGTTCCGATGGCTGCGCCGGCCTTACTCCACGCAGCGGCGAATCCGACTCCATGTCCGCGCAAGGCCGTGGGAAAGCTCTCGCTGGCAGTCAGCACAATCGTGGAGCCTGGTCCAACCTCCCCGAGTGTGAGGAAGACTCCGTACAGTACAATGAAAAGAGGGAGGGAGCGCTCGATGTATTTCAATGCGCCGCCCAGGATGAAACCCAGGATAGCTTGGAGGAGGAAGCCTAGCGCCATCGTCTTGCGGCGACCGATTCTGTCCGACAGGAACCCGCCAATGAAGGCCCCCGGGATGTAGAAGCAGTTGATCAGCGTTCCCCAGGCCATTGTGAGGGCCAATGACGAGGTTGGGTTTACGCGACCGACAATAGTGGACGAAAACAGACCAAAAGGGTAAGAGATGTAGTTGTACCTGTCGTGGTTGTCACCGTAAACACGTGTGCATGGGCTGACGGGTCTCCTGGATTAGGGCGACTCACAAGAACCACGACCCACACACCCCCAGCAACGGTCGCCAGTACTTCCTCAGCGCAAGTGTGTAAGGGATCCTTTGCTCAACCATGGCACTTTTCTTATACGCCGAGCTGACCGCCATGCGATAGCGAAACCAGAAGATCGACAGCGGGGGAATGGCACCCAGTGCCAGGGAGATGCGCCACACCGTGTTGTAGTGTCGCACCTGCTGATGGAAACAGAGCAACAAGAGCAACGGGACCAGTGCTCCGAAGGCGAAGCCCAATGATGCGGATAAGTCGGCGATCATGGCGAAGATGAAGCCTCGCTTGCTTCGAACGGCGGATTCCTCGTCTGTTGCCTCCGCTGCGCCGGCACCGGCCACAGGGTATTCCCTATCCGCTGCATGTTAGGTTTATGTTGACAAGTGTTATATTTGAATGGAAGGAAGACTCACCCTCCAGCACCTACCCCCGCAATTCCCCTGGCAATGATCAACATCCACAGCATACCGTCCTGGCTTGTTCCACTGGCTCCAGCGCTCAAGGCGATGCCCAAGACCAGAATGGCAGTTGTCAGAACAGCGCCGGTCTTGCGGCCCAGCTTGTCGGAGATGTAGCCAAATGACAGCATACCGATGATCATCCCGACCATGAAAGCATTGGACAACCGGGACGCCACGGCCGTGGTCAAAGCGTTGGGGTAGATGACCGCCATGATAAGTTCGAGGTTGCCGATGATCGATGCGTTGAACCCATCGGAGCCAATGGCGAGCCCGGAGAAGATGACCATCAGAACCACCGAGAGTTTCGATGCTTTGGGGCGCACAGCCACCTCTTGTGGGACAGGGACATCATGGATGATTGCGCGAACTTTCTCCTCCTTTGCATTGTGCTTGTGTTGGGGCGGCGAAGGGCGAATCTCTTCGGATAGTGTAGGAGTGTCCATAGCTGTCAGTCGGGGGTTCAACAGCTGTGGGAGAGCTACCATAGGTCTGTATTTATGCCTCCATCTCGGCCGTGCCGTGCCTTGGCCGGCAACAGATAAGGAAGACGGTTTAGAGAGGCCGGCATGATGGTCGAGCAATGCAACCAACCACTCTGCAGGCTGATAAGACCCGAGGCTATAAGACGGGATTTCCCCCGCACGAAAAGAGGACGCGGCTAAGAGTGGCGGCCAGCACTAACTTGGTGATGCGTGAGGGGAAATTGCGATGATAAGATACGCTCACGAGATAAGAAACACTACAAGTCAAAAGTAGACAACATGCCACGTTTGTTTGCAGGCCACCGCGATCGATTGAGTCCATGCCTCTCGATCCCATTTCGTGGTAGCTCATTGATCATGTAGCAGGCCGAGCTATCGCATTTCAGTGGTTAACTTCTTGATTGGGCTGTCCTCGAAGGATAACTGGTCGACACCCGTCGGTCAAATTTGGAGGTTCCATGCAAATCACGACGGTTCATTGTTCATGGTCTGATGGGGTTAGCTCTTCAGGAGAGACTATTGTCATGGCATCTAGCTCTCAATGTCTGCTTGTCGAATAGTACTTGTATCAGACCAGCGTGACAACGTACGTCGCACCGATCTGCGTCTTGAGCGGACCTGTATACCCATGCCCGTTAATCGCAACGAGGCCCCATTCATACATCGCAGTTGCAACTGCCCACCCGCACGCGAGGTAATATTCGCATGAACCAGCTTCCCCGCCTCCCACTCTATGTCAACTACAAAGTTGCCCCTAGCCACCAAGCCTCTCACTGATCCCTGGGGTAAGGCCGAGGGTAAGGCCGGCAGCAGATGAGTGCTCCCAGTATGGCTCTGCAAGAGCATCTCCGTGACGCCACTCACGAACCCAAAGTTGCCATCAATCTGGAACTGGTACGGGCCGACCGGGCTTTCATTGGTGTTGTACAATTTATAGGGGGTGGGGTATACCGCAAGCCATTGGGTCAATTGCTCCCACGCATCATCGCCACGGAATAGCCGGTCATACTGGTTGATCAGCCAGGTCCGAGACCAGCCGGTTGTCCCAGACCCATGGGAAACACGTCGGTCCAGGAGCACTTCGGCCGCAGTCCCAAGAGTGCTGTTTAGCAGCGGGCTGAATTGCCGACCGGGCACCAGAGCCCACAACGGTGAAAGGTGCTTCTGCCCGATGGCCTTTTCCTTGTATTCCTTGCGCCATTCCAGAATCTGGCCTAGCGAGCCGATCAACGAGGGCTGAATCAGGGGCAGAAATGCTTTGGCCGACTGCACGGCAGTGGCGTTGATTTCTAAGATCGAGGCTGCGAAACAACTCGGTCATTAGCTGGTTGTCCATGGCGGGGGCTATGTCGACGCTCTGCGCCGCCCCGGCGACAGTCTCGTCAGCGGGAACATAGAAGTTGTTCTCTGGCGATAAAGACGGTCCCGTGACATGGTAACCCTGGTAAGGAAAGGTGTAGCACTCGTAGAACGCGGCGACATTGGTGAAGAACGGATATGCCACTTCGCGGAGAAATGTTGTATCCCCGGAGAAGTGATAGTGGTCCATCATGTGCCACGCCAGCCACGCAGCCCCCATCGGCCACATGGTGGACGCAGTGTAGTTGTCCGTTGGCGCAGGGTCTCCCCACAGGTCCAGGTTGTGATGGAAAACGGTGCCAGGACAGCCATACATGCGTTTGGCCAATGACTGTCCACGAACATCTGCAACTGCCATCAAATCAAACAAAGGTTCCTGCATGGTGTATTTGCCTCCCCACGGAGGTGATGTGGAGTTATTCCAGATACCCTGTAGGTTCGCCGGAAGTGATGTCCCAATGCCTGTATTGCGAGACGAAGCTACCAGAAGGTGTCGACCAAAGTTGAACACTAGAACAGTGAGTTGTACGTCGGCAGAGGTATTACGGGCAATGCTGATGCGCTGGTCGGTTGGAAGACTCGCCCACCCGTTCGGCGATGTGCCCAGGTCGAGTGTCACTCGATCCAAGAGAGATCCGGTGTCAGCAACAGCTGCTGCTTTTACAGCGTCATAACCAAGCAGGTAAGCATTATATATCTTCTTGCGCATCTCCTGCTCTCGCGAACCTCGGGATGCGTATCTGAAGTTGGTTTCGACGTCGAAATACATCTCTATGGTCGTTGCATTGTGTATGAGGAGAGACGAACCGGACACGGTGAACGTGCCTGGAAATGTTAGCAGGGTTATGTGCCTGCAAGAATGATCATACCTGTATCGGACTTGAAACGAGCTTGGCCCGTCCATTCAATTGGATGATCACTCTCTGATTGTCCACTGGTGCCGACTAGAGTGAGGGTATTGTCATTGTCGGCCACATTGGCCGAAAGCGATTTGATGTCCTTGATCCGGGTCATTGTAGTGTTGATGTTCAGGGCTCCTCGGCTGCTGGCTTTAAATCGCGCCACGAGAACACCTTGCGGGTAGCTGGCCACATACTCTCGGCTACTAAGTCAGGTATCAGCGACAAGTTGCGTCAATCTACCTTGCGTGAAAAAGCTTACGTATAATTCACTCCCTTTATGCTGTAGCTTACCCCAGCAATTCCCTCCTTCGTATCAAGCCATCGGACATAATCCGACATGTCCCCATCAGAGTAGCCGAAGTCCACATTGATGTTGCCGAAGTAGCTGTAAGCGCGCGGCGAGTTGTTGGTCGGGATCATCTGGGCCATGGTCAAGACGTTTCCTTGAGTGATGCTGCCATTCAGCAGTAGCTCCCGAACAATAGGCTCGGTCTTCAACGCATTGAGTGGTGTCCGATCTTGAAAGGGCCCCGTCCAAATGGAATTCTCATTGATGCCCACGACCTCTGCCCCGCCACCATAAACAGTCGCCCCGATTCGACCATTGCCTATTGGCATTCCTTCTTCAAAGATAGGCCATCGACCAGGTTTTGTGAACCACATGTATCTGCTACCATCGAGAGCAGCACTCACATGAGCGTAGAGAAGCGAAAGAAGTAAGAGTGCTCGACAGGGCATGGTTTTTACTCTTGTCGACCAAGGATTTAGTGTAAGCGCTGAGGCCATCGCACCGGCTTTCGAAACATGCAATCGACCTTCCAAATACCATGAAGATGAGCTCATAGTCTCACAGCTAGCCTGGAAAAAAAGCCGAGTTGCGTCAGGTGGACTAACGTAACCCCGCAAAAACTCCTGGAGATTAGACATACTGAGACATCTGCAGGGTTCATGCAATTTAGGCTGATTCGGGATAACTCCATCCGGTGCGATCGTTGGCGGGGGCGTCTCCTGATGCACAGATACAATCAAATTCGCCTGAGGGCTCGAACATGTTGTCCCTGCAGCGCCTGCCCGATCAATTTGCTGCCACACCCAGCCCACGTTTGCTCATGCTGCGGCGATTGTGCGCTCAGGGGTGGTGTTGATGGTGTCACGTGATTGCCGTCGCAGCTCGCTCAGAAAAGCATGAACGGCCCAATCTCGCCCTCATTCTCCCGAGCATACCTGATCCATTGCCCCATACCCCAGTAATCCGGTCGAGCCCAGAGGGCAAGTAAGAACTGCAGTACAGTGTGGTTACACCATGCTCCGGTCGCGGCGATTAGTTCTATGAATGCCTTCTGGACCACGCTCTGTCTGTGCGCATCGCCCCAGCATTCGGTACCCGCGATGAACAGGGGGAAGAACAGTACATGCGAGAATACATGCGAAGAGTCTTTCACGAGGCCTTGGAGGTCTTGGAACAGGATGGACAGATGGAGATGGATGGCCCGCTCTGCGTGTCTGCGAGGCGCCAGGGCTTGTTCCACATAGATCAGAATAGCATAGTAGTGAGCTTTTACCATGGCATTGAAGTGGATGCGAGTGGCTTCATCATGCCGCGAAGCGGAAGCCGCGGTGACACAGAGCTGCTTGTACGCTTGTTCCACTCTTTCTCGCCAGATACCCATCTCGTGCTCCTCCAGCCCATACCCCCCCCCATGGAGTTCATAGGTGGAACGCTCCACTGCGGTAATTTCACTAATAAGAATGGTGAAAGCCCAGAGACGGTCTTCGGGACTTGACTGCAAGGGGCACTTGGTTCTGGGCTGCTGCTTCGAGAACGACACGAGATTCTTGAAGATTTCGAAGTCTTCCACTTCCTTGACAACAAATCTCGACAAGGCATCGTTGGACTGCCGGCCACTGTTTCGCGTCTGGTTCCATTCGATCATCGCACGGCACGCTTGCAAGTGCACATTCCAGTTTGTGGACTCTGGTATTAGCATCTCTTCGTAGCAGAGAGCGACTGCTGTGGTAAGGATGATCGTGAGGGCGGAGCTACCGCCACCTCCGGCCACGGTATCCTTCCGAGGGCGTTGACTGACTTCGCGACTGATGGCTTGATTCAGAGCCTGCAGAGTGCCATTTCTGAGAACCGGATAGGCTCTCTGCGCAAAGATTGCCTGTGCGCTGCCAGGAGCAGATGTGACTGACAAATGAGCGGCCGCAAGGCTGAGGAGCGACAGTCGGAGAGAGACAGAGCGACCGGTGAGTGGAAGAATGGCCTTTCTCCACGGGTTATCCACACTATCCAGCCAAGTCAGACGAGGAACCACGATAACGTGAAAGTAGTGGAGCAGTTTGTCGGAGAAGGCCGTCGACGAGTGGTGTTGTACGAGATTATAATCACTGGTGGGAGATGGCGTGCGCCAGAGAGCATCTTGTGATGGGGTCGCATCGGCCTCGGGGTGGGTTGCGACCGCCAGCTCGGTCGACGCCTGAACCACCTCGTTTGATAACCTTTCCGTGGTTGTGCTAGTGTCTTGAGTCAACCTAGGCTTCAGGGTAACCGTCTGAGTCCATTTCAGCTGAAAGGCATCGAATCCGGGACAGGAAAGATTGCGGGAGGTGCATTTGTGACAGTGAGGCAGAGTGCGGTCGCATCGGATGCGCCGCTTGGTGCAGAGGCGACAGTCTGCGGCATCGTGGTCACGTCAGGACTGGGACGATCGAGGAAGCAGAAACACTCACCTTTGGTTGCGAGTGAGCGATCAGAGGGAAGGGAGGTGATGCGAACGTTTTTCATTTCGCCAGGACGTGGCCTCTGCAGTGCTCTGCAAGGAGTGGAGGAGGAGGAATGACAGGAACGGAGGAACAACAATCAGCGATAAGCAGACGCCGCGGGCCCCCGCACCAACGGCCAAAAGGGGAATGGTGCCGCCCTGATGCCTGGGGCATTACGGCAGAAAAGTATTACTCTCGAGTCCTTCCACAACCACCTATCCATATTACTACTGTACTCATCCTAAGGTAATTATTATCAACACCGACAAGACTATTCTCCTAGTTTGTCTTCCTCTTCTTACCAAAATAGCGTGACGTGTCTCCCAGAGGCAGATCCACAATCGAGTCCTGCAACAGTAGATGCAACACAATATACCACCCTACTAACCCCGCCACAAAGCACGACGCCCCTCCGGTCTTCTTCAGCGCAATTGAAGCTGCATGGTGTCCGTCCGCCTCGGCAAAGTAGCTGGCAGCCACGGTCAAGAACCCCAGGTCCACCAGGAAGAACACGGCAATATAGGCGAGATTGCTGGGAAGGGAAGCAATGAGAAACGTAAACACGAAGACCGTCCAAAGAATCATGAAAAACCCGAGCGCATTGTTGTACTGCACGACATCACCGCCGTATGCTTGCTCGATCCCGAAAGCGGGAGTCAGGATCGCTCCATACCCTGCATAGAAGAGTCCTTCATTTTATTAGTATACATTACACTTGTGGTCAGCCCGGGTCAGATTGGTCTGGTACTCACCAAATGCACTAAACACAGTGTAGGCAAACCCGTTCCCAATGGAGAGTTCCCACTGGGCCGTCACCACCAGGCCAAAGGCTGCAATAAAGAAGAAGTTCGCAACAAAGACGTTGGTCGTGGTCACGCCACGCCATTCCATCAGACTCAACGACAGCGTCGTCAAGGTCGTGCCAAATGCGCCTAACGCGAGAGCGGACTGCATGATGATTAGAGCTAGAATGTGTGGCTTGCAGGAGTGACCTACCCCGGCGCCTAAAGACTTCACTGGCCTGGACTCGGCCAGGTGGTGGGAGCCTTGTTGCTCTACGTCCAATGCCGATGAGGTTCCCTTGGCTTCAGTGGTTATGTGGTCGATTGAGTCGGTAACAGACATTATGACTGTTGTCCACAGCAAGGTGGGTGAATTCGATCGTTGTGATGATATGGCTTGGGCAACGACCACCTGCGGCTACTTCAAGTATATGTAGCCACTAAGACCTGCCAGAAGACTTCAGGCCCCAATTCCGGGTTGAGCACCTCATTGGTAAATATAATGGCGAGAGATGAGCCGACGATCTATTCCTCGGTCGTAAATCAGGTCGATTTACACTTGGGGGTTACAAGGATGGGAATCAGTTCGCCAATGCGGCCTTCAGATCCAGTACGTGTGGATTGCCTACTTCGCATAGAGGATCTCGGCCGATACCGATCGCCTAATAAAGTCTCGGATGATGTGCTTGGCTGAAGTTCAAGGCAGATTAAGCTTATTTGCTGGCCCTCGGTGGTCCTTCCGAGGTTCGCGTCTGCAACACAGCAACATGAAAATGCTAAGCCTTCGATTTGCGACCGACGCATCCTCTTCGTATCCACCGAAAGGAGAAAAGATGAAATCTGGGGCGATCTTTCCTCTTGATTCTTGGGAAGGTCCTGTAACTGAATCAGCGTAGGTAGGGATTGCGTGCTCGAGAGCCGGCTTACCTCATCGCCTGCGATCTTGAGCTGGCACCAAGCAGTCTGCAACTCATCCAGGTCAGTTCATTTTATCTTGATACAAACTTCAAGACCTCTTCCATTGCAATGACTTGTTCAGAGAACCTCCTGTATACTAACGGGACTTCTGACGTAGGGGCAGGACAACAGCCTCGGCTTTGATCGCCTGGCTAATTCTTATCAGCCTTATCGTCCCGTTGCTGCGCAAATGACCTGTGAAACCTCATCCTGAAATTAATCACGGGTGCCAGTGATTGTGAAGAATATGATCAGTAGATTTCTCTCTGTATCTTGTAAATATGCCTCCATGTAGCACTACGGCATATCAGCGCATGGTGTACCTTACGGTGGCCATCTAGTACCATATGCTCCGGTCCGATGCTGCCACACGGAAATATATGTGACGGCTGGGGTAAGCCCCTGATACCCCACCAGTTACCACGACTCAGAGGTTCGAGAAAGAGCGGCCAGACCAAGTGGGAACTTGAAGTTTCGAGATGCTTTAGGGAGTCACTTCGCAGCCGAGTGACTGAGCATTCGAGACTCAACTTGGAACGCGCACGCACCTATCTAGTACTGAAGTCGGACGCAGCGAGGAAAACTGCCAAGAACGCGGTCAAAGAACAAGCCCAGACAGAGAGGGTCTTGGCATTAAGTTCCAAGCTGTGCCTGGGCGAGCCCATCCTCGAATAGAGTCCCGGCCTCCCTGGCTCTCAGCTGCAAGTGGAGCAAGAGAGACGGGATTTGAGGGCTCCGCCAATCACGGGTTCTCAGGCAATGCGGCGATATTCTTAGCATTGCAGGGCGGGAACTTGGAAAAGTGGCCCACCAGCAAAAGTGGAGGTGAGAAAATCGTTCAAATCCCCCCTCGAGCCAGATGGTTTTCCTGATGGTCTCCTCCGGTTTGTCTCTACCCCACAAAATAGGTGGTCGGTCATGTTAGATTTGGATGGCCTCATAGGGAACCATGACCATCGGGGCGCGGTGGGGAGGACAAAAGAGTCCAACTGTCCAGACTGCCAATCTGGGAGACTCCCAAACTTGGAATTGGTCGTCTGCGCCTGGTTCAAATTATCCGACTTGGAATCCATTTAGCTCGTTTCCTAGGAAGCGTGCGACCAGACCGAGGCGAAATCGAGTTGGGACATCGACGCGAGTCAAGCGCCCACCTGGTCAAGAATGGATGCAAGGTGCTTTGCTCTGTGCTTACATCGCCATGGCGATCGCATGTGTGAATTTGATCTTTATCCTTATCGCGGTCGGAATCGGCTATTCCAAACGAACCACTGCGCACAGCTTCTCGCGACTCCGACTGTACCACGGTCACTGCAATCGAACAAGTCACTGGGCGACCGCCATCCACATTGTCATCAATCTCTTTTCTACTGCCCTTCTGGCGGCCAGCAGCCATGCTATGCAGTGCGTGGGAGCCCCCACCCGCGAGGATGTGGACCGGGAACACAAGCAGCGCCGCTGGCTGGATATTGGAGTCGTGAGCTGGCGCAATTTCCGCATCATGAACCCTAAGCGGAAAGTCCTGTGGCTGTTGCTTCTTCTCAGCTCCACCCCTATCCATATGCTGTGCGTCATGCCCGTGCCCGATCTCTAATTACGCTACCCCGTACTGACCTGCGCCCATACAGTTACAACTCCGTGGTCTACGCCTCGATCGTAACCTACAACTATGCCATGATTTTGATCCCGCACGATCTGTCTCCGACCGAGACGCTGGTCCATGCCAACAGCTCGGCCAACTTCTACGCGGCGGTGGGGAGCACCCCTGAGACACTTCTCACGGAGATCTTCAACGGAACTTTCACCAGTATGACCAACGAAGAGTGTCTCGACAACTACGATGTGCAATATAACACGCAACAGTCTACCCTGATCTTTGTGGCCGACCGACGATTTTTCCCGAATGGAAGCAGCCTTAGCGCGATGATGGACGGCTATACCTCCATTTATGACTACACGAACGACGAAGGGACTGCGGTCGCTAAGACCGCGATAGCGAACAATACGTGGACAGCGCAGGGGCTCAGCTGGAATCTCTACTCGTCTGCCATTGGCTACGAGAACCCTGATGAGTTCCCCCAGATCCCGATTTCCCACTGCATGGCCAAGCGCGCAGCCCAACGGTGTGAGCTGCTTTTCAGCCCGTCGATCGCTCTGGCAGTGATTGTCAGCAATCTTGTCAAGATTGTATGTATGTTCTTGGCCGCTCGAACAGACCGTCCAGGAATCCTACTGCGAGTAGGCGACGCCGTCGCCTCGTTCCTCAACCGGCCTGATCTCACTACCCAGGGCCGATGTTTCACGTCGCGGGAAGATATGACCCATGGTCCTGACCCCTGGGAGCTCGCATCCAGTGGCGAGAGTATCTTTCGGCGTTGGCGGTGTTCTCTGCGGTTGCAAACAACGACAGAGATCGCTCTGGGAAGTATCTCCATGTCCTCAAGTGAAGAGCGATTCGAGGGACACTATCCCAGGAAGCTGTCCGGTCGGAAGTTCTGGTTCCAGGCTGCGAGTTGGAAGCGATGGGTACTTGCTTTTGTGTTGTCAGTTGCCCCTAACCCGATTGCAAGCGTTGTACGCTAATGTGGATTCTTCAGGTTCTCCGCCTGTATCGGCGTGCCCAGCTGGCTGTACCACGCCCTCGTCACCCAAGCCGAATGGTCGCTGGAGGACCAGTGGTCCCTGGGATTTGGGAGTCCCAACTATGAAACTGGGATATATTTCGGCACCAGCAACATCCTGGCCCTGGTTCTCCTGACCAACTTCCCCCAACTGGTGTTCTCCATCTTGTACTTTGTCAGCAAGAACCTTTTATCGTGCATGCTGGTCACAGCCGAGTACAATGACTATGCGAGGCAGCGTAAGCCGCTCCGCGTTTCGTGGCCCCGGGGCAACCAGCGATCCTCCTACTACCTCTCCTTGCCGATCCGATACAGCGTCCCGCTATTTGTCATGTCTGCGGCCCTGCATTGGCTCCTCACTGAAAGCTTCTACTCCGTCGATTGGAACGTGTACAACGTGTTTGGGGAGGTCGACTACGATGACTCCCCGGATGGATGTGGCTTTTCCCCAATGGCCATTTTAATGACGATCATTCTCCTCGGGGTGGCGTTGTGCGCACTGCTGGTGCTGGGCGCGCGCCGCTTCAAGTCTCCCATGCCGTTGGCGGCGCATTGCAGTGCTGCCATCAGTGCTGCTTGTCATCCCCCACCCGGAGATGAAGGCGCTGCTTTCCAACCGGTCATGTGGGGGGCTGTCAGTCATCTGGAGAACGCCACCCATGGCCATTGTACCTTTACATCACATGCAGTGGCTACTCCCTCCATGTCCCGTCTGTATACTTAATGATATGAATGTCTCTATCTTGGAATATATCTTCTTGCTAGCCCCGCCCTTCGTTAGACTGATTATCTAGGTAACCGAAATCGGTCCATGTCATCCCCCTCTTCCTGCCGACCTAACGGTGTCATATCCAACAGAAGATAGGTGGACAAGATCGCCTCGACCCCTCGATCCGACGTCTCATATGTGTGAAAGACCTGGTCTTCCTCCCTGATAAACACACTCACCCCAAAACATCCATTGCCCGGCTTCCAGGTGATAGTCTCTCCTTTTGCCTCTGCATGCTTCCATGCCTGATGGGTTTTGGTCGAGCTGTGAAATGGGAACCTCCACCCCAGTCGGGTCGCATGGTCGCTGATCTTTTGCAAGGGGGCGGGCGCAACCGCGACGAAGGAGGTGTCTCTGCTGTGCAGGTACTGGAGAGGAGGAATATGGTCCATGCAGAAGGCATGCGCGATGCCGCCGTGGCTGTCGTCCTCGGTCGCCAGCATGACGTGATAGATGATCAACTGTTTGCGCCCGTCAAAGAGATCGAGAAGGGACTGTTCCCCGTGCAACGTGTCGAAGCAGAAGCGAACTGGATCGTCGACCTTCACCATGGGAAGTCGGCGACGTGCCGCGACGACGGCCTGCGAGAGATACGTCACGGCCTTTTCGTCTTGCAGGAGTTGAGCGCGGGCGGCTTTGAACTCCTCGGGCGAGACAATATCGCGTTGGGGCTCGTCCATGGTCGGTCTGGTCATGTTGGTATTGTGGAAGTAGCGATAGATCGATGGTAGCTTGGACTGTGGTCCTGGGTACACATGAACCTTATGAAAGAATGATGTCAGGGGATGGTGGCTTGTCAAGGCATTCCAGCCACATTCCCTGCTTGTAATTACATGTGATCTTGCATCACCTGTGGTACAAACTGACTTATCACCATTAATAGGTAATTTCCAAATCGATGTCAATTACGCCCCTTACAGTGGCTGACTCGAGTATGCACGATCTCTGGAAGCCTCAACAGGCCAATTCGAGCTGCACCTATTCTTCGGGTGGTGGTGGCAAGTTCAACGCGAGGATTTATATAGGTATACTGGAGGTTGCTTTCTAGCCAAATCGGAACTTAGATTGACAGTGCATAAACTACGCAGCTCTACAACCTACGATCCAGTGTTGGTCATCTGGGCTGATCCACCCCCTCAGCTGAAGCCGCAAACTGCCGGACTCTCTCCTGCCTCCCTTGAGAGGCATTATAGCTATTCCATGTCGCAACCACGTCTTCCAGACAATAGGGCACCACTTGTGGACCGGGATGCTCCCTGGCATGGAAGGCACATCGATCTCCATCGTCATCCTCGCCCGGATTACCGTTCTCTGCCATGCCCTCGAAGACGCCCTCAAACGTCCCCTCCCACGGATTGATGCGCAACCTCCCTCGAGTAATCCACTCATCGCAAAGCACATCAGGGGCGGCTTTACAGACTCCCCGCCAGTGGAATGGGAGTTCTTGCGCCTCCTCGTCGCACCTGCATGAGCGAAGCCCTGATTCAATGAGGAACTGTCCTTTCGTGTGTCCAAGGTCGAAGATGCCCCAGAGGCGATCGTAGTCCCACAGCAGCCACATGTAAAAACGGTACCCCATTTCGGGGTGGTCGTCCAGTTGCACCTCGTAGGTATTCTGGATCATCTGCAGCAGGAAAAGCTCTTCCTCGTTGGCGGCCACGCGCCTGAGCCATGCGTTGTCGGCGAGGGTTTGTCTTGATGGCTCTGCCTGAGTGCGCGTGGAAGGGCAGGCCTGGTGGCCGTACTGAGGCAGTGGAATGCCCATCGTAGTTGTGTTTGTAGGTTGATTTAGTATATTCGTGTGAGCAGCTATCGAAGCTTGAGATGTTGGTTGTGTGGTGTTCTCGTAGAAAAGTCTGAGTTGTTGTACTGTGCTTTCTCTGGTCAAAGCGTCGGAGTTGAGTGATAGAAAGGTGCACAGCTCTGAGTCATTGCCCTCACTGGCATGCATGACGAACGACCCCGAGCGGAGTTGAGTTCCGGTGTTGAATCCCCGTGACGTCAATGCAGAGATTTGTGCTTGCTTCCAAGATTATGACATCCACAGTTACTGGGCACTGGATTTTGTAACAGAACATTCTGCTTTGACTTAGTTGTTCGGGGGTTTATCTACCTGGCTGGTATTTGTCATTGCATCCCATGCTGTGCTCCAGAGGTGCCAGAACACAACTTCCGCGTATTAAGACTGTGGTTCTTATCGATTGCAGATAGAGTAGGCGTATTGCGGAAGGACTAACGACCCGTAAGCACCTTGCATCTGTGGTACGTATATGTATTGAGGACCTATTGTATTGCTGCAGTGGAATTCACGGGCTTCGGCATATAGGTTGGTAATACCTGTTTTACTTTACACCTAAAACAAGCACATACGACCACAGGGTGTGGAAAACAGGGCTTCCCGTCCGCTCAGCCGTACTTAAGCCACACGCCGGGAGGTTAGTAGTTGGGTGGGTGACCACCAGCGAATCCCTTCTGTTGTATGTTTTTCTTTTTGCTTTGCTCTTTAGTTGTCCTTTAACTCATAACGCCCGGAGAAAGATTATCATCTCCTGTAGATCCGGGTTGTCGGGGCAGGCTCGCTCTAGATACCGACAAATCGACTCTCCTTCCAGCACTGTACGTGGGGTCATCCACCACACTCCCAGTCCGCGAATCCTTCCATACCAGCAGGCCAGCAACAGCAACGCCCGAGGGTCTTTCGCCAACAACAGCGACTTGAAGTTGGAAGACATGGTGCTAAGAAATGTGACGAAGCTGAGGATAGTCGGCAGAAGCGGTCGATCAGCGAACAGCGCCTGCGCAACGTCGACAGCGACACCATGGTACATCGATTCATACTCCAACGACTGTTTTCCTGTGCCCAGATTAAAGAGCCGCAGATATGGCACGGGAACACCTTGAAGAGGTGCCAGAGGCTCAGCAGGTCGAATGATGATCGGATTGTTTTCCACCGGTGCCAGAGCTGCTGAGATGCAGTCTCGCGGCGGGGAGGGCATCTGGCGCCAGACTTCGTCTTTCCCCCGCGCAATCCTCAACCAGGTGGGACCGCTGGTGACATCGGGAGACAACGGCCAGGCCTCTTCTGGAGTCGATGCATCGACGTGGCAGAAGACAAGTAGCCACAGGAGCATGGACGTGCTCAGCAAGGCGGCTTTGTCATCGGGTTGAGGGTTCTGCGACAGCTTCCGATTGAAGCCGACCAAGGCTCGATCCCAGTGGTAGGATTCCACCAAATCTGGAGTCGATCTGATGGGGGTTATTGTGTGGCGCTGGTACGTTAAGGCTACCGTCGTGATGGCATGCTTGAGGAATGGAGTCTGCGGAGTGCGTTAGTAAGTGATTGACACAGTACCACGGCCACAAAAGAAGAAGAAAAAAAAGAAAAAAAAGAAACCAAACAAATACAGAAAGTGGGTGAGAACAAGAAAGAAGACAAGCCCACCGTGTGTGCTAATTCCACCACCTGGTTTTGATATACATCTAATCGTTTACCATAGCTCATGGTCGGGGCGATTAGTAGTTGGAATTGAGCTATCAGCCGATCGGTCGGGCAAACCCAGCAGGGTAAACCAGCTGACGGCTGGGGCGGAGCAAAAATATGCTCGATCACTGGTTGTAGTGGCTGCGTCTTAGTTTGAGGGCAGGTAAAACTACAGGAGACCCCATAAGCCTGGCATTGTCGACACATGGGCTTGATCTCGTCGCACTGCCAATAGGTGGAGGCAACCTGAAATTAGCCACTGCACCCTAAGGAAGACTGAGACCCACCCACCTTCACCCGTCGAAGCTTGCAGTTCTTGCAACCCCATCTCGATCGCTGTTTGACACGAGTTGGACCCATTGTCTTAATATCCACTCTTCTTGACCCTTTTCTTGTGAAGTAGGCAGGATGTTGTTGTTCTCAGCCTCGCGGGGTATTCCTCCGGATGCACGTGACGGATCCCGGAATTACCGGCTTTAAGGATGGCGGATGGCGCTAGACCTCTTTTCGGTTACAGGCATCTCTGATTGGCTTGATGACAAGACAGCTTCATTGTCGGCTTCGATCCAAGATCATGACGTGGATAGCATGTCGGTGAGATATCGAGTATAAAAACAGATGTGAAGAACCCTCAATGAGATTGCACTGGCACTGTGTTCGTATATCAAGTTTACTCCTGAGCTTTGATTTCAAACCACTGATCATACTCGTTTGACTATCTTCAACTTGGAAGGTTCCGACATTGTCCCTATTTAGGATATATAACCCTACTCCCGCCAAGTCCACACCACACCCTTAACATGCCACCCAATCAAGCAGCTTGGCTTGTTCGTTCTAAGGTTCATCCCTTCGAAGTTCGATCCGCTCCCTACACACGGCCACGTGAAGGGGAAATTGCCATACGAACGCACGCCGTGGCCATCAACCCCATTGACTGGACGGTCCAAGGACAGGGTACCACCCTGATGTACCAATGGCTATCCTACCCTACCATCTTGGGCACTGATGTAGCCGGAGAAGTCGTCGAGGTTGGCCCGAAAGTCACCACATTCTGCGTTGGCGATCGTGTACTCGGCAAAGCATGCGGCACCGACGAGAAGATCAATTCTCACACCCAAGGCGGCTTTCAACTATATGTCATCCTCGCTGCACATATGGCCTGTCCCATTCCCGATCAAGTATCATTTGAGCAGGCCGCAGTGCTGCCCCTGGGAGTTTGCACCGCCGCATGCGGGCTGTTTGAACCCGATCAGCTCAATCTCAAGCCCCCATGCGCTCGCCCGGAGCCCACCGGCCAGACCGTCATCATCTGGGGTGGGGCTAGCAGTGTCGGTACCTGCGCAATCCAGCTCGCTCGAGCCGCGGGATATCAAGTTTTTGCAACTGCTTCACCCAAGAACTTCGAGCTGGTGACACGATTAGGCGCCAGTCGGGTCTTTGATTACCGCAGCGGGACGGTCGTCGCGGACATGATCGCTGCGTGCCAGGGCGAGACCGTGGCTGGGGCACTGACTGTGGGAGCCAATGCGGCGGATTGCTGTTTTGATATTCTCGCTCAATGCACCGGGCCCCGATTTATCTCCATGGCTGCGTATCCAGTCCCACAGCCGCCGCCGACACATCTCACGGTTCCTCGTACAGCCCTCGCATTCATGGTCGGCAATTCGAAGTACTGGTATAAGTCCCGCATGCGAGGAATCAAGTACAAATACATCTTTGCCAGCACGCTCTATCACAACGGGGTGGGGGCCATGCTTTTCCAGCAGTATTTGCCGCAGGCTTTGGCCGAGGACCGGTTTCGGGCAGCACCTGAGCCGCTCGTGTATGGCAAGGGCCTGGCGGAGATTCAAGGGGCAGTGGATTTCCATAAGTCGGGAGTGTCTGCGAAGAAGGTGGTTGTGCTGCTGGATGATTGATCTTGTTTCTGGTTCAGGCTTGCTGCGCGTGAGTTTTGTGAGAATCTTACGTCGGCCACCGAGACAGCCCTATGTAGGCCACTTTTTGGACCTTTGTATTGGCACTGATGTATTGCATTGAAAACGCTTAGCATAATATGATTGCTCTTCTAATCCACCGTATGATAATCTCAGCATGGACCTTTGCTCACTTTGAGATATTTATTTAAAACGCTGACACGTGCACCAATGAGGGCTACATACTGATAGGCTGGTTGTCAGTTGGGCTGGCTGCCAAAATCCTCAGTTGTACGCCTTGAACCCCCCCCCTTTTCTTTTTGCATTGTATGCAATCTGGTTCTGCCTTCGACATGTGCCCGGTAGACCATGCACTGTACAGCTTTCGAATCCCAATATAGTAGAAAATCCCGTCTGCTGCAAGGGAAAAGTAATTTCGGCCCGAGCACGAGACTGGGATCACTAATTCTCCACGAGCCCGACGGCTTCTGTTGATTTAAAAATGCTTCCGTCAGATGCCTTGATACATTGCAATTTGTCACCCCGTCCTGCGAGATCTACAGTGACTGTACGATCACACAAGTTAAAGCTTTCATACTTCCTCCTCACTTCCATCGGCCTCCGACAAAAACCACGTTTTTCTTATAGCATGATCTTGAACAAACGGCACCTTCTCGTCCTTCTCGACAACGCGGAAGTCTACGCCTAAGGCACCAAACTTGATCTGTAAGTCTAGCAGTTGAGCTCTTCCTTTTGATTCCAGCTCCAGGAATCTCCGCGGCACCCACTCGTCGATACATTTGATACAGCGTTGCCCGGACTCTTGCTCAGCAAAAGCAAACTGAACATAGAGACTCCGAAGTAGAGGTACACTGTCCGAAATTTGTAGAGATAGGCTTTCTAGTTCAGCACACAGCGGCTGCAAGCAGTATACCAAGTAGTCTGCGATGAAGAGATGCCTGAGCGATTGGGGAAGTATTTCCCATAGTGGTGTCGTGGACTTATAGGCACCTTTCCCGTCGAACGGTAGCGGGTTTCCCCATCGCATATGTACAGTCTCGAAGTTGGAAAACTCACGAAGGGATCCAAAGAAACTCGGCTGCGGGCTTTCTGCCTCCTGCCATAGGAGTCGACCTACGGACGCGAAGGTCAGATTGAGATGGCGCAGCGAGGATTGAAACCGTCGCAGGTGATGATACAGCAGCGCGAGCTCAGGGAAGGTATGGCAATTCCGGGTATGCCACTTATTCACTTCCAATGTGAATAACTCCAGCCTCGAGCAGGATTTTAGCAACCACGGAAGACTTGGAAAAACCGCGATAGTCTGCTCGAGGTCAAGG
Source organism: Aspergillus indologenus CBS 114.80 (assembly GCA_003184685.1). Classification (NCBI taxonomy): domain Eukaryota; kingdom Fungi; phylum Ascomycota; class Eurotiomycetes; order Eurotiales; family Aspergillaceae; genus Aspergillus; species Aspergillus indologenus. The sequence goes on along the minus strand of KZ825472.1, from coordinate 32,979 downwards.
TGCGTGAGTGGCAGGTGCGAGCCAATCTGCAAGGCCAACCGAGGCTCATCACAGGGAGTGCGCACATGTAGCTCGTGCAAGGAAGGAATTCGAAGGAAAGTAATCAATCGACGAAAAGGCACAGGTTGTTCGGCATACCGGTACAGGACAGAGACTGGCCCACTGGCCAACGAGACGTGGCTCAGCCTCGCAAGAATCCCCAGCCTAGGGTCCCTCGCCCAATGAATCACCCGGTCGAAATGGACCGAGTTCTTGCGTAACCTATCTATGCGCATATGGTCCTTATCGTCTGGACAAACTCTCTCCGCGGGAAGTTCTATCCGAAGCCTCTTGAGGTCCTTGGCTTGGACTAGCAACAAGGCCAGCCAGGCGTCTTCGGATTTCCAGGGGGCTCTCCACCGATCTTGGTGTACGGAGTAATCTTGGAGATCCCTTCGCCAAGCACAATACTTCCGGCAATACTTGCGCTTTGACGTCCCATAGGGCAGCATCGAAGCACGATACTTCTCTTACGTCAGCGGTGCCAAAGGGGGGCGATTCCGCCACTTTCCCTCACAGTGACTGGCATACAGCTCCAAGGAGCGGATACAATGAGCTAGAGGTGGGTTTTGAATGACAGCCTGGGTGAATCGGCGAACAGGAAGGTTGGTACTACCACAAAGGAGGCCATATTCGGCGCGGCTATAATTGTTATAGTTATAATCATTCAAGGGAAGGCGTACATGGTGGTAGAGATGTGAGATAAACAGAGAGTACTATGTTCTGCAAACCAGCACCAGATGAGTATAGTCGTCGGTGTTTAGTAGAGAGAGAATCCAGAGAATGATCTCTGTAGGAAATTGGTCGAGCATTGTGCAATAATAAGTGGGTTTGAGTAAATTTTCGGAAAATAGCCACTAGGAAGGCGGGGGGTGGGGGGCGCTTGAGAGTTGAGGAGAAACGCAAGGTGTGTCAAGGGGACTTTATATTAGATTGCAGGATGGGAATAAGCACTAGTCATGCATCGGCTGTCCTCGGACCTGTGATCGAGCAACGGAGGAGATGATTTATTGGCCAGGTCTGGGTACAGTCTTAGTGAGTGGTGTAGGTTCCCTCAGCTTCCAACAACGGTTCCCTCTCCCTCTCCCTCTCTGCCTTGCCCTTTGTCTGCGGTCTCTGGCCAACCGTCCGCCAATACAGCGCCCAGACCAGAGACAAGAACTGCACTCCCGCGAACACCGCATTGTTTACTACCGGGTATCCATACTCAAAGTACCAACCCAAGCCCAGCGGATCCCACGTCTCAGCATATACTACCCGGAAGACCCACGATATTGCGATAAAGCCAAACACGACCGCCTGAATCGCAAGTCCAGTCAAGCTCAGAGCGGTGTCGTGTACATGGTTGCGACTCTGTGCTGCCTGAAGGAACCAGGAAAAGCCCCCGATGAAAGTGGCCATGGGGGTGAGGAGCACGGCATGAGTGAAAATGAACATCTCGCGCAGGTCTTGGCGGGGCCAGCTCTTCGTCTCTCGTGTGAGGCCCAATAAGTCGATGAGCTCCGGGACTAGCGAGATCAGGAGGACAAGAATGTACAGATTGCGATACGGGCTCGTGTCGGACCCCTGTCGTCGGAGGCGAACGCATAGTATGAAGCTAGTTGTCTTTAGTTTAGTAGAAGCAGTACAAATATCCACAGCGAACACTTACAGGGTAAGGAAAAGAGCCCATGTTACGAGGACTTGAACGAAGTTCAGCCAGTCGCCAGTGTTGAGAGGATCGTGCGTGAAAATTCCAGCCGCAGCTTCAGGAACATTAAGGGTGAGGTATACTTCTTTGGTGAGGTCTTCAGTAACGACTAGAAGATTGGCAAGCACATAACCCAGAGAGATCCCTGTACTGTTCTTCTTGGTCCAGAGAGAATAAAGCTGAGGAGCGAAGGAGAGGATCGTGAGGATGATCAGAATGCTTGAGAACGTTAGTGCTGTGGCGGGCATAGAAGAGCTCAAACAGAGGATGCGAACATTCTGACAGAATCAGGGGCTTCTGTATAAGTATCCTCAAATGATGGCATTCTGTGCTGGCAGGTAAGGCTGGCTGGCTCGGGAAGGCGAGGGGTTGTTTGAGAACTGGTTGATGGTTGATGGTTGATGTTGATGGTACTACTAAGATGACTGCTGTTGAGAGAGGGATTGCGGCTGAGGATGCCGCTCTAACCACAAGCGTCTAGCTACAAGTTACAAGTTACTTAACTTGTTACGGTACGGTGACTTGCACAATACATGTACTATACTGCCTTGTACTGTACTGTACTGTACAGCCAGGCCATATCAGCTGGTGCCTGAGGTCAACAATGTACAGTACAGTTTCTAATACATTGTCTGGGGTACAATTCGAATACAGTGCATAAAGTTCCTATGCCATCTGCAACGCTTTGGCTGCGGACCCTCCGGAGGCGAAATCAGGCTTGCGAGCGACAACTTGAAGTGGCTTCCATGCGAGACCATGGTCGACACCATGTTGACCAGAGAAGTCCTGCGCCAAATCTTCCAGCAACCGGGGGTCTTCCCCCTGGCTCTGTGCGAGACGGGATTTCAGAATGCCCAGCACTACAGTGAGATAGTTGGGATAGTACAAACCCCGAACTGCGTCAGTCCACGAGTCCAGCTTTGCTTGGATAATGTCGAAACCCTGCTTTCGCAGCGTATCTGGCAACTGGTCGACCCAGCTGTGACCAATCAGTGAGTGCCGATACGAAGTCTCTCATAAGGACGCCCGGACAACGCGTCTCTTGTTTATGGGGGAGAAAAGCAACATACCCTGAATCAAGACTCTGACTCCCCAGAAATTGCGAGTACAGACGCTCTAAACGTTGCATGGGCTCAGACAACGCCCCACTCGGGTCACGTTTAATCTCCTCCCATTGGAGATAGCCTCCCGGCCCTGAAGAGTTGCTATCAGGCCAGCATATTCACATCTGCACTTTGAAGACGACTTCACATACTCAACAAGGCCGCAGCGAAGCGAATTAATTTGTCTGGGCGGTTATCTCGTACCACACAGGCCCACAAACGCAAATGCACCACGTCGAAAGCTTCGAGCAGGTCCTCTGGGACCTGATCGGACATTAGGTCCAGGGTATTCAGTTTCACGTTGCGTGGTAGTGTTGAGGGTGGGGGAAAAGCATCACGCGAAACATCGTAACCGACAAGCTCGGCTTGATCTACATCCAGAGCCTGGCCAAGCTCGAGGCACCAGATGCTAGATGCGATATGACCGTCAGAGCCCCAGCGATAAAGTCTGGAGAGACTAGAGCATACCCTGTTCCCGTGCCGAGATCTGCTACCCTTATTCCCGGCCTGTGGGGAACCAAGGGACTCAAGACATGACCCGTCTGAAGTTTCCAGAGAAGATGCTGCTCATTGAGCCTGATGAATACACTCGTCAGCGCATATATCTTTTGGGGAAGTCGCACGTTTGCGAATCATTACCTCACACTCTCATACATAGTTCGATCCAGGATGTACCCATCAAGGGCAGAAACCGGACCCATGGCTGTGGTGCAATGCTGTGAGATAGGACTCTTCGTCGGCTATAACGCTGCGAACTCCGGAGCCATCAGAACTATTCCATGGCCATGGATTTGAAGGAATTTATAGGCGTAAAAGATGAATAACCCCGAACTTGTTATGTGTAGGCAATGTAAGACGCAGTTAGACTATCCGGATTCAACCTCTCAGACCCTGCTGGCCTGTAGGCCAATCGCTCCGTAGTAACCTCCATTCAAGGACGTAAAGCCCTGGTTGGTCCTTGCGCATATGACCTCACCAAGGATTCTCGAGAGTTTGATAAGTGTAATGACGAATAGACCCGAGCCAGTTAAGGCATTCCAGAGAAGGGACGAGTGATGGCGCGAGTCAGGCTGCATGCGCCCGAGGCGCGGTAAATTCACGATGCATAGCGAGGAAACCACGACAACAATAAAAGGAGAGGCGCTTTGTTCCCGGCTTATCATTACGACATACATCGAAAGTGCCATGGAATGTACCAACATAATTCTGGTCCATGCTGGAGAGAAGGTGTAGCGGACAAAGATGTATCTTGCATCTACGAGAATAACAACGACAGTGTGGCCGAAGAATAGATGCAGCATTGCATCACAATAGGAAAAAAACCTGTTTTCGAGTCATGTAGTCATCCATCATTTCTTCAGGCATTTGCTTGCAGGCCACCCTTTAGCCTGCAAGGCTCAAGATTCTTCATGCAGGCAGCCGTTTTGGGAAGCAATTCATATCAGTGGGAGATTCCGAGTGATGATTGGACCGCATTCTCGATCTGTGATCGACAACCTTGAACGCAGTCAAGATGTACAGTATGAAATGGATGCAGTCTTTGAAGAATGAAAGTCTGTGTCCAGCGGATATGAAAGTAAAAACGAAAAATATGTTCCATGCCTCAAACAATGATGATATTGTTCACACCTTTCTGTGGGGTGACGTATACCACAGACCTATCAAGCCATCATTGCCACATAATCAGTATATCTGGGTACTACGAGGAAATTTCCGGGGCACTTAAATTGTCGCCATAGTCCTGATGCAGATAGTGATTGTACCAGATGTTTCACTCATATTGGAAAGTATGTTCTCCGTGACCTTACTCAAGGACCGAGCTGTATCCGACAGGGTGCAGCCACTGGTAGTGCTCGTCGCCTGCACTCTCGGAATCTTATTTGTGTCATGCCACGTCTTTACTCTTGTTCGATCCCTTCGATCACCCCTTCGCAAGCTCCCAGGACCATGGTATGCCCCACTGACGACATTACATCTTCGATACGCGTTTGCGAGGGGGACTATCTGGAAGCTTGTCGAGTCCAAGCACCAGCAGTATGGACCGGTCTTCCGGTATGGTCCTCGACAGATATGGATCTCAGACAAAGATGCCTTGCGAACTATTCTCCAGACGGCGGATCTCCCCAAGGTACAGATGTATGCCGAAATTTCCCGAGATGCTCACAATCCGGGTCTGTTTGGGGAAGTGTAAGTATATCCATGCGTTGATCGCCTATCGTCCTGGGATTGATCTTTGATAGGCGACCAGAGCCGCATAAAGTCCTCAAACGCTTCTTATCACCGAGGTTTACGGTAGCACACGTCGACGAACAAGGTCATCTCTTTGAGAGATGTATCGGGGATCTGATTGCCAAATACTACCAGCTCACCAAGGGCAAGGCAAAGACAGAGGTGGTCGTGACCGACTTGATGATGGATTTGCATGGCGTGGCGCTTGACATGTGAGTTGCTCTGTCCTTCTTGTAAGCAGAAAATAAGCTGAGTGTCTTCTTTCCAGCATGGGAGAGTGTTCCTTTGGCCGAGGCTTTGGTCAAACACTCCCAGTCAAGGAAGAGTACTTGGGAATGGAGGACCGCATCTGGCTGCAAATCCCCCACTCCATCTTCCATGGCATGACTCGGAGATACAAGGTAGAGGCCTCCAAATCCTTCGACTTGTGTGGAAACTAGTGGATCTAACGCAACGATCTACGCTGTAGATGGTCTACGTCAAGCGATGGTTACGAGGCCTCGGGATAAAGCTGTACTTCGACTGGCCTGCTGATATGATCCGGGTAAGACACATTACTGCTTCGTATTCTCCACAGTATACCCCGAAAGCTTACATCGACTTTCTCCGAACAGGCCATCGATGCTATCGTTAGGGAACGCTCCTACTCCAAAGACTACTCTCGACCAGATCTACTTCAACATTTTATCGACAGTGGCACCCGACCAGGTTCGTCCGCGCCAATGAACACTAGGGATATTATAGACCAGCTGTCAGAGATCCTCCTAGCCGGGTCGGAGACCACTTCTGGAACCATTGCATGTCTCTTTCTCGAACTCCTGCACAGTCCCGAAAAGAAAGCAAAGCTACTGGATTCACTCCCGGTACTTACTGCCACTGATCCAATTATCAACAGCAAGACAGTGCGAACAGCGCCCGAATTTCGCTATCTGGATGCCTGCATCAAAGAGACGCTGCGATTGCACCCGATTGCGAGCGAGATGGGTCGCAAAACTGGCAAGGACTGGTGTGAACTCGCGGGATACTCAATCCCGCCGGGCACCGTCGTATCTGCTAGCTATAGGCATCTGCACCGCAACCCCGAGTTCTGGCCCAAACCATTAAAGTTCTGGCCGGAAAGATGGTTAGAAAATGAGAAGGCTCGTGACGGTGCTCCGGAGCCCGAGTAAGTAGCCGACTCTTGACAGTGAGCCCCGTTCATGGTCACTAATGGGGTATGCAAGTATGAGTGCCTATTATCCATTTTCTGCGGGCAAGCACTCCTGCATTGGAATCAAGTAAGTAGTTAAACAGGCACTCGCCTACCGTACAACCGCTAATGGTAGTAGCTTCGCGTGGGCAGAGATGCGCATGGTCGCTGCAAATGTTTTCTCGCGGTTTGATCTCGAAGATATTGGGAATCAGCACGTTGATTTCCGGCAATACATCACAATGCAGCTGGAAAATGGCTCGCACAAGGTGGTGCTGAAGCAGCGGATCTAGCCTGATCTCTGCAAGCACATCCATGGCGACATCAGATAGGTGGTGGATACCTGGTTGCTATGGTAAAGTGAGGCAAGAAGGTCCTAGTTCTATGCTAGATCAATTCTAGTGATAAATGGATGTATTGTTAATTCTGCGAGTTCGAGTGTCTTGAAATTATGCAGTCTAGCTCTGTTGAAAACTCGGGATGATCCCAGTACTCCACTTTAAATAAACCCAGCACTTTATGACGCGCCGGGCTCATGTCTTCTCGACTTTATATTTCGCCGTTGCAAAACTCGGGCAAGAGACTATTAAGTCCCGTCCGCAAGCTGGGTAAACGCTTTATCCTTGTCTATATTATAACAGCGTGGTTGTAGCAAAGGATATACTCAATGTACGCCCAGTATAACTAATCTCCACAACAGAAGGGACTGACCCATAATCATGTACCGTTGAATCTATCAGAGACCCAGTTATTCAATTGTAGGTTAAACACCCCGGGCCCTACTTGTGATACTCATGAGGGATCCAGTGCCGAACACCTAGATTCGTGGCAAAGTGCACTTGAGACATAAAAATTACTCTATCTCCAGAATGTCGTGTGTTGTACGCAGTAGAATTGTCGATCGCCTTCAGTGAGTTTCCAGGATGGCTCCAACGTGTTTAACATCTGAGAAGTCAAGATACTGAGAACGTAACCAGGCATTTACCCGGAAACACGGAGGAAGTAAGCCAACCAACGGTACGCTTCCTCGACCATGCGATCGAGCGCGACTCCACCGGCCCCGAGATCAAACAGATGCAATCCATCCTCGGGCGTGACAAGCTCTGTCTCGATCCCATGTTCTTGCAGCGCCTCGTGCATCCTGAGCGCCTGTGTCCACGGAACCAGCTGATCCCTCTTTCCGTGGAGGAGATAGGTCGGAGAAAGATGCCTGCCCGTGGAGGCACCCGCATAGGGGCTGAACTGGCGGATCCGATCCGTGGGAGGCGGCGGCGCGAAGAGAATGGATTTGATCCCTTCCTCTGTGTTGGGGATCGCACTCCGAGGCGGCAGCCCGTTGGCGAAGATCTGAAGGGTCTGACCATGACGAAGCATGTGCGTGTAGATCCGCGCGCGGGGGCTGCGGGCGGCCAGCCCGTATGCGGTGACGATGTCCTCGTGGTGGAAGTTGTAGCCGCTGATCTATGGGGGTTCCCAAGTAGTTAGCGAGTTGCCCGGAGTGATGTATCAGGCAGAGGGAAGTACCGGTTGAGATTGGATATCGTCGAGGATACTAGGATCCCAGTCCTTGCGTGGGGACTGCGCCGGGAGCTCGCGGGGCGCGGTGAAGTCTAGTGCAGGTCAATATTCTCCTTTCTCTCGCCCTTTCCGCGCCCGACTTCAGAATCGAGTACCCACATGGATCTTCAAAGTCGGTGGGACAGTAGAAAGAGACAATGGCCTCGGGTGGTCGATACCCAGGACTATCCCATGCCTGGCCCAGCAAAAGCGCAAGGGTGCCTCCAGAAGACCAACCGATGACTCCCACCCGGCCGCCATCCAGGCACAAACCACGGTGTTTGAGTCGAAGCTGCGGCAGTTGCGTTCGGACCCAGTGCAGCGCGTCTCGCGTATCGGTCATAGGCCCATCAAGGATGTTCACCTCAGGACAAAGACGGAAGTCGACGCTCACCAGGACGATCCCCTGGCCGAGGAGGAACTGGATCTGATCTCGGGGAACGTGCTTTCTTGAAAGCATGATGTTCGCACCACCGTGCAGGAGAAGGGCTGGGGTGGGGTGTAGCCTGACTGTTAGCGTAGTCCTAGCCCTGGTACGGTACGGTGGAATCTTGAGGTGCACTCTACGCGAGTCGCGACTGAGAATGCTTACCCATTGGATATTTGTACGCGGGCCCCAGCTGCAGAGTGGGGGGGTAATAGATATCCGCCGAGAGATGCGGCGTGCCGGTCTTCCAGACCAGGGTTTCACAATCCACCTCACCAGGGGGGCGATAACTTGGAACCTCGTCGCACTCGGAGGCAAATCCGCAGACGAGTCGAACGGTCTGCGCTTCTGGGCTGGGGCCGTCACTTATCATGACTTGTTGGAATCCTGCACTGCGCATAGCATTGTCCCACGTGGCGGGGGATCCCAACGCGTACGAACGTCCGTCGTCGAAGAGCCACCAGCCGTCCAACAGGCCGAAGATTGCATCGAGCAAGAAGATTCGCCTGGTAACCTCATGCAAGCAAACCAGTCCATTTGGTTGGAGCATCTGCCGGGCGTTTGAGAGTGATCTTTGTAGGTTACGTGTGGCGTGCAAGCAGTTGGTTGCCACGATCAGGTCGAATCGCCCCACGAGGTCAGCGCTCGGAGGCTGTTCAATATCGACAACCATAAACCGCATCGAGTCGTGGTAGGCCTTGAACCGGCGTTGAGCGGTCGCCACCAAGGAGCTCGAGATGTCTGTGAAGCAATACTGGAATGGGACGCCGGAGTCGGATAGGATCTCAAGCATGGGGACAGTGGAGGCACCGGTTCCAGCGCCGAGCTCGAGGATGCGAATGGGACGGGGGGAGCCCGGGCTCATTGCCAGGTGCTTGACGAAGTCACACAGCAGCTGGTTCATGGTGCGGAACATTGGCGCGTCACCATAGAAGTCAGTCAACAGCTGCCGGTGCTGGACACTGCCAAACAGGCGTTGCAACGGGTCAATGGTGCCAGTAATCAAACCGGCTAGATCTGGACCCGTCAGTTGAAGCAGCTCATGCTCGGGACGGTGCTGTGGATGTTTCTCCATGAGTTCTTGATGCAGTGCAGCCGCCGAGCGTACGATGACATGTTTGTCGGCGCGAATGTACTCAGTGCTGCCAACTGCGTCGAGGATCCCTGCATGACGTAGAATGTCATACAGGGCAAGTTTCAGCTTGCCATGCCCCGGGCCCACGGGGATCGAGGGCACGCAAGATCCGGGTTCCATTGTTCGCAGATCACAGCCAAGCTGCGCAAAGGCATCAAGCACATAGGCCACAATCAGTTCAAGCTGCAAGGGGTGCACATCATCCCAAAACCCAAGCCAATCATTCTGCCTCGCAAGCTCCGGAAAGCGGCGCTGTATCTTGTCAAAAGAGATCTGTGGCTTCCAATCTGCATGCTGAGGACTCGCTTGTGGCCTGCCCTCGAGGCCTGTAGTAACCCGTCTGATTGACGGTAGCCGCTCAGCAACTGGTCGGCTCTGGTGCCCTCCCAGGCTAGCACACAAGTCGGAAAAAGTAGTTGTGGCCTGCATTTGTACTTTGTCCTTCGGGCACGCGAATTCTTTCTCGATGTCGCCCATGAGCTCCTGCGAGAGCAACGAGTCGACGCCCAAATCGGCCATGGTGGCTGCCGGCTCAGCAACCTCAAGCGGGCCGAGATGTGCTTCTAATACTTGCTGCAATCGATCGGCGACTGAGGCTGGCTCATCCGAGTGTGCTTCAGAACCGGGGGAGGTATCCTCGCTGTGAGTGAAGCTCTCTGAGTGCGAAAGTGATGGTGTGCAAGACAACGGCGACGCGGGAGCGACTTGGGTTTGCACACAGCGGTACAGAGTTTCCAGGGATGACTGCACGCCAATGTTGCTAGCGGCAATGTCCACATTGTATTCTTTCTTGATCTTCTGTCGCAGTTCGTTGATTCCCAACGAGTCTACACCGATGCTTTGGAGGTTGGTGGTGGATGATAGCCCGTTGACGGGGTCGTTGACTAGATTGCCTAGGATCCTATCGATTCCTCCTGCAATATCGCCGGTCACATCGGGTCCTCTGACTCGAGCCTCGCGTTCGGCATATGGTGACCTGACCACGCACGGGCTGGGGGCTGCAGTTGAGATCGAGGTGAGCGTTTTCTCAACCAATCCAGCTGGGGTGTGGCGGAACTCGACCCCATAGACTGCTAGGACCAGCTGCCCGGTCCCAGAGACGAAAGCCAGGATGTCGTACTCTATTGACGTCGGATCCTGCCTAATTGCCCGCGCCACTACCTGCCACCCTGCATGGCAGGACTCCCAGGAAAGATCAGGGCTGGGTTGGATGCATCTCGCCTGTGTGCAGACGTAGAGTCCCATTCCTCGAGCCTGACTGGCATCCTTGAAGAGGTTGGCATGTGCTCCGGCTACTTGCAGTAACCCCTCTAGCACCACGGGCGGGATCAGGTCCGAGTTGGAAAGAAGAGAAGGATCTTGGGGCAATTGGAGGCGAGCTCTGGCATACTGAGGCGCCCAGTGCCAGCTTCGGATGAGCTGATAGATACTCCCGTAGGTCACCACGGGTGCCAACAAACGGTAGAGAACATCCCCGCCCATATCACAGGCCTGGTCACTGGAATGATTGTGCGCCATGATGGACTGACAGGTGGAGTCCAGAGTAATCAAGTTGAAGGTTCGCTGCGTGAGATCATCGGCTTCATCGGCAAAGCGAATCCGCCCCGTTGCACTCCGGATGCTCGGTTCCGCGTAAAAGGCGAAATCCCACGAGCGTGGGGTCCTTCCGTTTGGCTGCATGGCCAGCATGAGCTTCTTGCCATGAACTCGACCGAGCGGTTTGAAGATTTGAAGACCTTCCACAACCCCAATGTGTGGCGATGGTCCATCCTGCGTGGGTGATGGAATAAGTTGCGCAGAGCGCATCACGATGTCGACATAGAGCGAGGCTGGACAAACGCCCGTACCGCTAAGGGCATGTTGATCGACCAGCAAAGCCCATTCGTGAGCTCGGGGGTCAATCTCAAAGCGGCAATTCCCCCCGGTCTTGCGATCTTGATAGCCTCTGAGCGCCACAAGTTGGATCTTCTGCTCTGTCGGAGGTAGAGGCTTGGATGGTGCGCTTGACTCCTTCCACTCTAGCCAGTGTCGGTATCTCGTGAACGAATACATTGGGGGAGTCAGTAGCCTCTTTCTGTGGCTAGTAGAGCCCTGGTAGGACCAGAAATCCACATTCTGCCCGTCCTCCCAAATGCCCCTGGTTACGTCGGCCAGGGATTGCGGATTCAGAGAGCGTCCTGCAAGGAAAGTGTGATTCTTGCGCACCTCATCTGGGATGGCGGCAGATGCCATCTGAACTGTCACGGAGCCCAGGTCAGCTTCCAGCCAGGCACAGGGTCCTAGCTCGTTATCTATCCTCTCCACTGCAGCTTGGAAATGAACCGGCTCTCGTGTTTGCTGGCAAATGAGGTCTGGCGTGGGTAAGTGCCAACTCTGAGTAACCGAACAGGGTTCGAGATGGACTCGCGACGGGAGGAAAGTCAGCTCAGAGGCGAGAGCGTGGAGGTCCTTCAGGATGGGCTCTGTCAACCGGCTATGGTAAGCGTGCGTGACGCCCAGACGCTTCTGCCGAACCTGCTGCCCCTCCATCTTCTCTATCGCATTCTGAATTGACGCCTCGGGCCCGGCGAGAACGTAGCTACTGGGCCCATTGTAACAGGCAATTTCCAGATCGGTGTATTCTGACAGAGCCTCACGTTCCTGAGGGCTTGTTGCTTGTACTGCAACCATCGCCCCTTTGTCTTCTGACCATTGAGTCTCGATCAATCTTGCTCGCCCAATGATCAGTTTCAGTCCGTCCTGCAGCGACAATGCACCCGAGGCGCACAATGCCACCAGCTGTCCGATCGAGTGCCCCAGCATGCGCGCAACCTGAAGACCACTGTCGACCCATGCTCGGGCACAAGAATATTGGATGGAGAACTTTCTGCCGTGAAGAGTGACCAGATCGTGGCATGGGATGTCCTCGAAGATCGCCGGATACAATGGCGTCCCCCCTACAGCACCGATGGCGCGGGCACATTCATCGAGATGATACCGGAACCGACTGCAGGTCTCGTAAAGAATTCGGTCCACAGATGCGCTGGTGCCTGTTTGCCCAGAGAACAGGAGGACTACGGGCTTGGGGCTCTTGGGCCGAGCGAGCGACTGCACGGCGACCCGATTCCCCACAGCCTGAAGTTTCCGAATCAACTCGGGTAGGGTTTGGACCGTCGCCGACCACCGATACCGGAGTTGCAGGTTCATCTTACGCGACAGGCTGAGCGCAACATCTTCAATACATATTCCAGTCGTCGCTCCCCGACTTTGGAGCCATTGCTCAATCGTCCTGCAATTTTGTTCCAGGGCATCTGGACTATGGGCGGCAATGCATACCGGATACATCACCATCCCTGCTCTCTCTTCCCCGGAACCGGACTCAGGAGTGGGAGGCTGTTTGACAATCATCGCCGTGATATTCCCTGCCGCTCCAAAGTTGTTTACACAGGCTACCATGGGCTGTGCCTGCCAGGGTTGCATCTCGCGTGGGACAAGGATGTGATCCCTCGACTGGTCGATCTCGGAATGGAGCTGGGTCAAATTGGCCTGGGGTGGGATCTGGCGATGCTGCATCATAAGGATCACCTTGATCAACCCGACCACCCCCGACGCTCCCTCGGCGTGTCCAATATTGGCCTTGACTGAGGTGAGGCACATCGGGGCTGCCTTACGGCTGGGCCCTGCGAACACCTCAACAATTGCCTTATACTCCGGGATATCACCCACCCGGGTTCCGGCTGCGTGGGCCTCCACATAGGTGATCTCGTGCGGTCCTATCGCGGCCGCAGTGAGGAGGCGCCTGTACAAGGCTTGGTGGGAGGTCGGATCCGGGGCGGTGATGGTGACCTCATTGCTGATCTGTCGGACAGCCGATGCACAGATGACCCCGAGGATGGGATCCCCAGCCTGCTGAGCGACATCCAAGCGCTTCAAGAAGACGAGACCAACACCTTCCCCGCGCGAGTATCCATCCGCTTCGGCATCGAATGGGGCCGCCTTACCCGTCGGGCTGAGAAAGGATGAGCCGGCTAGATTCTGGTAAAGGTATGGACTCGTCATCACCTCGACACCTCCGGCAAGCGCGGCCGTACAATTGCCCAGTAAGAGGTCCTTGCAGGCGGCATCAATGGCCACCCCGGAGGAGGAGCACGCGGTATCGAGGGTGATAGATGGCCCGGTCCAGTTGAAGAAATGACTGATCCGACCACTGCGAAAGGCCCGGAGACAGCCAAGCGCGGCGAAGGCACTGGGTGGATGAGCCGCCAGATTGTCATTGTAGTCGGATCCAAAGCCTCCAATATAACAGCCCACGTCGGTCTCGGGCTGGCGGCCGGGCTGGAAGTAGTGCGAGCTCTCTAGCGCATGGTAGGTGGCTTCTAGAAGGAGGCGCTGGGCGGGGTCCATCGTGACCGCCTCTCGACTCGATCGGCCGAAGAACCGGTGATCAAAGCTGTCAACCTCGTCGAGGAAGTTGCCACGGATTGCAGACAAGCGGTCTTCACTACGCCAGTGAGCTTGGAGTGGAAAACGGGAGTCGGGGGGCTTGGTTGCCATGCATCGACCTGCCGCCAGCAGCTCCCAGAACTCCTCAGGGCTGCGGGCCCCCGGCAGCCGGCAGCTCATCCCCACTACGGCTATTGCATGGTCAGGGTACTCCCTTCGGGGTGAAGCTGATGAGCTTGACATAGTGGTCGATCGATATCGATTGATCAATGGCACCGAGTGAATGGGACCAGGAGGGTGGTTGAATCTTCGATCCTCCGAATGATGATGTGGCAGCGAGCGTGCGTAAGTTGAATCGATGGTCCAAGCCTGGAAAGACCCCAATTACACTGCTCCGGATGGCTTCTTATCTTCGCTCACCAAGGACCTGGAGGGACACAGAGAGCTTTGGCGTTTGACGTCAGGGGTGACGTGATATAATTGAGTATTACACGCATCAGCTGCAGATTGACCCTGCCCCCTGCGCTCTGACCCCTCTAACCGCCGCCTCCTGCGCGACGAGCCCAATGCCAGCCGGAAATCCTGACTTTGGTCGCGGTGATGAAATCAACTACATTCTGATCGTTGCCTACCTTACCTAGTACAGTACAGTATACACCATAGACCGTGGCGACTCCGACGGGCCGCTGTCAGCGGAAGCCGGCCAGTTGCGCTTCGCACGACAGCCCATTGTGCCCCCGTCGTCGAATCCATCCCAGGAGCTAGATATCAAGATCGGAGGCAGGAGAATTGTCAGAGGGATGATGATAAGAAGATCTACGACACACACGTTGGGCGCCTTGAATCTGTCAATGGACCGGGTCTGGTGCGCTCGAACCCCACACTAAGCCCAACTTAGGAGTGCATGCAGATGCCGCGGGCTCTGTACAGCCGTACGTGATACGTTCAGAATCCAAGTTCTAAGCCCTGCGCCTTGTATGCTGGCCTGGTTATTGGTTGGCTCTACCTTATTAACTGAGCCATCCCCTCCTACCAGGGGGGGGGGGGGGCACATACGGGCGGCCCGGTCGCGGGCCCTACGTCAACCTTGCATGAAGTGTCTCAACATGGGTATTCTACCCTAGGTAGATGTGGATGAGCTTCCCCCCTGCTCCTACGGGCTGATCGGCCGGAGAAAAACCAGGATTTATTTGTAGTTCTTTGTTTCGCTAACTCATGTGAAATGGCTCGACAGGCCGCGGATATGAGCAAGGTGCACTACGTCGGCAGCTGATTGACAAAAAACTTGAAATTCGCACATTACTGTACCCGTCAGTAGAGTCGCCGCATAGTACAGGGTCGGACATAATAATAATAGAGTGCTGGCCGTCGGCAGGAGCGAGATGGCTGATGCAGGATGGCTTAGGACATACTTCATGCTATACTATGAAGGTCGAGAGGTGCATCCGGGATACGCGGATCTGCGAGTCGGACGGATATCAGCCCTCAGTGACTGGGGCCGAGGATAAATCTGGAAACAGACATTTCCAAGGTAGACATAGACTCTGTGACACTAAGAAACGTCGTGATGGTTCTCTCGAGAAAAATACCGTCTGATCTGTCTTTTTTCTGGGCTTGCAATGCTGAAGTTAAGAGGCGGAGTAAATAACACCCTCTTATAGCAAGTAGCCGGCAGTAAGCTGACCCGTGCTTGTCTCAGGCCATATCATACCCAGCCACGAGGTGTATGCAGGACACTAAGATCATCTCATTCGAACAGAGGGCTAAGGTAACACCCAGATCAATGCCTTAACTTGGAGTTCTACTTCCACTATACTTGAAGCAAATACTACACTAGTTATGCAGAGTCAACAAAGTATTGTAGTCAGATGGTTGGGTGTTGGATTTTAGGGGGGCAAGTGCACACGTGCGTCCCAGCTTGGTGGCAAAACCGGGTTCAAGATTGATGAATCATGATCCCGCGACCGGATGTTCTCGAACGCGAAAAGTCTCAAGGTTTCCGGAGGGCCACTGGTGATTGTTGCACTGCTTGCTATCGATGCCTGATTTGATCAGTCAAGCAGGTGA
Organism: Aspergillus indologenus CBS 114.80; assembly: GCA_003184685.1. Taxonomy (NCBI): domain Eukaryota; kingdom Fungi; phylum Ascomycota; class Eurotiomycetes; order Eurotiales; family Aspergillaceae; genus Aspergillus; species Aspergillus indologenus. The sequence continues at coordinate 17,121 of KZ825472.1, read as the reverse complement.
GGGCTAGCTTCAAGGCTGGTTTGGTCATTTAATTCCAACATTGTGACTATCAAAACTGTGGTTTCCGCTATATCAAATACTGCAATGACAAATTCCTCGTTAACCAACATCGTAACAACCCTGCTGTGCGCAGGTTTCCTCCGGATTCAACAAGATTGGTAGGACTCTACTCTTCCTGCATCTAGCTTCCAGTATCACCGGTAACCACAGTATACAGCAATCCAGTACATCTATGTCGTATTCGCCTCCGCTCCAAGGAGCGTGAGTATATCATAAACCATTGGGGAAGCACTCATTCTGGACCATCGAATTGCTTGAATCCCCCCGAAAAATCATCACAACTGGAAACAGTTGCACACCCCCGAAATGCAGGCGCAAGTCTGCGAGCAGCAGTTCTCGGGGTATTCGAAGATGCACGGCTGGCCGACGGCGGTGCACTGCGGCGGGGCGGCGCACTTGACGGAAATGCTGGCGGGCTGCCCGGTCAGTGGAACCGAGTAGGTGGTGGGATTGCTCGTTCCCGCAGTGCCCGACCACACCGCGGCGTTGTTGCCGGGCTTCGGCGTCGCGGTGAATGTGAGCTTGCTCTTGCGCAAGGCCTTGAAGGTTTTGGACGCGCTGTCGAAAGTGAATGAGTCCCCGTAAACGTCGGCCGGATACTTGACCGTCACCGAGCATCCCTCGTTGGTGATGGTCAGTTGTGCGCAAGCTACGCTCGCCACCGCATTGCCGATGAGGCCGTCCGCCGGGGTGTGGCTGCAGATGTCTCTCGTTTCAAGCACCGGTGAGGCGCTTGCTAGAGATGCCCCAAGGAGATAGAGGAGGCTGCCTCTGAGCATGATGATTGAGTGGGGAGGGTCAATGCGAAAAGATGCTCGAGGTCTGGATGTTGTACTGGGGTCTTCACAGTGGAAATTCAATTTGCACCCCAAAGCAGGGTCAGCGCTGCGCCTTTAAGGGCCAAAGTGTGCCCATGTTGTCGCACATGACTGTGCGACCGAGAGCGCATATTGAACCCGATGAAGTCAATTGCCAAGTAAGTTTAGCTCGATTCATGGAATAGAAGTCTCGTGGGTGGCTTGTACGAGGTCTACATACAGTGCCGCGGTTGCTTCCGGCGATGCTTGCACCCTAAGATTATGGTTTATGAGCGCATTGGTTGATCGATGTTTGTTTATGCGTTTAGATCAAGTCTAGATTACTTTCTCATCTCTTCAATTGGTTCGACATCGGCGTGATTAAATCTAAGATCTCACGTGAACCATAAACCACGATTTGGTGAACCATGGAATGGGGACTTGGGGGTAAACAGGCAAGCTTCTAGCCATACTGCATTTGCGCACCGGCTCTTTCCTTCCACCCCTTCACAAATCAAAAAATCGAGTAAAACTTCACAACTTGATGAGGATTATGTTCTTGCTTCAATACCTCGACGAATGCTAAATGGTAGGCCAAAGACCTGTGTCAGTCCTTACCCTCGTCTCCGTGAAAAGATCATTAGCTGATCTGAGGAAGAAATGGATGCGAACTTCGTGGGGCCAGTTATTTGTATGTGGCGAGTAATCAGATCGAGGCAACAATGTAAACCATTCAGGCCATAATCATGAATCGGAAAGACGCTGTCATTAATAAGAGGGGGCACACAAGATCCTCCTCGGTGATTCTCTCCCTTGACCGGGTCAAAAAACATACGAAATCGATGGATACAAAGCGAGTGACCCATGCAATCTGCCTGGTGTTATAGAATTCCCCCATCAGACCAAAGAATCCACACTGCTCTCCCCGGGATGCCTGTTGGACCCTCTCGCTGTCTCTTCTTGCGCACTCCCACTCCCATCACCATGGCTCACCTCCACCTGCACATCCATCCTCTTCACAATCGCCCCCCCATTCCCCACCAGAATCCCTTCCTCACTACTCAAACTCAAATCCAAACTCCCATTCCTCCCGCCCCCGGCCTCTACACCCACATGGTACTTCCGCATCTCGCGCCGCAGCACTTCAGCCGATGTCGGTCGTGGTCGTCCCGCTACAGCGAGTTCAAACGCCCCGCCGCCCCAATTTCCGTCCCCATCCTGTGTCCCCACGCCTTTCTTGGTGGATCGAAGCCGATACCCCGAGGTACTTGTACTCCGGCCGTAGCCGTAGCCGTACATATTTCTGCCGGAGGAATAATGATCAGTCGTGCCGAAGAGGCGCGGCCAGATGCGGCTGACGACCGCCTTGAGACACGGGGCGCAGGCGGCAACAACGGCGACATGCACCTCGACGGCGGAGCTGCAGAAGCCGATGGCATAGGTCGCGTCGGTGACGGGGTGGGTCGGGAAGAAGCCGTTCGCCAGGAGAATGATTCGCCAGATGCCGATTGCTGTTGCTCTGTGGTTGGGCTCTTGATTTTAGCCCCGTGGGTTACATGTGGTAGAGGGAACCGGGGCCCAACGTACACCAATCCCATACATAGTATCAAACAGACGGCCAATTTCTTTCGCCACGGCATGTGGAGGCGGAAGGTAATGAGGGTCGGGATCGAGACGACGAGGATGTCGGTAAACAGATTGATGGCGGCGGTGGCGACATAAAAGGCCCCCTGGTTGATACAGGTCCCATTGTCGAGGGAGATGTTGTAGACGTAGGCGATCGGGTGGCACTGGAAGATGTCGACGAATAAAACAGCAAGAAAGAGGAGGATGGTGACGCTTGTGGTGCTCCAGATGAGGAGGTTGACTAGGCGGGATTGCGACTCGAGGCGGCGGAGGAAGAAGAGGATTGAGAGTTTGACCATTGTGAGGCAGGGGTTGTAGAGGAGTTGGTTGGCGAAATTCCACTGTTCATCAAAGCTTCGGTGTCAGTCATGGTTTACTTTTCCTGGGACAGGATATCACTCGGGATCTTCGTACAATGAGGCCGGTTTTCACATTGTAGTCTGCGGGAATGTCCCATTCGTGGATGCCCACGTAGTTGGTTTTAATGTCTTGAACAGTCAGGTATACAATAAAGTAGCGGATGAAAGGGCAAACAGACAATACCATGAGGTGATGGATTGGCCGATGGCCAGTATCTTGGAATGTTTAGTGGGGAGTGAACTGGCGAGGGAGATGCATCATGCAACCCACATATCCGACTACGATGAACACATCGTCTGCCTCGGTTAGCTAGAAGATCGACAGCTCCACTAGGAAACGAAACGCTTACCAGGCCCGAACCGCGTCCGTGTCATGAACCTACTCCATGACCGCAGGACGACTGCGATCCCTCCTAGGATAGGAAAGGCGACTACGACCCCCAAAGCCACTTTCTGGTGACTGTCGTCAACCATGGAGGGTTGATGATCATCGATGCATTGCAAAATTTCCCGGGACCCAGGGATTGGGGAAAGGGGATCTTATGAACTCGGGGGAGCAGCAGACAGGCTGACAGGGATAGATTCCTGCATGCAGGTTCATGGCGCCAATTTCCAACGCCGACCAGCGCAGCAGGGATGTGTTTCCTAGTGTGCGCAGCCTAATCACCGGAGCGGCGCTCTAAGCATGCTCCTTTCCCTCCTTGTTGTGCGAATCCAAGGCCCTGCAAAACGCAGGCAATGGCTGTGGCGTGTCCTATTCACGCCAAAGGTGAGGTCCAGCCAATCAATCACCAACTCGTAACGAGGCAGCATATGGCTGGCTCGGCCGGAAAGCACGGCAGAGAGCGTGGGCAGGCTAATTAATTGTAAGATAATTTGGCCGAAACGTGCGAGACTAAACAAGCACGAATAGATTGGATTTCATGCGAGATTGGAATTGCTGCCTGGGGCTTGTTCCGAAGCTAATCGTGCCGGTAGTTTTAGGTGGTTTTGGGCTCGGGGCGGCATTGGCCGAGGCCCGGACCATCCGGGGTCTCCAATCCACTTCCATCCACTTCCATCCACCGGACCCTCGCTAACACCGGACTCTCCACAAAAGCTCCCGGCTAACAACGAAACTAGCACCGGGGAATGCAGTCAAGTGTTCCGTGCAATCTCCGGCACGGATCCGCCCAGACCAAAGCCCAGGCTAAACAACGGACGGTGCATCGACCGACTGCACGTTATTACTAACTTTCGTCCGTCATCCCACATAGTTAGGACGTTGTGCCGTATGCCCATCGGTGCTGGGAGGTTCTCCTGAGTACTTAAAGGCCAAGCCCCCGGCCTCTAGATGAGGACCGTATTGAGAACCCAGTGTCCACCATGGCTCCTTCCGCACTTTCATTTCTTGCCGCACTGGGCGTCTGCTCGCAGGCCCTTGCCGCTGCGGGGACACTCTCGGTGGCTGCCACCACGGTCTCCTCCGCCAATCCCATCGCGAATGCCACGTATTTTGTCAGTGAAACACAGCAGCTCACGGAAAGTGTTCTGAGGAAGCTGGGGAACCACAGGTCCCTGTTCGATTTTGCTGGCGCCAACCTATCCCTGCCCGCCGTGGGCACATGCAAGGTTTACCCCGGAGATGCTGCGTGGCCCTCGACCTCCCACTGGTCGATATTGGATCAAGCACTGGGCGGTGCTCTCGTCAAGACGGTGCCTTTGGCTGCCACCTGCTACCCGGCCTGGTCGGCGTACTACAACCAGACAGCCTGTGAAGAGATCTCTAGTGATTGGACTGTGTCGTACTTGCAGTACGTGCTCTGCCCCCAAGAATGCCCCAGAATGTAGCTGCTAATCGTCAGCAGTGCCGCAGACCCCGCCTCAATCATGTGGCCCCTATTCGAGGGTCGTAGCTGTCTTCCCACGGACATCGCGACCTCTTCCACCTGCAGCATTGGTGGCTACAGCAGCTATGCCGTCAATGTCAGCACCGTGGCCCAGATCCAGCTGGCGGTCAACTTCGCGCGCAACCATGGGCTACGCTTGACAGTCAAGAACACAGGCCACGACTTCAACGGCAAGTCGACCGGTGCCGGGGCCCTGGGCATCTGGACCCACAACCTCAAGGACATTGAGGTCTATGATGAATACCACCTGGGTAACTACCGTGGCCCGGCTGTAAAGCTGGGTGCCGGTGTCCAGGCCTTCGAGGTTTACGAAAAGGCCCACGAGCTCGGCTACACTGCCGTTGGGGGCGAGGGCAAGACCGTGGGTGTGGCCGGTGGGTACGTCCTCGGCGGTGGCCACTCCCCAATGTCCAGTGTCTATGGACTGGCTGCCGATCAGGTTCTGGCCCTGGAAGTCGTCCTGGCTAACGGTCGTTTCGTGACTGTAACCGAGCAATCAAACCCGGAGCTCTTCTGGGCTCTTCGCGGTGGCGGCGGCGGTAAGCACCCATGCATTCAGTCACCATCCACCCCTTCCTCCAGTCCCGAAAGTAACACCATCCACAGGAACCTACGGTGTGGTGACCTCCATCATCTCGCGCCTACACCCCAAGATTCCCGTAACCGTCTCCACCTTTTCCTTCATGACATCCACGAACGTGACCGCCGACACCTTCTGGGCGGGCGTGGACGCGTATATGAAGCGCTTCCCCACCAACGCCGACGCAGGCACGTACGCCTACTTCTGGATCATCAAGCTCGGGGAGGAGAGCTTCGAATTCTTGATGAATCCTTACTTTGCGGTCAATCACACGGTGGCCGAGTTCAACAGGCTGATGGCCCCGTGGTTCTCCGACCTGGACCGGCTGGGCATTACCTACACCCCTAATACGACTTACTACGACAACTTCTATGATGCCTGGGAAGCGGGCTTTCCTCTCGAGACAATCGGCAGCGTCACGATGATGACCGGCTCCCGCCTCATCCCGCGCGAGAACTTCGTCAACGCAACCCTCCTCAACCAGACTGCTGCCGCCTTCCGTTCGACCGTCTCTGCGGGCTACTCGCTGTTGGCCTTCAACCTCAAGGCAGAGCTCCCTGCCGGTTACCCGGAGAGCGCGGCCAACCCGGCCTTCCGGACCACGCTGATGCACGCCATTACCTCTACTAGCTGGAACAGCAACGCCACCAATGCGGAAATCCTGAAGGCAATGGATACCTTGACGTACGATGTGCTGGGCGAGTGGCGCAAGACCTGCCCGGAGTCAGGGGCGTATATGTCCGAGGCGGATATCCAGGAGCCGGATTTCCAGCAGGCGTTCTACGGAGATTTCTACGCGAGGCTGTATGCCCTCAAGCAGCGGTGGGATCCCGCGGGTCTGTTCTATGCGCCCACAGCTGTGGGCAGTGAGAATTGGGAGGTGAGGAGCTTAGATGGGTTACCTGATCAGAATGGGCGGTTGTGTCGGGTTGCATAGGTCTTGACTACAATTATTGGTTGTTCGACGGAGCTCTGTAGGAATATTAGTATATAGTATTGACTGAACTGATAGAAATTGTTGACATTCATAGGCGGTTTTATATTCAAGAATATTACAGCACTATCTGGTCCTTATCCACCGCGAGATTCCTGCAAACAGCAGCTGGGACACAACCGGCAAACAGAACTGCGTATAGCCAGCAGGTTACTTAGAACCATCAGAATGATCCAAAACCCATCAATCTTAAGGATGGCTGCAAATTCCGTGGCATAAGATGTTCTGGGAGTTGCTTAAAAGGACACCCAGGGGTCATCCACACGCGCCACAATACTCTAGTGAAAGCATCGCATCCAGAAAGATATCTTAAAGCTAAGTCTGTTCAACCTGTATCAGGGGAGGGGGGAGGGTCACGCTTATATAATGTATCTCTGGCTGGAACTAGCCCCAGTGCAGTACAAGTGAGAAGCAACAGAAGTTCTTGTTTAATTAAAAGATAGAATATCGATTCTAAGATCCGTAGTTAATAAAAATAGCACTTGCAATAATACCTCTAAGTCACTGATCTTTATTGCAAGAATTGATAAATAATATAGTCTGGCCACTTAGAAATGCAAGGCCACTTTTTTCCAGAACCCAATATTTGCAGCTACATATCATTTTATTATCCAAATAATAATCATACTATAGTTATAACTATTTCTATAAACTGACCAAGAATTATACTATTTTGTTATAGAAGTGGCTGAGGAATACTTTTTTATAATCTGTTGTAATTTTAACTTAGTTGCACAGCTATATATATAGAGTTAAATAGTCACTGCTAGTTACTGCAAAGTACCAGAAAATACTTTCAGAAACATAGAGTATTAGATGAAATAAATTAGCTGTATTACAATTTTATCTTCTGCATAGAGGTGATTATCTGGCTAATATATACAACAAATTTGTCCTAAGGCAAGTTATATTTAATAAGCTATAATAGACAATAAATTAAAATTATTAAACTTTAAGTAGTTTGAGAAGCAATATACAGATAAAAAAGATTCTAACCTAGAGAACCGGGAGTATTAAACTTTAATACTATAAAATAGCACTAAATATACTTTTATATTTAGCTAAACAACTTTTGGTAAAAAATTTAATATAATTTTTTTTAAAAATTAAATATCTATCTATATAGTTTATTTAATAAGCTAAAATTAATATAAATTCTATTTAATTTTTATTTATATTAATTAGTTAAAAAAATTCTAAAAGAATTTTTTATTATAGATATTATTTAAAATTAAAATTTTATAATTTATTTTATATAACATACCTAGATTTAGGTCTTGAAAAAAGTTACTTAGAAAAGAATATTAAAAATATTAAAAAAAAACTAGAAAAAAAAACAGAATAAGACTAGAATTAGTTTTTAAAATCTAATATTTATAAAATTATAAAATTTTTTACAAACTTTTCTTTTTTTATTAGATAAAATCTTATATATATAAGATTTAAGTAATTAAAATAAGTTTTTTTTAAAAGTTCAAAAAAACTATTCAATAAATTAATCTTTAAATAATTCTTTCTATATAAAATAAAAAGAATTTACTTTAAAATTAATAAAATATAATTTTTTAAAATTTTAAAATTTTAATATTATTATTAAAGATTATCTATTTAGCAGATAATCTTTTGATTATTTATTTTTTATTTATTTTTATTATTTTTATTAGAAATCATCTATTTAGTAGATAATCTTTTTATTATTTAGTATTTTTTTTATTATTATTATTAAAGATTATTTATTTAGCAGATAATTTCTTTATTATTTTTTATTTATTTTTTATTTACTTTTATATTTTTATTCAAAATTGTCTAGTTAGTAGATAATCTTTTTACTATTTATTTTTTATTTTTTTATTATTATTATTAAATTTAAATAGTTTTAAAAAAGATTTTTAAAAGTAAGGATTATATATAAAAATAATATTATTTTATAATAATTTTAATATCTTTTAATTTTTTTGACTACATTTATATTCATTTTTAATATATATATATTTTTTGCTTTTAAAGTAGATTAATTTATATATATAATATAATCTATATTATATATATAATTATAATAAGCTATTTTCAATAATTATATTTAATTATTTTTTTATATATTTTTTAATATATCTTTAAATTTAAATTTATTTAAATTTATTTAAATATATAAAACTAAATCTATAATTTTTTATATTAATTTTTTAGTAAATCTATAATTTAAAATTTATATAAATATTTAATTGAAATTAGATTATATATATATAATTTTTTTATTGATATTAATCTATAGCTTTAAGTATAAATTAATCTCTACTATTATATATAAAAATATTATAATTTAATTAAAAAGTTGATTTTTTAGTTGGTTTTTAATATAATTTTCTAAAAATAGGCTTATCTAATATAAAGAAATTCTATTTTTTAATTTATATAATCTTTATAGCCCCACTTGCCTAAATAGATAACTTATTAATAAAAAAGTAAAAAATTATATTTATTACCTTTACTATATAGATTTTTAATATTTTTAAAAGACTTTTAGATTTATAAATACATTATATTTTTTACTATAGATTAATATTATTTATAGTTTAAAATCTCTATTATCTAATTTTTAATAATTTTTTAAATATAGATTTTTATATTTTTTTATAGAAATAGTTTACTCTACTTTTATTTAGTTTATTAATATTTAATAAATAATTTTTACTATATAAAGAAATTCTACTAATATATTCCATAGTTTTTTTTCTCTATTTATTTATTTATTTATAGCTTTATTTTTTTATTTTTATTTAATTATAGTATTCTAATATTTCAGAACTTTATTATAATTAATTTTATTAAAATAATTAAATTCTTTAAAGATTAATATATTTTATATAAACTGCTGCTATTAGTATCTACTGGATAATTTTTAATATATAGTTTCAAACTATTTACTAAATCTATATATTTTCAAAATATATTTTAATTATTATATATTTTTTTTATTTTTTTCAACTAGTTTATAATTGATTTATTTTAATGTTTAGTTATATATTTACAGCTGCTATTATTACTGTATTAGTTTAATATACTTTAATTATTTTTTTTATTTAGCTAATTCCATTTATTTAGTTTATTTATTGTATTTAAAATATTTTAAAAATCTAATATTTTTATTAATCTTGACTATTCTGTATATAATATATAATTTATTTCAATATCTAATTATATTTAATTCTATTATAGCTTTTTAAACTATATTTTATTTATTATTCTCTATATACTTTATTTTTATAGTTCATTTCATAATTTTATTAATACAGCTATATTAACCCTATTTTTATTTGTTTCTTTATATTTTAATATTATATAGTTTTTATTTTTAAAGTTATGACTAATTAGTATATCCATAATTTTTTAATTTTTAATTCTATTTAATATTTTTAAAAAGTTTATCTAGTATATTAAAAAATATTTTAAACAATAATATAATTATTATAATAAGCTATATTAGTCTACTATAAATATTAAAATAATATATATTAAAATCTAACATATAATTATAGTAAAAAAATTTTTATTTATTTATTAAAAAAAATAAATTTAAATAAAAACTAATCTAAACTATCAGCTTATAAAAATAAATACTATTCAAAAGATTATTATTAAAAAATAAAATTAGATTTAAAATAAATATTTTCAAACTAATTGAATTATTATTTTTATAATTAATATTTTTGTTTTAATTTTGAAATTTATTATTAAAACTTCTGCAGCTGTAGTAATAAAAATATTTTCAATAATTAATTTTAAATCTTCTATTTCTATTATTTATTTTAAATAAATTTTTTATTATATTTATAATAACCTCTTCTATTTTATAATTTAAATTAAAAATAAAATAATTATTAATATTAATTAAATTTCATTTATTTATTTCTATATTAAATATATAATAAGCTAATTTAGGAAAATTATTTATATTTAAATTTTACTATATATCTAAAATAATAATTATTATATCTAAAACTATACTAATATTTTAATATTATTAAAAAAGGTTTTTAAAGATTTTAATAATATTTATAATATTTAGAATAATTTATATTAATCTTAATAAAAAAATAAAAGTTTTATTATATTTTTTTACTAAATTTTAGTATTTTACTATAAAAAATAAAATATCTAAAAATATACTATTTATTTTACTTAAATAGGCTATTAATAAAAATTAAAAGCTATACTTTTATACTATAATATTTTAAAAATTTTATATAAAATATATAATTTTTTATAAAATTTAAAAAACTATTATTTATTTTAAAAAATGAAATCTATAACAATTTTTAAAGATTTAATATAGTTTTTATTTTAATTTATTAATTTATTATTTTTTAATTTTATTCTACTAAAATTAAATTTTTAATTTTAATCTATTAGTTTTTAATCTATAGCTAATTTTTAAAAATCTGATATTTTAAGTTAATTTATTAATAGAGTTTTTAAATATATTTTAAATTTAAATAATATTATTTATAAAAAATATAATAAATACTACTACTATAATTTTAATTACTATTTAATTTATAACTATTTTTAATTAAATAATCATTTTTTAAAATTTAATTTTATTATTAATTTATTTATATATTTTAATCTACTACTATATTTAATTTTTTAAAATTTAAAAGTTTAATAAAAAATTAGTTTAATCTAAACCGCCGCCGGGCGGATTTTTTATATATTTATTATTCTTTATTTATTATTATTTAAAATCTTACTATTAAAAAAGATTAAAAAAATAATTTATTAATTATTTTTATACTATTCAAAAATAATAAATACTTTGTATTTAGCTATATAATATTTAATGTTAAATATACTATTTAAAAAATAATAAATAAAAAATAAACTTATAGCTATAATCTAATTTTGTATTTTTTATTTTATTTTTAATTTATAAAATAATTTAATAAAAATATAAATTTTAAATTATTAATAATTTATTATATCTGCCTAATTTTAAAAATTCTATATAGGGAATCAGTGTATATTTTCAGATACTAAAAATAGGATATTAGAAATTATTTTTTAATATTTAGATAGAAAAGACTATTCTAATTTTAGATTATAAGAATTAAATTTATAATTTTTATATTAGATTAGTAACAGCTTTTTAAATATTATAAATAAATATTATCTAGTTTAAATATAGATAAAGATAAATTCTATATTAAAATATATACTAAGTCTTTTTATTTTATATTTTTATCTATTATATTAATTAAATAAAATTATAAAAAATAATAGATTTAAAAAGTAGAATTTTCTATAATTTTAATAATATAAGGGCTAAGGGGTAAAATAGCATAATAAACAAATAGCTTTTATAAGGCCAAGATAGTATTATATTATCTTAAAGTATTATTACTAATTTATTTAATTTATAGAATAGCTGCTATTTTTATAAATAGCTGCAGCCGGCTTATTTAGCTGTTATATAATAATTATTTTAAACTATTTATATAGATTTTTTTTTATAAATAACTATAAAAATTAAAAAAACTATTTAGACTTTTATAACTATTTTTTTTATAAAAAAATATAATTTATAATAATATTATTAAAATCTCTATTTTATAAATATTTATTATAGAAAACTAAAGTAGAAAAAAAATAGTTTATTATTTTTTATATCTGTAGAATATATATCTATTTCTACTACTACTATTATAAAACTATTTTTTTTAAAATATAGTCTATTATTTTTTAATTAATTTTATTATATTAATCTATTTTTATAAAATATATTTATATAATTTTTTATTTTATAAAATATATATCTACTTCTACTATTACTACTATAAGACTATTTTTTTTAAAATATAATTTATTATTCTCTAATTAGTTTTATTATACTAATTTATTTTTATAAAATATATATTATACTATTTCTACTACTATTTTTATAAAACTATTTTTTTAAAATATAATTTATTATTTTTTAATTAGTTTTTTTATAATAATCTATAAATAGTCTTTTTTATAATTTAAAAAACTTTTTTCTAATAAATAATATTAAATTTTTTTTAATTTATTTATTTTAGCGGTTTAAAATATTTTATAATTAAAACTAATAAAGCTAATTTTATAAAAATAGTTTTTTTTTTATATAAAAAAATTTTTTCTTTTCTACTAATAGTTTTTTTTTTAATTTTTTTTTTTATAAATTATTTATATAGTATTTTTTTAATTTTATATATTATTTTTAAATATTCTATAAATAGTATATTTAATTAACTAGTATTTCTTTTTATAAAATTATAATATTAATATTACTACTACTATTATAATTATTATATTATATATATATTTTTTTACAGCTTATTTTTTTTCTTTTTATAAAAAATAATTTTAATTATTTTTAATTTTTTATAAAAAATTTTTTTATCTGCTGCTACAGCTGCTTATATTTTTATTTATTAAATAAATATTATATATTTTTTTTAATATAGCTAATATCTCTTTAGTATTGCTATAAAAGTATTTTTTTTATTATCTAAAAAAAAAATCTACTTTTATTTTTATAATTATTATTATTATTATTATTATTTCTACTACTACTATAAATACTGCTATTATTATTTTAATTTTTACTATTATTATTATTATTTTAGTCTCTACTTCTACTACTACTACTTCTACTACTACTACTTTTATTACTACTATCTTTATAATTATTATTAATATTTTTTTTTATAAAATATTATATATATTTAAAAAAATAAAATATAGTAATTTATAATAATAAATATTATAATAGGTTTTATAGCTTTTATTTTTATTTTTTTAAATTTTTTTTATTTTTTATAAATATATTTAAAATTAACTAAAATTAGCCGGGTTTTTATAAATAAACTACTAATAAAAAATAAAATATTTTTTTTTATTAAGTTATTTTTTCTAGTCTAATTTTTAAATTATATAAAAATAATATCTATTATAATATCTAATTTTTTTTTAAATAAATTTATAATTTTTATTAGATTATAAATAGATCTAGATCTATAAATTTATTATATAGTTTATATTATATATTAAATAATTAGATTTTAAACAGCTAGCTGTTTAGATATAGTTTTATAAAAATATTTTTATAATTTAAATTAATTAATAGTTTTTATTTAATTAAATATATAAATATTATTATAATTTTTTTTTTAAAAAAATATTCCGCAACTATATTAGTAGAGGAATAGATTAAAAATATAATAACTATTTATATATAAATAGTAAATACTATTTTTTTATTTAAATAATAATATATTTTTATATATTACGGCTTTTAATTTTTATAAATAAATACTATAGTTTATATTAAATATATAGAATATATAATTATAAATAGTTTATATTATTTTATAACTAGTTTTAGCTTTTTTTTAATTTTAAATTAAATTTTTTATATTTTTATAATATAAATTTCTTATAAAGCTGTAAATAATATAGATTTATAGTTAATTTTTATATATTTCTTTTATTATAATAATTTTTTTATTTAATTAGAATTTTTATAATTTTTTATAGTATTATAAATCTATTAGTATTTTTAAATAATATTTATAATTTTTTAAATTTTTTTTTATAAAAAATATTTTTATAAATTTATATTTTTTATAATATAATATTTATAAAATAGTAAAATATAAAATATATTATATATCTATTAGTCTACTAGCAGTTTTATATAGTAGATTTATTTATTTATTTTTTTTATTATATAAAAAATTTTTTAATAATACTAATCCAGCTTTTTATTTAGTTTTTTTTATAGTAGATTTTTAATAAAAAACTAAATTATCTAATTTACTATAAGTACTATAATCCTATAATTTTTATTATAAAAATTCTTTTAATATTTATAAATTAGTTTAAGATTTATAATTATTTAATTTTTAATTTTTTTAATTTTATATAAACAATTTTTTAATTTTTTAATTAGATTATTTAGTATCTATAAATCTAATATAATTATTTATAAATATTATATTATTATTATAAAAAAAATAAATATTTAGTAGATATTTATAAAAAATTATTGTAGATAAATTCTATAAATAATAATATCTTTATTTAGTTATTTTATTTAAAATTTATATAGTTTTACAGATACTATTTTAAAATAATATTTAATTTTTTTATTTAATTATTTATTTATAGATAATAGACTATATTTAAATTTTATTTAATTATAAAAATATAAATAAAATTTAATTAAAATCTTTTTATAAATATTAAATTTTAGTTAATAATTATTTTTATAAATATTCTATATAATTTAAAGATTTTTTTTTAAAAAAATATTATAAATCTTTTTTTTAATAATATTTTATAAATAAAAATAAAATATATTATTTTACTAAAATAATCTATTATTATTATAATATTATTATATATTTTTTATAAATTTACTTTATTAACTATACTTATAAATAAATTAATAATAAAATTTATTATTATTTTATTCTATAGTTTTACTATTATAAATAATAGTTTAAATAGATTTATTTATTTTTTATAAACTATTTTTCTACTTTAATATATTTTATATATATAGTAGTATTTTTTTATAAAAATAGCTAATCGAACTAATAAAAGTATTAAAATACTAATTCTTAGATTTTTACTTTTATAAAATATTTTATAATAGGATTATTATATAATTTTATAAAAATTTTTAGTTTAACTATATAATTTTTTAAAATATATAGTTTTTTTATAAAATATAGTAAATTTTATTTAATATTTTATTATAAAAAGTTCTATTTCCGCGGATATTCTTTTTAAATAGATTAATTATATTTATAATTTTACTATTTTATTTAAAAAATCTTTTTTATAAAATTATTTATTTATAGTAAAACTAATAGTTTTTATAATAAATTAATTAATAAATTTTTATAATATAAATTTTTTTTATAATTATTTTAATTATTTTTATATATATTTTTAGCTATTTTAAATTTTTTATAATATTTTTTACTAGCAGTATCTTAGCTTTTATAAAAGTTATTATTTTTTTATATAATTTTAATAAATTATTTAACTACTATAAAACTATTTCTTTTAGTTTTTTATAATTTTTTTTTATTATTTATTTATTATAATTAAATCTTTATAATAGTATATCTACTAGATTTTATAATTTAAGCCTATATTTAAAAAGAAACTTAAATACTATAAATTATTATATTTATTTAACTTATTTTTATAATATTTTTTTAGTTATTATAAAATATTAAAGGCTTTTATAGTCTATAATTATTTTTATTAAATATTTTATATTTTTTAACTAATATTATTATTTTTTAAATAATTTTATAATTATAAAAAGCTTTTAATTATAAATATTATAATTCTACTCTGCAGATATTATTTTCTATAAAAAAAAAGCTAAATATAATTTTTTAACTTTAAAAGCTTATAAAAGTTTTTAAAAATTATAAAATCTTTTTTTTTAAAATATATTATAATAATATTTTTTATAAATATATTTTTTAATTTTTAAAAACTTTTATAAGCTTTTAAAGTTAAAAAATTATATTTAGCTTTTTTTTTATATAATATTTTTATTAGATTAGTAATTAATATTATAATATATAAATATTTTTTAATAAACTATTTATACTAATTTATAAATCTAATAAATTTTAATATATTTTTTATATTCTATAGCTTAAACTAATTATAGATAATTATAATATATTTTAATTTTATATAAATATTTTTACAGCTAATTATAAATTTTAAAAAATTAATTTTTATTATTATAAAAAAATACTTATTTAATTTTATATATAATCCTATTTTTTATAAAATATATAGTATTTTATAGATTTATATTTTATATATTTTTAGATTCTATAAATAAATTATAATATTATTTAAATAAATAATTATAAAATTATTAAAATATTTTATAAATAGAAAATTTATAAAGCTTTAAAATTCTATAGATATATTAATTAAACTAAATAATATTATTAAATATTTAAATAGTCTATATTTTATATAAAATACTATTTTTTATTTATATTTTACTATAATTCTAATTTTATAATAGATTTTATATAAATTTAACTATATAAATTAATAAAGATTTATAAATTAATTAATATATTTATTAATTTATAATAATAAATAAATATTTTTTATAATCTATTTATTTAATTTATAGTAGTTTATATATATATATAGACTTCTATTCTTTTTATCTATAAATAAAACTAATATATTTATTAATAATTTAAAATATTAAATTTATTTTTTTATAAATATATTTTATAAATATTTTTATAAAATTTTTTTTTATAAATAATATTTTATATATTTATTTCGGCTTTAGTTAAAAGTCTTTATAGAGATTAATCTTTAAATCTACTTTTAGTTTATATTTTAATAATATTATAGCTTTTTTTTTATAAAAATCTTTTTAAATTTATAGTACTATTCCGGTATTTTTTATATTAATATTTTTATTTATATTTTATAGATTATTATAAAATAAAGATTTAATTTTTTTATTTTTTATTATATAACTTCTACTGCTATAATCTCTAGTATTTATAATATATTTTAATTATAAAAATATAATTTATATTTATAAAAAATAATTTTTAGCTTTTATTATATAAGCTAAAATATATTTAGTATAATCTTTTTTATTTTTAATATTATAATAATAAGACTAATTTATTCTTTTTATTTTTTTTATATATCTTTTAACTTTATTATAAAAACTATAGTTTTTTTAAATTATATTTTTTTAAAATTAATACTATCTGTA